>JBBBDQ010002022.1:1157500-1522500 GCA_037127315.1 Ascarosepion bandense
TTTTGCTTTCATATAAAATCTGACATTTGAATGCTAACTTCTAAAATTATATTACACGATTCTTCATGTTTACATTGTTCTTTGCTGCTTTTACAAGAAAAATGAAACCATAAAATTTTCCTATATAAAGTTTTATTCTTTAATTATAAATTGTTATAATTCGTAAAAAGTTTTTGGTATATGACAACCTTATTTAAAGCTTTATTCTTTTATTTTTCTTTGTTATATTTCGTAACAAAGATGTGCGTTGTGGTGCAGTGGATATTGGCTGGAAATGGGGAAAACGGAGAGCCGAGTACGAATTATAGTTGAATTCATTGCATTCACTTGCGCGTAAATACCCTTGGAAATGGTATTAATCCGTTGATTCTCTCTCCAGCTATAGGTTAAACAGCAGGATAGATTAGTTTCTACTGCTGTGGTTAGAAACCAGTCAGCCGCAGAAATTAATGGCAACCTACTGCGGAAAAAAATGTTCTGCCCGGAAAGTATGTATGGAAAGAGACATGATCCCGCAAGCGTTTATCACGTATGGCACTAAACTGACTGATATTTTATGGGTTTTACATAACACAAGCCCCAATGAAAAAAAACAAAAAAAACATTCATTTATGGCACCAGACCCGACCTTGTCTCAAAATTATGTTGCGTACACCAAAGTTAGTCAAAACTGAGTCTGCAACTGTTCGCTTCCGTTCCACCCCAAGTGACAGAAGATGCCAAATGATCAGTCGAAAATCGTTCACCTCCTCTGCCACGTTGTGATTTCTGATCTCAGAGGAAGCTACAGACCTGCGAAAAGAGGACTGTTAAATTTTCGTACTGCTTTTCTTGACCACTAAAAACAAGAAGTGTCTAGGTGAACATGCAGGAATTACGGAAACAGGCAAGAACAAAAAGAAAAGGCAGTAGTGAAGGCCAGTTTATGTGGACTGATGATTATATTGTAATTCTCTGTACATTCGGAGACAGAGAGAGAAAAATAAAATGTAAAAGAACTAAAAATAAAATACAATCCAAATTTTTCAAAGTTCACAAACTACTACGGCTACTATGTTATTGTTGTTAGCCTGTGGAAGAGAGAGAGAGAGAGAGAGAGAGAGAGAGAGAGAGAGAGAGAGAGAGAGAATGAAAGAGAATGGATGTTTCTACGGTTTCACTTCACGCGTTTTTTTGGTCTGACTGACGTAACTCTGCTGACAACCTGTGGTCTCTCTGAGTTGATTTTCAAATCCGTTGTGTTATAGTTGAGACCGTTTCAATATGGTGCAGAGTGGAAATTGATCGGAATATCTTTTCATTAAAATCTAACGTCAGCTTTGATTGTATGGCTTAGATGTACCGCGTGCAATTCTCGCCATGCTGACACGATTTTGTTGACATTCACCTGCCAGCGTCAATTACAATTACAATTATTTCTGTGTTCAAATCCAGGGTCGGGTGATATCCGTTTAAAGTGTGTGCATAAGTAACACTTGCAGTGTTACACATTTAGGTCTGTTTATCATATTTCCTAACTCAATCTACCACATAACAAACACCCAAATAAGGTTATCTTCTTTCATTTTTAGTTGTTTCATTTCCTCAGATAAAGATGGAAGAAGCTTAAACTAAAGAAAATTAACAGAGGGAAAACAGTCAATAAAATGGTGCCTATTTATTCTTTTTTCGTATATGAAAAGAACATTTCCTTGAATAATCTATAGATAAAACATTAGCAAGTAACGAATATTAAAGAATTAGTGAGATAATGAGAGAGCATAGATGGTAACGGACCAACATATTTTTCAACCCGTCAAGTTATTACTTAAATTTTTGGCAGATACTTTTTTCTACAGAGAAAATGAAGAAACACACACACACACACACACACACACACACACACATATATATATATATATATATATATATATATATATATGTATATATATATATAAGACACAACTTGGTAACCCACATGTAGTGTCGAAACAAAATAGCTATTTTGTAGTGATATTATAACTTATTTATACTTTGTATTGAGCAGGTTTTTAAGAATAGTGTTTCTTTAGATACCGAATATTATACCATCCACACCTACTCTCTCTAGTGCTCTCTCTCTCTCTCTCTCTCTATATATATATATATATATATATATATTGTCATCCGCAGACAGATCTGTTTCTCTGTATCACAGCTCATCATATAACAATAATCGACCCAAAATGTTAGGAAGTTTGTAATCTTCCACTGAAAAGCTAACTCTGCCGACTAATATCAACTGTCCAGTAATTCTACTTAACTCCAATAGAAGTCTAAAGAACTCCCATGAACTTCCTAAGTACTTTCAAGAACTTCATTATTTATTGTACTGAAGTACAAATGTGGCACAAGGCCTAATACGGGGATGGGGAAGGCTGGTCTTCAACTGTCCTATATTTAACTTAGCTATTCACTTTCGTTGACCCTGACACGCTAACAATAACCTTTCACCATAAAACCACATTTTTACTTACCATTCTTACCACGTCCACCATAATACCTCAGGTTCTCTATGTAGTCCTACTTAACTCCCATATGTACAATGTTCAGTGGAGGGCATGGGCAGAAATAACAACATTTAAAATCCCCAATGATTTTATACAATGAAAATAAGATATGTACAAGAAACTAAACAAAATCGTATTAGTAATAAAAGCCCCCCACTACTCTAATAATGTGACAGCAAAATCACTTCCCCGGACGAAATATAATGCGTGGCTTTAGAAGTATAATACCATATATCCGATCAGCAATTACTCACACAATCACTCACACATTTAAACATCATAACAAAAACGAAAAGCACACTTGAAAAATAACGAAAGTCGCCACGCATCCACCGGGGAACTAACATTGTTGAACACCTAAGGAGGGAAGGGAAGGGGGGTTAAACTAAAGAAAAATAGGGGAGAAAAAAGAAAAGGGGGCCAATGAGCAATCATAACCTAGCTAAGTTAACATTGAAGCCAAAAAACAGAAAATCAAACTTTACCTACACTAACCTAACAGGGACGGGGTGCACATGTTCTGCCCAGCACACCCAATATCCTGATGCCTAACCAGCATCAAACAACCACTCCAGGTCAGCACCTTTCACTCGACAGAATCGCGCAAGACTCACCCACCTTTTGCCAAATTCAGATGGAGTGAGTCGTTTCCTTTCCGTCCTGATCTTGACTTTAAGCTGATGCTTAAAGAACAAGATCAGTTGGGAAGAGGTAAACTTCTCATCACCATAGAATTCCTTCTGTCGCGTCGTCCAAATCACGATTCGCATAACACCTAGTAAGCAAAAGAGCACATAGTGCTCAGCCCTAGATAACAGAGGTACGACATTGCTACAAACAGAACTAGCCTCAAGGACAAAGAACTTTCCACGCAGCATACGAACCATGAGGTCTTCAAGAAACTTACACAACGGAGCAACAACACTGCAGTGGAAGAAGGCATGATCGACGGTTTCCGTCGTCAGCCCACAACGCACGCAGGTTGATTTTGGTGTTAGGCCCGCTGCATGAAGCCTCTTGCCTACCCAGAGAGCCTTTCGAATCATCAGCCAGGTGAGTGATGCCTCATCGTTAGTGAGACATTTCAACCCAGGCGCCCAAGGCCATATGGAGCGAGCCTCCTGCTTCGTAAGCCCGAGCTCGCCAATCAGTTCATCTTGAACGGCCCCCCTAACTAAAACCCGATATAATGCCCTAAGAGACAACGATTGGGCGTTGGAGAGGCCATCCGTAGCCCGCAAGAGAAACTGGAGAGCCAAACGACATTCTTTATAGAAGGAGCACTCGCCACGAGGAGTACGGCCGGCCTCCTCCTCCGACAAATGCACACTTCTCAGGGATGGAAAGTTTTTATGGACGTCCTCTTGAACGAGGGCGCCGTTCTCATCCTCCAGCATACACATTCGATCCAGGAATCTAATGCGAAGCGTGTGTTGGCGAATCTCAACGCTAGGCATGCCCAGACCGCCCTCAGATGGATGCAGGCAACAGATCTCGCGACGTACCTTGGGAGACTTGCCTTCTCCCCAAAGGAAGGAGAACAAGAACTGAATTAAACCCAAACGAATGGCACACGGGAGAGGAAGTACCGAGAGTCGGTAAAGGAGAATCGGGTAGATGTGCGAGGCACATACTTCCGCCCTCCCCTTTAAGGAGAGCTTCCTCCGAGTCCACAGACGAACTGCGCCCTCGGCCTTCTCTCGAACCTCCGACCAATTCATTTCCAACTGGAGATCAGGACCGAAAAAGACGCCGAGAATCTTGATCGGCCCGTCCGTCCAGAGGAAAGGTCCGGGAAGAGAAACTCCCTTCCACGCACCCAATCGCAAGCCAACAGACTTATCGCGATTGATCTTGGCCCCTGTCACCGTCTCATAACATCTGATTTCTTTGCTGACTTCGTCAATCTCGGCTTTGCTCGACACAAAAACCGAAACGTCGTCAGCATAGGCGGAGTACCTGGCCGAGGTGGTAGCACCAGGTACGGAAATTCCGCGAAGGACCGGATTCGCCTTTAACTTGCGAAGGAATGGCTCCAACGCAAGAACGTACAGCAAAGGCGAAAGTGGACAACCTTGACGAATGGAGCGAGATAAAGTGAAGGGCTTCGATCTTACCCCATTCACTTCCACCAGCGCACCGGGGGACTCATACAGCAGTCGGATCCAGGAGCGAAAGTACGGCCCGAAACCGGCGGCGGAAAGGACAGACTCCAAGAAGCGATGGTCAACCCTATCGAAAGCCTTGGACTGATCCAAATTGATCAGCGCGGCTTCGGTGTCGGTTTTCTCGATGATCAGGCGTACCAAATGAAGGTTGTCCTGAATAGTCCTGCCCTTCACAGCACAAGTCTGCTCGGGGCCAATCAGACTAGATAGGACAGCCTGCAAACGGCCGGCCAAGATCTTGGCAAAAATCTTTAAGTCAGTATTTAACATCGTTAAAGGCCGATAATTATCTATGCCACCCCCACCGCTCTTGCTCTTGCGAAGCAACTTGATTACACCCCTGGTGAAGCGTCGAGGTATAGACCCCTGCTTCATCCAGTTGTTATAAACAAGAGCCAGCAGAGGAACAAGAACGGACGACTGCCTCAAGTACAGTTCGTAGGGAAGACCATCCAAACCTGGAGTTTTGTCCCGGCCAACCAATTTCAGCGCGTCCCAGATTTCCGACTCTGTTATGGGCCCCTCGCACCTAGCCGCTTCAGCCGCCTCGAGGCGGGGAAAGTCAGCCAAATAGGTGTCGAACTGAGCAGAGCTCAGACCGGGCTCCCTGGTGAAAAGATCCTGGAAGTAATCCCGAAAAGCTCCACATATACCCACGTCTGTAGTCACGGTACGACCATCCGGCAATGTGATGTCCTTGATATGCCGATTGGCTGCTTGCCTAGCTTCCTCTGCACGCAATTCTGCGGCCATATTCGTTGCCTCAGAAGACATTCTTTTTAACCTAGCCCTAACTACCAGAGCTTGATCCTTCTTGATAGCCAAGGAGGCCAGCTCGGCCCTAGCTAAGGCTACGTCCCCACAATTACGGGATTTAACTGCCCGATCAACTTTTTTCTCTAACGTCGATTGCGCCGCTAAATTAGCTAAGTTGAGCCGACGGCTATAGTCGGCAGCAAACGACCTAATTTTGGATTTAAGTGTATCCCACCACTTATTCCCAACCACAGCCCCCGTCAGTTCCCGCTTTAGTGTTAGTAAAAGCTGGTGCTGGAAATCTTGGCTATCAAATAATGACGCGTTCAATTTCCAGTAGCCAGCCAACTTAACCTTAGGCTTATCTAAGTTTACACGAACCCGGACGAGCCTATGATCCGTGTAAACTATGGAATGGAAACTTGGACAACCTAAGAGCCCTACGTCGACTCTCCTAACTAGGACTCGGTCGAGGTAGCTTGCGCGTACCTTCGAATCCGAGCTGCCCCTATTAGTCCAAGTCCACACTACCTCCCGGGGGTGTTCATTTCGGTATTTATCGACAAGATCATTCCTGTCGATAAATTCCCGAAATGGTTTCACATCCGGGTTGTTAGTACCCGATCTTTCTCCTATACGATCCTTCTCAGGGTCAAGGACGGCATTCCAATCCCCCGCTAAAATTACCCGCCTCGATGTTCCAAAGAACGACTCGAGCTGCCGAAACAAAGCAGGACGCTCCGCATGGACATTGGGCGCATAAACCCCAATGAGGCGAAAAGACTTCTCCTTTATGGTAATATCCAGCACACAAATCCTGCCCGCTGGATCCGCGAAGACAAGCGTACACGCCGCACCCAAAGACTTGCTCACTAGCCAGGTAACACCTCTAGAACGACCATCAAAACATGCTGAATAGAGATCGTAATCCCTAGACAGTATGCCCTCATAGTCGCCAGCTAAAAACCGGGTTTCCTGCAGACAACAAACATCCACCCCGAGGCGCTGGAGGTCATGAAGGAGTCTCACCCTCCGAGACTCTGACCTCAGCCCCCGGGCATTCACGCTTGCTAACCAGAGAGCCATTATGATCCTTAATTAGGGTTGGGGTCCTGGACAGAACATGGTCGGGGAAAGGATGCCGACAGCCTCTCCCATTGACCCATGGCCCATCTCATTCTTGATGGTGCCGTCAGAGGAGACGCCGCCAACATCCCAGGGAAAGGTTAGTTTTAGCGCCCTATAGAGGGAGGGGTGAACTAAAACCGGGACCCGTCCTGTACAAAATTTTTCCAAGTTTGCAAGCTTTTCAGATGTTATGGTGATGATTGGTGGTGTCATCTGTATCGCTTTAGAGGCCTCCTCAATCATGCCCCAAGTCTGCCGCGCCCCCGACCCAGTGCGGATAACTGTAAGAAGCCTTTGCGCACTTGGGAAATTTTCCGGGACCTCTATGTCTTTATCCGCACACTTCTTCATTGATAACAGCGCTTTTAGTTGCTTAATCCTATTCCCAAAATTTTTTGCGCGTTCTGCCTGGGCCGGGGAAATACGGCAGACGTTTTCCCCTTGCCTGTATGCTACATTAGCTGGTTTTTTTTTGCCTCTTTGTCCTCCGCAGATGAGCTCCTTTGCCTTTTTGATGGAGGGGGCATCTGTTTCGGGGGAGAGGGACAGGGAGAGATGCAGGGAGAGACTCTAAAGTAGTTGATGATCGGGCTGGGGTCTCGAGATCGAGGGGACGGTTTTCGGGGTGTGGGTTGAGATGAATGAATTTTCTTTCCTTTCTCAGGCTTTTTCTTTTGAGGGGAGGACGGGGCAGAGGCCGAGGGGCGAGATTTTTGTTGTCGAACCTGTTGAATTAGCGCTGCAGATGGTCGAAATGGCCGCTTTTCCAATTGTTTTTTTAGTTCTTTTATTTGTTCCATTTTTTCGTACCCAGGATCGTACGCCTTTCGTAGTTCTTCAAGTTTTGGCGCCGACCAGGCCGAGGCATCGCCCTTCTTGCTGGTGGAGGGAGTGGGGCTGTTCGTGCCTTTAGTCTTTGGGGTCTCCGGGGACCGAGATTCCGCAGCTTGGCGCTTCCCCCTGGCCCTGCCAACAACCAGCCACTCCCCCTTTGCCTTCTCCGTGGCTGCACTTGCAGCTGGTGATGGTTTTTCGGGGGGTGAGGGAACTTTCTTGTTCCCAACCGGGGTAACTGCCGCACCGGTCCTGGGTATTGGCATGCCCACTACGGGCGAGACGGATTTAACAGGAGCGGCCAGAGGGGGATTTTGGTCGATTGGAGCCTGGCTTCCAGAGGCCTTCTTCTCTGGGCAGGAGGAGGAGAGGTGACCAGCCTCTCCACACCTCCAGCATTTTGGTTTGCGGCCGGACACGATCACCGGCAAGCTCAGGCCCCCTACGTCAAGACAGTTGGGGATGGTCTTGAAGGTCTTGTCGTCGGTCATTATATCGAAAGACCATCCCCCGTTCAGGTCATCGCAGGAGGCATCTAAAATTTCGCCGAACTGCGAAAAGTACGCAGCGAGATGCTCCCCGATGACCTGAGGAGGAACCTCATATACTGCTACCCTGGTCCTTCTTTTGCCTTCGTACACTGCGCGGAGGATGTATACCTCAGTTATGATGTCTTCTTTGGCCATTTTTAAGCAATCCTCTGGTGTGGGCAGCAGCACGTCCCACATGAAGAAGCCCGCACCTTTCACTATCCTTAAGGGCTTATACCCCTTTGACTGCAGTGTTTTCAACACTGTGCCTTTCGTGCTGCGACAAATCTTGCGCGTACGCTTGTCCACCACGAAGACTGACACTATTCTTTTTTCAATCCTCTTTAATTCTTGGGGATCTACCAAGAGCCCACCTTCTACGACAAGGTGTGCGTAGCTCTTAGCTCTCTCCAAGAACTCCGTCAGATTGATCTTAACTTTCGGAGGGGACTTCCAGCCACAGAGGGCGATTCCCCGGCCTCCGCATCTTTCGTTGACTTGTCTATGTCTTTATTCTCCTTAGCTTGTTCATCAACGTTTTTCTGGCCATTCTCGGCCATTGTTGATTTCATAGCATTTTCTTTTTCCTTTTCTTCGTCATGCTCTTTTCCCGGAAGAGGGGGAAAATCCTCATTAGTTTTTTCTGGCGGTCCCTTCCAAGGGGGGTCAAAATCAAGCTTTTTCTTTATTGACCGACTAGTGTCGGTCATTTTTAAGTTCTGACACTCCACGCAACACTTTTTTTTTTTTTCCACCAATCTAAATTAATATTATGGAGGGGTGGGAAAAGGCTGGGGGGAAAAAAAAACGGAAAAAATATATAAAACAAATAAATAAATAAAAGTTCAAAATAAACAAACGACAATTATAGAAAAAAAAAACGGTTTTAAATTAAAACCAACAAACCCCGAAGGATTTTAAAAATCAATACAATTTAACCTTAGCCAATAACGGCAAAAATGCTAGCCTTTAGCGGCCGATTATACGCTAAGAAATTGCCTTAAAACGGCAAAAAGATAAGCCTCTAGAGAGGTCTACCAAAAGAAAACAATGAGTAAACTTTACAAGTTACAATAAGACTGAAAATAAATCAAACAAACAGAAAACAGGAGTTACCTAAAAAGGCTACTCTCGTTAAAAAATAGGAGGAGGGGCAAAAAATAAACTTTGCTGGGGTTAAATAAAGTTTACAAAAAAGGAATCAACAAAATAAATTTTTACAACGAATAAACTTTACAAAAAATGAAACAAACTACACAAAGAAAACGAATACGAGAAATAAATCAAACAAAAAGCGAAGAGTCGCTTAAGGCAACCTCCGTAAATGAAATATGGTCAGGGGTTAAAAAAAAAAAAAAAAAAAAAAAAAAGAAACGTGGAAAAAAAATTAATTAAACGGTTGTTTGGTCAAAAAAAGAATTCAAATAAAAGTTACTATTAAAAGAAAAGTTTTTAAACAAAAATAAATATGGCACTTAAGGCCAAACGGATACTGAAAAAAAGAGAAACAAAAAAAATTAATTCAAGACGGCCGACCTAAACAAAAACAAATATGGCCGCCAAAAAATACGAAAATAAAATACAAAAAGCTAGAAAATAAAACAGAAAAGAACAAATCAAGTAAACGAAAAAGAAATAAATAAAAATAAACTTAGCTCTACAAAAAAAGGTCTTTCTTGTAAAATACAGGGTCCAAATGAGAGAATCACAGTATTTTTAAAACAACAAAGTCTGACGCTTGCCAAAACAAGGTCGGAGAAGTCTGAAAATGACAACAAACGTCAAAAACTGAGCAAGAACTTCATTATTTATTGTACAGAAGTACAAATGTGGCACAAGGCCTAATACGGGGATGGGGAAGGCTGGTCTTCAACTGTCCTAATTTAACTTAGCTATTCACTTTCGTTGACCCTGACACGCTTACAATAACCTTTCACCATAAAACCACATTTTTACTTACCATTCTTACCACGTCCACCATAATACCTCAGGTTCTCTATGTAGTCCTACTTAACTCCCATATGTACAATGTTCAGTGGAGGGCATGGGCAGAAATAACAACATTTAAAATTCCCCAATGATTTTATACAATGAAAGTAAGATATGTACAAGAAACTAAACAAAATCATATTAGTAATAAAAGCCCCCCCACTACTCTAATATTGTGACAGCAAAATCACTTCCCCGGACGAAACATAATGCGTGGCTTTATAAATATAATACCATATGTCCGATCCGCAATCACTCACACACTCACTCACAGATTTAAACATCATAACAAAAAACGAAAAACATACTTGAAAAATAACGAAAGTCGCCACGCATCCACCGGGGAACTAACATTGTTGAACACCTAAGGTGGGAAGGGAAGGGGGTTAAACTAAAGAAAAATAAGTGACGAAAAAGAAAAGGGGGCCAATGAGCAATCATAACCTAGCTAAGTTAACATTGAAACCAAAAACAGAAAAATCAAACTTTCCCTACACTAACCTAACAGGGACGGGGTGCACATGTTCTGCCCAGCACACCCAATATCCTGATGCCTAACCGGCATCAAACAACCACTCCAGGTCAGCACCTTTCACTCGACAGAATCGCGCAAGACTCACCCACCTTTTGCCAAATTCAGATGGAGTGAGTCGTTTCCTTTCCGTCCTGATCTTGACTTTAAGCTGATGCTTAAAGAACAAGATCAGTTGGGAAGAGGTAAACTTCTCATCACCATAGAATTCCTTCTGTCGCGTCGTCCAAATTACGACTCGCATAACACCTAGTAAGCAAAAGAGCACATAGTGCTCAGCCCTAGATAACGGAGGCACGACATTGCTACAAACAGAACTAGCCTCAAGGACAAAGAACTTTCCACGCAGCATACGAACCATGAGGTCTTCAAGAAACTTACACAACGGGGCAACAACACTGCAGTGGAAGAAGGCATGATCGACGGTTTCCGTCGTCAGCCCACAACGCACGCAGGTTGATTTCGGAGTTAGGCCCGCTGCATGAAGCCTCTTGCCTACCCAGAGAGCCTTTCGTATCATCAGCCAGGTGAGTGATGCCTCATCGTTAGTGAGACATTTCAACCCAGGCGCCCAAGGCCATATGGAGCGAGCCTCCTGCTTCGTAAGCCCGAGCTCGCCAATCAGTTCATCTTGAACGGCCCCCCTAACTAAAACCCGATATAATGCCCTAAGAGACAACGATTGGGCGTTGGAGAGGCCATCCGTAGCCCGCAAGAGAAACTGGAGAGCCAAACGACATTCTTTATAGAAGGAGCACTCGCCACGAGGAGTACGGCCGGCCTCCTCCTCCGACAAATGCACACTTCTCAGGGATGGAAAGTTTTTATGGACGTCCTCTTGAACGAGGGCGCCGTTCTCATCCTCCAGCATACACATTCGATCCAGGAATCTAATGCGAAGCGTGTGTTGACGAATCTCAACGCTAGGCATGCCCAGACCGCCCTCAGATGGATGCAGGCAACAGATCTCGCGACGTACCTTGGGAGACTTGCCTTCTCCCCAAAGGAAGGAGAACAAGAACTGAATTAAACCCAAACGAATGGCACACGGGAGAGGAAGTACCGAGAGTCGGTAAAGGAGAATCGGGTAGATGTGCGAGGCACATACTTCCGCCCTCCCCTTTAAGGAGAGCCTCCTCCGAGTCCACAGACGAACTGCGCCCTCGGCCTTCTCTCGAACCTCCGACCAATTCATTTCCAACTGGAGATCAGGACCGAAAAAGACGCCGAGAATCTTGATCGGCCCGTCCGTCCAGAGGAAAGGTCCGGGAAGAGAAACTCCCTTCCACGCACCCAATCGCAAGCCAACAGACTTATCGCGATTGATCTTGGCCCCTGTCACCGTCTCATAACATCTGATTTCTTTGCTGACTTCGTCAATCTCGGCTTTGCTCGACACAAAAACCGAAACGTCGTCAGCATAGGCGGAGTACCTGGCCGAGGTGGTAGCACCAGGTACGGAAATTCCGCGAAGGACCGGATTCGCCTTTAACTTGCGAAGGAATGGCTCCAACGCAAGAACGTACAGCAAAGGCGAAAGTGGACAACCTTGACGAATGGAGCGAGATAAAGTGAAGGGCTTCGATCTTACCCCATTCACTTCCACCAGCGCACCGGGGGACTCATACAGCAGTCGGATCCAGGAGCGAAAGTACGGCCCGAAACCGGCGGCGGAAAGGACAGACTCCAAGAAACGATGGTCAACCCTATCGAATGCCTTGGACTGATCCAAATTGATCAGCGCGGCTTCGGTGTCGGTTTTCTCGATGATCAGGCGTACCAAATGAAGGTTGTCCTGAATAGTCCTGCCCTTCACAGCACAAGTCTGCTCGGGGCCAATCAGACTAGAGAGGACAGCCTGCAAACGGCCGGCCAAGATCTTGGCAAAAATCTTTAAGTCAGTATTTAACATCGTTAAAGGCCGATAATTATCTATGCCACCCCCACCGCTCTTGCTCTTGCGAAGCAACTTGATTACACCCCTGGTGAAGCGTCGAGGTATAGACCCCTGCTTCATCCAGTTGTTATAAACAAGAGCCAGCAGAGGAACAAGAACGGACGACTGCCTCAAGTACAGTTCGTAGGGAAGACCATCCAAACCTGGAGTTTTGTCCCGGCCAACCAATTTCAGCGCATCCCAGATTTCCGACTCTGTTATGGGCCCCTCGCACCTAGCCGCTTCAGCCGCCTCGAGGCGGGGAAAGTCAGCCAAATAGGTGTCGAACTGAGCAGAGCTCAGACCGGGCTCCCTGGTGAAAAGATCCTGGAAGTAATCCCGAAAAGCTCCACATATACCCACGTCTGTAGTCACGGTACGACCATCCGGCAATGTGATGTCCTTGATATGCCGATTGGCTGCTTGCCTAGCTTCCTCTGCACGCAATTCTGCGGCCATATTCGTTGCCTCAGAAGACATTCTTTTTAACCTAGCCCTAACTACCAGAGCTTGATCCTTCTTGATAGCCAAGGAGGCCAGCTCGGCCCTAGCTAAGGCTACGTCCCCACTATTACGGGATTTAACTGCCCGATCAACTTTTTCTCTAACGTCGTTTGCGCCGCTAAATTAGCTAAGTTGAGCCGACGGCTATAGTCGGCAGCAAACGACCTAATTTTGGATTTAAGTGTATCCCACCACTTATTCCCAACCACAGCCCCCGTCAGTTCCCGCTTTAGTGTTAGTAAAAGCTGGTGCTGGAAATCTTGGCTATCAAATAATGACGCGTTCAATTTCCAGTAGCCAGCCAACTTAACCTTAGGCTTATCTAAGTTTACACGAACCCGGACGAGCCTATGATCCGTGTAAACTATGGAATGGAAACTTGGACAACCTAAGAGCCCTACGTCGACTCTCCTAACTAGGACTCGGTCGAGGTAGCTTGCGCGTACCTTCGAATCCGAGCTGCCCCTATTAGTCCAAGTCCACACTACCTCCCGGGGGTGTTCATTTCGGTATTTATCGACAAGATCATTCCTGTCGATAAATTCCCGAAATGGTTTCACATCCGGGTTGTTAGTACCCGATCTTTCTCCTATACGATCCTTCTCAGGGTCAAGGACGGCATTCCAATCCCCCGCTAAAATTACCCGCCTCGATGTTCCAAAGAACGACTCGAGCTGCCGAAACAAAGCAGGACGCTCCGCATGGACATTGGGCGCATAAACCCCAATGAGGCGAAAAGACTTCTCCTTTATGGTAATATCCAGCACACAAATCCTGCCCGCTGGATCCGCGAAGACAAGCGTACACGCCGCACCCAAAGACTTGCTCACTAGCCAGGTAACACCTCTAGAACGACCATCAAAACATGCTGAATAGAGATCGTAATCCCTAGACAGTATGCCCTCATAGTCGCCAGCTAAAAACCGGGTTTCCTGCAGACAACAAACATCCACCCCGAGGCGCTGGAGGTCATGAAGGAGTCTCACCCTCCGAGACTCAGACCTCAGCCCCCGGGCATTCATACTTGCTAACCAGAGAGCCATTATCAGTCCGATTAGGGTTGAGGAACTGTTCCGAACATGTCCGGTGACAGGACACCGACAGCCCGTCCCATTGAGCCGAGACCCATTTCACTTTTGATAGTGCCATCATAGGACAGGCCGCCAATGTCCAGGGGAAACGTTAGTTTCAACGCTCTGTAAAGGGAGGGGTGAACATAAACCGGGGTCCTCCCAGAACAAAACTGCTGTAAATTTTTGTTGTCCTCATCATGGAAATAAGAAAGGGGAGGGTCTGTTGCAAACGAATCATTTGCCTCCCCTAACATAGTCCATATTTGACGCGTTCCAGTTCCCGAACGCACGACCGTCAGGATCCTCTTGGCGTTTGGGAAATTGCGCGGGTCCTCTATGTCCTTGTCTTGTAATTTTTGAAACCGAAGTAGCGGTTTCAGGCGCTTTGAGTGGCTCAGAGCCCTTTGAGCAGTCTCCTCGGAAACTCTACACACGTCCTCCCCAAGGTTGAAGGGAGGTTTCAATTTCTTCCTTTTTTCCTCACCAGAGGCCGCCTCAGGGCTTCTCTGTCTCTTGCTTTTGTGAGGAGAGAGAGAGGGAGTAGGTGTTGGGGTGGACATGGGCGAGTCATCAGGAGAAGCAGGAGTAGAAGGGACACGAGAAGGGACTGGGGATTGATGTTTCAAGGTGGTCATTTTGGACGGGGAAGTGGTCAGAGACTTAGTCATGGGCGGAGGGGCCATGGTTTTTTTCCGGGAGGGGGAGGAAGGGGCGGAAACGGAAGAGTGTGAAGTTGCTGGTTTTGAGGGTTTCTTATTTTCCAGCTCTTTCTTAAGTTTCCTAACTGAGCAAGAACTTCTCCCGTTAACTTCCTGTTAACTCTTATTAATATAGGTGGGGGAGTCCTTTATCAGAGGAATAGGTGTGTTTCCCCATAAGACAGACAAACAAAAATTAAAAATGAACTAACATTCCTTTTCCGTCAAACATATGTCAGTCAGTTAAGTACCATACGTGATACATGGTTCGGGGATCATGTCTCTTTTAAGTCATGACCTACTGGGCAGATGATTTTCCCACATTAGATTGTCATTACTTGCTGCAGTGGACAAGTTTCCAATCAAGCCAATTTGTTTTGATATTTAACCCATTCCTGGAAGAAGAAGCGACAGATTAATGCTTTTCACAAAGTTATATGCGCGTAAGTGCATGCAACGAGTTCAACTTGGATTCGAACTCGTCTCTTCTATTTTTCGTTCCGAGCCGATATCCCTGCACTACAACGCACATCCCCATACCTATGTATTCAACTTTAATAATATTATCATCTTCGAGGGGATAATAATTTTTTTATGAGAAGTATAAACCTGCCTATATTTCTGAGATGTGGTATTGTAACAATTTACTGTTGACCCAAGGCGTTATATGTACATTAACTGGTCACAGCATATGTTAACAAAAACTTGTATTTCAGTTACTAAAGAGAAATAACTGAAACTAAAATATCCGGAAGTAATCTAGTCCTTGGACGAAATTTCAGACACCACAAGAAGGCCGCAGCGTGCAACGGCCGAAACGTTGTGTTTATGACAACAGATGAGGACAATGTAACATTGTTTTATAGCTTACTTTTATGCATTTGCGTACACTGCAGCCAAACTTATTTACAAATAAGTAAAAATTAATTTGAAATAAATTTGAAAAATGAATCAAGTATTTTGTTTTCATATTTGTGTATTCTGTAAACGATGATCGTGTTGGACTTGAAATTATTTTATAGTGCCACCATTTATAAAGCCATGACTTTATGGTTTGAAATGATATCAATGCCAAATAACAAATTATTAAGTTTTGCGAAACAAAAATAAATAAAAGATGAACGGTGTGTTTGTTATAAAAATCAAAGAAAAATCTCTATGAAACTTATCAGCCAGAAATGAAAAAAAAAATCTGTTTATATTTTTTACTGAAAGAAAAAAATAGTAAAATCTCTTTGAAAAATGTCAAGTTGAATGAAAATTTACAAAAAGAACTTGATATGTCGGCAGATGAGGAAAATAAAATAATCCCAAAGAGAGGACAAGAGACTCTTAAAACCATCAAGAGAATCCGATCAGACAGAAAACCGAACAATGGATGCAATATACAAATATAAAAACACAATCTGCGTAAATTACTTCCACACAACAAAGGAATTACAAACTCATCAACAACAAAGTAGAATTTTATTGAAAAATAAAAAAAGAAAACACAATGGAAATTTGACGAATAAAAAAAAAACAGGAAAAAAATAAAGATATTAATCTCTCAAAATTACCGTTAATCTTATTCTTTATTGTGCAGCGTCAACAGCGATATCTGATGGCCATAACCCGAGATCAAAAGAGTCTGTTCGAATGTCCAGCACGCTTCTCGCAGATTACGGTGTATATACTGGTAATGACTTACTGCTTGTGTTCGAAGGGTTATGCCATCTACGTTTCACTTATTCATTCAAATTCTTCCGTTTCACAGAAGCAGACGACTGTATTTTAGAATCACATTTGTAGTAATATAACAACAGAAGCATTATTTTCGTGGTAGAACAAACAGTTTAAGCGCTACATGTTCGAATATATTACACCGTCTTACATGTTGATCTCTTTCCTGTTTCTCTTGTTTTTCTTCATCTTTTTCGTACTGTTTCTCTCACTTCATTTTCTTCATTGTGTGTTCCATGTTTTCAACATTGTGCCACATCTAAGCGGAAATTAGAAAATCGCTTCTCTCTTCATTTTACGAGAATAATTATTGTATATAAGTTACATTAGGCTTTAAAATGTTTTTCGTCTTTAATGAAACGTTGATGACCATCATCAATAACTACCTGATGAGACATTAATTTTTAAGTCAAAACAAAATGTACGATTTTGTAGTAGTTATTTACATGTTCTAATGTAAAACTTAAATTATATATATATATATATATATATATATATATATATATATATATATATATATACTCAGTTATAATCCGAGCAAAAGAACAGTATAGTTAAGTAAAGACGACAAGAGGAAAACTATATTTTTCTACCCGTTTCGTCATGTGATCAATATATATATATATATGTCATGTGATCAATATTTATATATATTTCATATATATATATACATATATATTTATATATATATATATATGTATATATTTTAGAACATGTACAATTTTTTTATATATCCACTACAAATCATACATTTGTTTCGACATTGAAACTACAATGTCTCATCAGGTGGTGTGGACAGGAATGGAAAGCCTCTTTTCTTATATTTGGTGAGTTGGGTGTGGGATGTTGGTGACTGTTAGTGATAAAGGAATAAGTCTTGTGAAATGTCCGTTTGAATTTTGAAGAAAGTGGTGTGTGTAGTCACTGTAGTTGATTAATGACTGTCTTGGAATTTTATATTGGAGAGAGACGTCATGTTTTGTTTTTCTTTGTTATTGTTATAAGAAAGATATTAAATATATAGAATTCATGTATTTGCTTGGCTTGAGTTTTAAGATTCTCTATTTTTCAATCTTACTTTGAACTGAAGACATCTGGCTACCAGGGCGGCTAGCTAATCCCCTTTGCAGACGCTTGCTTAGGTACAACTGTGTTTGCTCGCCTATGTTTTATACTGAAACTATGCTGAGTAAAGCATAGTTACAGTTTCTAGGTAAGGGCGCTTATCTGATTTGAGTATGAAATCTTCTGTGGCCGAGTGGTAAGACAAGTTAGATCTAACGACAGCTTTTTCCTAGCATGTTGGAATCGCAGTTTCGAATCCTGGCGGAAGATATATATTTTCTTAACAAGATTTTCTATTATTCAGGCCGGTTCATATATATAAATGTACTATTTATTTACAGAGTAACAGAGTATCAACTTAAATAAGAGTAGCCATTAAAATAATGTTCAAACAAATAAATATAAATACATATATCGGATAATACCATTTCGTAAATTTCTGTAAGATTTCCTATTTCATATATATATTAAGATTTCCTATAATATATATATATATATATATATATATATATATATATATATATATAGGAAATCTTACAGAAAGTTACGAAATATACTAGTAATATTACATTGCATTCGAGGGTTACGCTTTAAGATAATATTTTATCCTAGTCTCATGAAATATCTACTCATAAACTCACTTTCTATCGTTTCACTGTAACAAATGATTGAATCTTAGAAGCATATTTTTATAAGACTGCCACTGGTAAAATTTTGATATACGCTAGGTCTCTCAAGTATTAATTATTTAATTAAACAACATTATGTTTTATGTCGCTATTTTCACCTTTTCTATTTCTCCCGTTATTTTTGTTTTATTTGTATCCTTATTTTTCTCGCTAACAATAAGAGTTAATATTGCTTTTGTTATTGTCTTCGTTGCTATTGTTGTTTAGTATCGTTCCCACCAGTTGAGTACACGAGATCAACGTGATGTAATAATTATTCTGTTTTCACGACTTCTTATGTTAAATGATACTTCAGTCAGTCAGTTAAGTGCCATGCACAATACACGCTTGGGCGATCATGTCTCGAAAGAGACATGACTGACTGGGCAGAAGATTATCCCGCAGTAGGTTGCCATTGCTTTCTGCGGTAGACTGGTTGCCGACCGAGGCTATAGAACCCAATCTGTACTATTATTTAACCCATAACTGGAGGGAAGAGACGGATTAATACCTTTCCCAAGAGTATTTGAGCGTAAGTGAAGGCAATTAATTCAGCTGGAATTCGAACTCGGTTCCCCGATTTCTCGTTCTTAGCCGATATCCACTGCGCCACAACGCACATCCCAGTCATTTAAGTGCCATACGCGAGACACGCTTGGGCGATCATGTCTCGAAAGAGACATGACTGACTGGGCAGAAGATTATCCAGCAATAGGTTGCCATTGCTTTCTGCGGTAGACTGGTTGCCGACCAAGGCTATAGAAGCCAATCTGTCCTATTATTTAACCCATAACTGAAAGGAAGAGACGGATTAATACCTTTCCCAAGGGTATTTGCGCGCAAGTGAATGCAATGAATTCAACTGGAATTTGAACTCAGCTCCCCGATTTCTCGTTCCGAGCCGATATCCACTGCACCACAACGCACAAATGATACTTAACATGTACATAACTACACTTCCGTTACATTAATAATAGTCTCCTAAGTTGCTGATTATACCCAGTGCTCTATTTAATATAGACATGATAGTTGTATTAAGGGATTGAGTTTTTTTCGATTTCAGTTTCACGACTCTTATTTAAATACATATAGGCTAGGGTTAAATAGGGACTTAGGTATTTTGAATCTTTATAAATATTTCAATAGTTAAACATTTTTTAGATACACTTAAAATTTTTTCTTTAAAACAACATTTAAAAGTATTATTACAGTTAGGTTTACATTTAAAAATATTCAAACTCTATTGCTTTCTACATCACGTGATGTACACATCTCGCGACGGACGCATCTCGCGACGGACGCTTCTAGTTTAAATTTTAAAATCATTTGTTTCTGATGAAAGGCCGAGGCCGGTCTGAAATGTCAAATATATATATATATATATATAATAATAGAAATCGTTCTTGATGTATTCATTGATTCTAGCACACATAAATTTACTACTTCTCTATATAGGAAACCAACGAGTAATAAATTCGTGTCTTCTTAATTATAATAGTGAATGCCCCCAACGATACAAGTTAGCTGTTATAAAAAAACTTACTTCAACGCACACAAATGATATCTTCTTCCAAATCTATATTTTATAAAGAATTACATAAAGCAAACACTAGTCAATAATGGATTTCCTAACTCCGTTATTGATCAACAAATTAAAATGTATCTCAACTAAATTAACAATAGCTCTAACAATAATGATAATATTAATAATAATGGTTTACATCAAAATAAACATAACACTATTAACTTATACTATTGCAACCAAATACATAATAATTATAAACAAGATGAAAAAACTCTAAAAAACACAAGACGTAGAAATGTTAAACGAGTCGAAAGTAATAAATTAAACTCATTATATATTATAAAAAGTTTAAAACAATTGACCTCATAGTCTATAATAACCCAACAAGCACTAAACTAAATTCTTTACAAAAAACCAATGTAGTGTACCAATTTACATGACCATTCAGAGATTGCAACTCTGATACTAATCAAAAACCTAGTACATATATTGGTTTTACTACAACCACGCTCTCCCGTAGACTTACATGTCATCTTTCTGATCAGAGTACTATTAAACAACATTTCTCTGAAAAACATAAACATGTAGGTAATATCAGACAGATTTTGGTCAACAATACGGTGATCCTTACTCATACACACAGTTAAGAGGAACCTGCAGATATTGGAGGCCATGTACATCAAATCAAAACAACCAACACTCAATAAAATCAACTTTAAAACAGGAAATAACATATTACATTGCATTTGACTACATGGTTTTGTTGTCATTTCGCGCTATCCCGCGGTGTGACGTCATAAAACCGCATCGCAAACTTAAGAACTGCGTTTATTATTTTTGGTAACTATTGCCGTTGCCAAGCTGAGTTTTATGTTAACACAAAATAAAATCGTCGGTGAAGGTGGATTTTATAATATTTCAGTTTAAACTACCTCTCTGAAGATGACTCATGTGAGCCGAAAGCTTAGAAGAAAACCAATAAATAATTATCCAAATGTTGGAGAATTTTTGTCTTTATTTTCGACTGAAATTAAAGCAAAAATACGACGTTTAGAACGGCTCATGATTAAACATAATAGACATTCATTGTCTCTTATATTTAATAGAATATGTTTAGAAAATTACTTGCTGCCTCGATATACTATATATATATATATATATATATATATATATATATATATATATATATATATATATATATGAAATGAATTATTTGAACATTATTTTTCATCGATACTCGTATTTAAGTAGATATTCTGGATTTAAATAAACAGTATTATATATTTATATCTACAGGCCTGATTATTTACGATAAATTGTTATTACGAAAATGTGTGCCATTCGGCAGGATTCGTACCTGCGTCCCCTGTTTACATAGGGGAAGTTACCATTTGATCTAGCAACGTCTTAGACTGATTGACAACGAATAGCTCCCAGTCTAAACGGAGTTGTAATCAAGTTTATATAACACAATTTTCGATTCATCGCAAACAACCATATCTGCTCTGAAATGTTTTGGAAAGTCAACAAATGTAAACATGTTACGGAAATTAACGCATTTTAACGAAACTTTGTTATAAACAACCGACAATTTGAAAGGAATTGTTTGAACATTATTTTTTATCGATACTCCTATTTAAGTAGATATTCTGTTTTTTAATTAAACTGTATTATATATTTATATCTACCGGCCTGATTATTTACGATAAATTGTTATTACGAAAAAGTGTGCCATTCGGCAGGATTCGATAAAAAAATGTTGAAACAATTCATTTCAAATTGTACCTTGTTATCTGGTATTCGGCGCCTTTAATGGGTTATTTCCTTCTTGCTTTTTCCCCTCCCCTTTCTTTCTTTAACAACTATAGAAGAAACGACTTCAGTTTACAATGGCAATATGATCGCGAATAAGGTGATAGATAGAATATGTTCAGTCCTCTATGCATAATAGTAAGTAGCTCCACTAATTCGCTGGAAGACCAGCATAACAAAAAGAAAAAAAAGGACCCACACGTCGTTAAAAGGTTTATATTATCGTAAAGTGTAAAGATCAAAATAGTTTAATTATTTTTCAATTTTTAAAAGTTTTTTTACTACGTTCAAAATTTTAATAATTTTTGTTTTTTGTTTTTTCAGGTGTTTTTACCAGTTTACTATGACATTTGTCTCAGGTGAAAAACACATTAATTTGGAAACTCTTGCAAAAATCAAATAACTGTCGGATTTTAATAGAACTTTCAGGAATTGTTCACAAAAGCATAAAATTATTTTTGAATGTATTATTCTTGTTTTACACCCACTTTTTTTGCTTGTCTGCTGAATTCATTTACCATCCGTATGCAGGCCGTTTGCTGCCAGTATTGGTTCTGGATTATTCTAATATCTTTCCCAAATATGTTAAGGTTGCTGAGTCGTACTAAAATATATTTGTAGCGTTCTTTATCGAACACCTTTTGATAATCTTTAAAACACGGGTACACGCCCGTCTGCATTTGTTCTTTCTGATAACACACTGAACAATAATGTCGCGTATCCGGACACATCACATTGTCACACCGGTTACTGTAGGATCACCGAAGTTAAACACCATCAAGCCCTTTCAGTACTTAGATGGGTGACCGTTTAAAAATGCCAGGTGCTATAAGGTTGAATGTGTGGGTCGTGCAATATCTAATGACTCGGAATTGTTAATCGAAGAGCGGATTTCCAATTTCATTTGTTTTCATAAAAGTTATTTACGCGCAAATACCTTTGGGGAAAGTATGAATCCACCTTCTCCTTTCTGCTATGGGTTAATTATTAAGACTTATATCACTAAAACCATTATTGTTTAAAAACAAATTTTATTTTATTTTAATCGTTTCACCCCAAGCAAATCGGTACCGCCACTGACGCGCAGGGGTCTACATTAGAGAGTAAAAGTTTAGGCAGGAGGAGAACTGCGTGGAAAATATGTATATTTCGGCTTTAAGTAACGCACAGATTGTTGATATGCCGCTAAACTAAAACAACCAACCAGAATTCAAATATTCAGATTAACACATCGGAGTTGATATAAATAGCGGGTTATCTATTATTTTCCCGCTGTAGCGGGAGTCCGTTCTAGTGAAGGGTAATTGTATACTGTTGCAGGTTAACGGAATTTGACCTTGTGGTAGATAGCCCACTATATGTCATAAAATCATTATAGAATCAAGAAAAGCAATTTGAGTAGAAAAATAACATTTTTATATATACAAATATCAATTAATGTTTTTACAATTAAAGTAATACTTGAATATAGGTCTAACGGAGGTCAAATGTTCATGGCAAATAATATGCTGAAAGAGAATCAATGCTTATGAATGTGCGAGCGTCGTGAGTAAGGAATGTCTTTGATGTCAGTAAGTACCTTTGAGACAGGGAAGAAAGTAAAGAGAGGTGAAAAGAGGCGAACATAGTAGCCGCTTGACTTAAGTGAAGGGAATATCGATTACACTATTGTCCTTGGTGTCTCTCTGCTGGGTGCTTTCTGTCTCGGCTTTTTATTTTTGCTTTTTGATCAAAAGCAGCTCGTTTGGGATTTCACACTTGAATTTGATTCTGGGCTTTCCATTGGCTGATAAATAAAATTCGCGTAGGCACGCGAAATGGAAATTTGATATTAGATTAATTTTTATTTTTCAACCGGAACATCTACGCGAACCCGGATGCGCAACGACGACTTTTGATCATTTTTTCCTTTTTGTCGTGAGAGAGCAAACATCCGGTCCATCGCTTTTGTTCGGTCGGTATCACCACAATACCACTAAAATGAAAAAAACAACAAGAATCCAATTATTTAGATTTTTGCATTAAAAAACCTAATAAAGGTTGATATACCGCTAAATAAAAACAACTAAACAGGAACCAAATAGTTAGATTTCGGCGCTAAGTAACACATAGAGTTTGATTTTGCCGCTGAATGAAAATAACCAAAAAATAACCAAGCAGATTAAAAATATTTAGATTTAGCCATTAAATTACTTATACACGTTATATGCCACTAAAAAAGAATAACAAAACAACCAAAATACAAATATTTATATTTCGGCCTTAAATAATTTCTGCCGATTGTTGATATGCCTCTAAGCAACCAACCCTAATCCAAATATTGTAATTTCGTCATTAAATAACACATAGAGGTTGATTTGCAGATAATAAAAATAGACCAACCAGATTTCAAATATTTACATTTCGGCATTAAATTATAGAGGTTATATGCCAATAATTAAATAAATAAATAAAACAAAAAAAAGAAACAAACATAATTTGGTATTAAATAACCCATAGATTGTTGATTTGCCGCTAAATAAAAAAAACAACCAACCATCAATTTTGCGTTCCTGGCTCTAGTGTCTTTAACGATTTTAATCAAGTTATAAGGGAACTACATGAATGACATATATCTTAGTGTGTTGCATGATGTAAAAATTATGTTTTTTTATGTTTTTTTTGTTTTTGTTTTTCGCTTTTGAAACCAAAACTTCGAGAAATCTTGGCGTCTATACTCTGAGCCAGGGGCGGTAATTCCAGGAAATGAACCCATGATACTTAATAATGAAAAACGTCAAGATTTTCATTCAATTCATCAAGTACGTATTGTTAATATAACAAACAGTAAAAGATGCCAAAATATCTATAGGGAATACAGTATGTGCAATTATTGAGAATATAATAATAATTTCAATTCCCTTGTATATGAGAAAAATGCTTAAAGCGACTGCGATTTGGTTCTATTTATATTTGGTAAGAACACGTGACCATTTTAAGAATATGTCTCAAGGAAAACAGGAACAACAAGTACACTTATACGTACTTATAATATTTTGAACTATTGTTCTCAGTTTCGTTGATATAGATGCTATTATATAAACCACGTTTCGATCACGTACCCTCTGGTCATAGACAATCAATGGACACCTGATGATGGCAAGAACGTACTTGATCGAAACGTTGTGTCTATAATAAATCTACATTAACAAAGATAAGAACAATAGCTCGGAATATTATAAGTGTATTGGCAATTAATCATCTCTGAAACACAATTCAAAATTACGGAATCAAAAATAAATTTGTTAAAATTTGAACTACACATAACGTAGAGACAGGATGTTACACTGACAGGAATACTTTTTTGTTTTACAATGGTTTTAGTCGATACAAGGCTCTAGAGTAACTCGTGGTAGAGGGTTAAACTGTACGAATTATAGTCTATTGGGATATATTGAGAGGATAACATCTAACCCTAGGCTTGAACAGGTCTTTTAAGAATCAATTTACCACAAGCAAAGCTAAACTGACATATTATTGTCGATGCTGACAATTCATCCCAATTTCAGTCACTGTCTCCATTTCCTTATCTTATACTGCTTATTATAATAAAAACCGTTATATGTATATATATATATATATATATATATATATATATACAACCGGCCATAATTGTTGGGCCACCCCAGTGTTTTATAAAAATGATGTATTTAATACTATTTTTTAGTATTTATTGCCAACTGAATAATTGTAATTGAAAATATAATGGTCCTTTTGTTAATACTGTACAATAACATGTGCATAAAATGAATTTATAAATATGTAATAATTACCTATATTGAAGTTTTATCAATAAAAGGATGAAGAAAATTTAGGGTGATTCGGACAAGTTCATCTTTGCTTCCTTGCCTTGTAATATCTTTCATAGTAATCATAACAAAAGAAGCATTCTATTTTCATTTAGAATTATCCATT
Source organism: Ascarosepion bandense (assembly GCA_037127315.1). Lineage (NCBI taxonomy): Eukaryota > Metazoa > Mollusca > Cephalopoda > Sepiida > Sepiidae > Ascarosepion > Ascarosepion bandense. The sequence continues at coordinate 1,182,923 of JBBBDQ010002022.1, forward strand.
ACAAACACTATGAAATACATAATTTCTTTAAAAAAACTGGGGTCGCATAATAATTATGGCTGGTAGTGTAGTCCGGTTACACTAATAGATAGAGAGAGAAAAAAATACGTCGAAACAAAATATACAATTTTGTAGTAAATTATAATTTGTGCATATTCTAATGTATAATTTATAATAAATATTCATAGCTCTATTTATATCTTGAACACTGTTTTAAATTAATGTTTTGAACTCTGTTAATACTTTATTCGTTCTTTATTCCCTTCGATATATATATATATATATATATATATATATATATATATATATATATACTGGCTCAGTTTATTAGAAACTTAACTACCATTTATGAAAGCTCTTGCAGCGTGTTTGTTCTTTAACAGTGTCTTATTGTTTCACTTATTTATTTATTTATTTTATTTATTTATTTTTGCAATAATTGTGTCATTGAGTGAGATTGACAGAGATCGAGGAAAGTAGACTCAGCGGTTCACTCAGATCACTATAGACTCACCGGTCGAATGTGGAATATTGATTCATCACTGCTTGCTGTTAATATATTTTTTTAAATCATTGGACCCAAAGTAAGGTTACAAAGTGCAAAGGGTTACTGAGTAAAAAGGAAACAAAAAAACACAATTTTTAAGGAGAAAAGAAAATGTAAGATAAGGGATTTAACGTGACAGAAGGTAATGATAGGCAGTTTTTTTTTTCTTAAGATCAATTTGGTTGAAAAGCAAGAACCCGAAAAAGAGTCCCAAACGTGATCCTCACTGAGTACTCCATATTGTCGGGCATGAGGCTCATCAAAGTTACGCTTAGTAAATAACTTATTCTTGTTGCCTCGAAATCAATTACGAATAGGTAGAGAATTAATTACTCACTAGTTGCTCCAGATTTTTGGCTTTGTGTCTCACATAAAATAGGTTTATTAAATTAATTGGTTTGCCCACTGCGTCTTATGGTAATGGTTAACAATCTCTACTCTCTAGATGAATTTCAACCCCATAATGCGTTAAGCAGGTCAATCTTCATAACACTACCGAACAAGCCATGTGCAAAGTAATGTAAGCTCCATCGAACAATCAGTTTGATGAGCCACATAACAAAACTCCTCATCCGGATTCTGATAAACAGAGCGTGCAGCAGAATCGGCGCACAGATAGAACAATATGGGTTCGTTAAAGATACCGGAACAAGAAATTCTATCTAAACGACCAATACAAATGCAGAAAGGACGTTTATCTGTGCTTTATAGACTATACAAAGGTATTTGACAAAGTACGACATTAATAGAGATGTCCGACAACCTCGGCATTTTCGAAAAAGGCGTTAGGATAATCAAGAATATATATTGGCAACAAACCGTTTGTGTACGGATAAGAATTAAACTCAGCAGGTATGCAAAAATAGAATGGGGCATAAGATAAGGAGGTGTTTTCTCACCGGGTCTTTTTAACCTGTACAGCAAAGCAATTATGAGAGAGATAAAAGCCTTGCCATAATTCGTCAATGGTGGCCACGATCTTAACAATACTAACAATATTACACAGTGCTGATAGCAGACACGGAAAGTAAAATGCAGGAACTTCTACAGAAGGTTGCGAAAGAAAGTGAGGAGGCTGAGCATAAGCTTAAAGAAAACTGAATGCATTGTCATCAGTAAAACAAGGATTCCAATATGCCAGCTACAAGTTGGAGGAACTAAAATAAAACAAGTAAAAATTTAAAATACCTGGGAAGGGTTTTGACAGAGGATGTACAGAATCTAAGCAGAATACTGAAAGACAGGAAAATCTTATTAGAAACAAAGGGAAAAGTGATGAATTGCTATGTGATATCTGTCCTTCTGAATGTAAATGAATGCTGGACGATCTCCTCAAAGATAAAGGAGAGACTTGAGGCAGCATAAATCTAGTTTTACAGAATGAAACTGAGGCTTGGCAACATTTTACTGATATTATTCTGTTCTGATATTTTGACGTGAGTTTTGCTCAAAAAATATTTGCAATTATTCTGTTTTAAGAATGCATGTTCATCCTCTACATTATTGATATTCAAAGCTTTCACCACCAGTAAGAAATTTCTGGAACCATCTTCGTACTCTTCAATCAATTGTAGACCCATGGTCTGTTCATATTAGCAAAAGTTTGGGAGGCACGGTGTCGAAGTTTGAATACATGCCAGAAAAGTAAGCGAAGTTTAAAAAGTTTCGTCATATTCATAATTAAGGGATTCTATACTTCAAGAATACGTCTGTCTGAGATTAAGTTAAAATTATTAAACAGCACATATTAATTATTATGTATAACAAACATCACTTAATATATACCGTGAATACTATGCTAACAAACATCACTTAATATATACCGTGAATAATATGCTAAAATGGCTTTTCAAAATATAACAATTCGAGCGGCTATTAATTTTGGAAAACAAATATTACCAACAATACATTTCTGAAAAAACTAAAAAATATTACAAACAATATATATTCATCAACGAAATATTTTGAAAATATAATGTTAGTATAAATACATTTTTTTAAAAAAATGTTATTACCAGAAATCTATTTTTGGCAAATAAAGGTTTTACAAGAAATACATAAAAATGTTATTATCAGTAATACATTTTTGAAAGGCCTGACGAGACCCCAAAATGTAGGTTTGACGCTGTCATTCCTAATTATTTCTACGTATAGTGGAGACATTTTGTCATCTCATTAAATTGATATCGAACATCAAGATTTCACGAGGTTTACTGATGCCTTATTATGATTTTAGAGTTGTTAATCATAGACTATAAATATAATTAAACGAAGGTTAGTTTTATCCAAGGATTTAGTTTATTAAGTAAACCGAACACTCACCAGAATGTATTTTTACACTAATTGGAGTGACTATTTGGAATAAAAGAGAAAAAAGTAGACTTTAAAAGGAACCGTAAATACAATCCTAAAAAGGATAAAAGAGATAATCTTTCACTCCTGTTCAATAAAAGAGGGTGGTATGTGAACCGGACGATATGATAATTTATCTACTTTGTTGCTTACTGAATCTTTGTGAATGGATTGCAAAACAATAATGGAGAGTAATCATAAAGTGAGGAAATATGCGCAGAGCATTAAATGTCGGGTTGTTTTGGAAGGAAATCATTGCCTAGCTTCAGAAAATATACGGTACATATAATAATAATAATAATAATAATAATAATAATAATAATAATATGCGAAATAAAAGAGTAAAACTATCGCCCGGTTCACACTCCACCCACGTCTATTGAACAGGTGAAGAGGCTCATCCCTTGTTCCCTGTTTAGGATGTGGTTTCCGGTTTTCTCTTTTCCAATCATTTTACTCTTAAGTAGCCCCCTGCGCATCAGTGGCGTTACTGCCTTGCTTGGGGTGATATAATTAAAAAAAAAAAAAAAAAAAAAAAAAACAGATTAAATCCGCATGTGTGATAATATATTTGATTAAGTAATGGTTTTTAATGTCAACGATGTGTAAGCTTTAAATAATTACGCGAAAGTTCTATATTATGCGACTTGAACTCAAATAAGATTTAACTAAAACGATAGACTCTTCCTCTTTGAGATATAAGTCTTTTCCATAACTTCCATAATATCAAGTTTTTTTTTAATAGAATATTGAGACTAAATAAGGAATATTATATATCAAATGCCTTTTATTTCAGTGCCGTTTAAAAAATCCAATTCAGTACCTGTGACATTTTGTGTCGGTTAGGGACCAAAAATCATCTCTCAGTTGCGCCTTGGTCCTCGAAGACAGAGTGCGGCTCAGTGGCAGCTCTGTCCGAGGACAGAGATGCACCTGAGAAAAATCATACTGAGTAGATACCCGGTCACGAGGAACAGAGTCCCGAGGCCGCGCCATCATATTGCACCAGAGGGTTGGACCAGGTGCTCCTCACCGGGGCCAGCGCGACCGACAGTTGCGGGGACTAGGTAATTTTTGTACCTTAGCCCGCCTTTAATGCGTCCAGACTCCACACGTTAAATACCGGCCTTGTGTCACATCTCGATCCGGTGGACTAGGGTAAATAAATTTACTCTTAATGATGTTCATGGAATATTAACATTTTTAGATAAATTGTTTAAAATATGAAAAATCTAAAAAAAGATAGATAGATAGATAGATAGATAGATAGATAGATAGATAAGAATAGAGTAAAATCTATGGTTCGATCAGTAAATAGATAGACAAGAAAAACTTAGATGGAAGTTAATAAACTGTAAAAGAAAGAAAGAATATCTGTTTTATTGAATTTCAGCAAAAAAAAAAAAAATACAACTACTGAGACAACTACTGAATTGTTTTTATTTCAACCACCGTAAGATGCTATGAAACCAAATTATTAACATGAGATCTCTAATATTAATAAAAAATAGCCTTTTTATGTCAATACTCTCTTTTGGATGCCATAGGCGGTGACCATCTTGTCTAGAAACTATCATGTATGAACAACCATTTTGTTGGATCCATGTTTAAAAATGGCTTCACGCGAATGAATCATGTGAGAATTAAAGAAGCAGTTATTCAAGATATTTTATAAAATAGTCCTACACAATAAGAAAAAAAAAACATTACCAAATAACATCAAAACTTACCTGTTGAAAACATTTAACTACTAATATAGATAGAATATATACTTATCAAAGAACATCCTCCCTACAATAGAGAGAGAGAGTCCCTTCTTTATGAAATGTGTACATGTGAGTATATGAACGCAAGATTCGTATGTAGACATGAAAATGTGTAGGTCGGTAAATATGTATAAGCATTAACAAAGTTACATTTGTAGGTGTATGTGGGTATGTGTGCATATGTGTATATGGATATAAGTTAGTGTACATATGTGAGTTAATTTATGGTGTTACACATACACAGGTATCCATAGAATTAGAAATAAACGGTTAATTGCTTAGCGGTCAACATCTTCACGACTGGTCTGAATAGCCCAAGCTGATCTGACGCCAATGCCTATGTCCTGACTTTCTTTTCCTTTTTGTCTATTTTCCTTATTATTATTTTTTTTTTTATCTTTCTCTTCAGTTAAAGAAAATTTTTGTATCAAATGGAAGGAATATTGTGTAGTCTGATGAAATGAGCTAATTAAGCTCATTGAAATGAATTATAATTTATAACCAATTTAAATGATGTGTTGAGTTTTCCTTTATAAATATCATATTGCTCTGGATAACATCTATTGGGCTCTCTATATAAATACAACACATAATATTTTGTATTAAGTTGATCTTGTTAGATTATCCTCGCCGTTTACGGACTGGGCACACACACACACACACACACACACACACACACACAGATAGATAGATAGATAGATAGATAGATAGATAGATAGATAGATAGATAGATTTCTCTCCTGTCATGCTCGGGGCGGGGGGCTTTGCTTATTTTTTTCTTAAGTATTAATGTAAGGTACTCACTAGTAAGTACATCAATGTGTGTGTTACTGTCATTTAAACGGCATATCGATATAATATTTTGTCATTTTTGACGCCAAGGACCTACCCGTATTAAAATAATCAATATATCGAACTTCAATAAACAAAACGATTGGAAAGAAATGTCTCTCAGTACTAGAGAGAACGAATAAAAGTTAATCGTTTTCAGTAGCGTACTTTTTCGAAAATTGTTTTAAGAGAAATATTTTATGAATTTCAATCGAAAGTCACACTCACTGCTCGGTTAATACATGTCGAATGGTTGCTGCATGCAAACGTCTTTTTTTCAACATCATCATTACTATTGTCAATTAAACTAACATCCTACTTATTATATAAAGTTAAAAACAACGAAAACATTCTTCTTTGGCATCAGAACAATTTCTTCAATCTTTTAAGAAATTATATTTTTACTCCTAAATAAATATAATGTTCTCGATAAAGTAGCCGCGTCGTTTAATATGGTGTTTTACAGATGGACGACATCGTTTTCTTCACCGATTATTTTGTTATTCACATTCTATTAATGGAAATGTGGCAAGCCAAAAAAAAAAAAAAACGAAATGCAAACATTTGAGAAATAATTACAATAAAAGTATTGAAGCATTTCAATTGATTGAATCTTGAGACGAAAGAAGAAAAATTTAAAAAGAAATAAAAATAAAAAATAAAAGAACGTCGGGAAAAATATTGTAAAATATTAAAATCTCTTAATGGACCAAAGAAGTAACCGCTATGACAGGAGAGAAAAACAACATCAAAAATATAATAGCGATAAATAGCTTTTTACTGATGATCGGAACCGTTAATAATCAACCAACTGTCAATGTTTGTCAACATCAACCGACTTGTCATAAAATGAAAATCAAATAAAAGGCTTTAAAAGTTTTGGATTTTTGGATTTTCACAAACCAGGATCTTGACCTTAAGCGAAGCAAATGCCTAATGGTTTTTGGTTATAATCGAATGCTGAGATTTATCCAGCATATTTGTTGAAGCAGTTTCTCTTGAAATATGGCAGGTGGCAGAATAAAAGGGATTTTATTCCTCATTATGGAAAGATTCTTTTCGTATCCTATACAACAGATATCTCAAATTTCATTTACAAAAATTAAATAATGATAATAATAATAAAACTAAGTTTAAAAAAATGGAAACTGAAATAAAAAAAATGTGGACATATAAAATAAGATTAATATTTTATTTTTTGTAATCATATCGCCCCAAGCAAGGCATTTTACTGCCACTGTTGTGCAGGGGGTTACATAGGTGGAAAGTTATGAGAAAGAGTCACAGATGGGTATCAGAAAGTAAGGAAGAAAAAGGTGAGAATACTGATGAGAGTGGAGTGGATGGAGAAAGAAGCATGAGAGAGAGGATGTGGGTTAGTAAGATAGGAGATAACTCTTGACTTTACATTTAAATTCTTGGAGATTGTAGCTGTCGGGGAAGCAAATAAACGGAAGGGTATTCTTTTTAGGCGGAAGTGCGAGAAAAGAAACTGATGGAGTAGAATTTGCGTTTATATTTTATTAGTTTTTTTAATAATCGTTTCACCCCAAGCAAGGCATTCCACTGCAACTTTTGCGCAGGGGGTTACATAGGGGCAAAAGTGATGAGAAAGGATCGTTAGATATAGGAAATATCAGGAGGAGGGTGATAGACGGGTAAGGATACCGATAATGAGGGTTAGGTAGATGGTGAGAGTGTTGCGAGAATAGATGCAAGTTAGTGTGGTAGGAGGTGTCTATTGACCTTACATTTAAACTCCTGGAGATTGTAACTCTCCGGAAAGCAGACATGTGGGAGGGAATTCCACAGGCGGGAAGCGCGAGAAAAGAACCTGTTGGAGTAGAAATTACGGTTACATCTAAACAGTTTCACTGTAAAAGTTGCTAATCTAATATCTCGTGTAAACTTGTACCTAGGCGGCACCAATGATCTAAGTTCATCGGAGCAGAAGCCGTGAAAGTATTTATAGAAGAGGCACAGGGAAGCCACGTCACGCCCGTGAGAGAGTGGTTGCAGCCAGTCTGCCAAGTCAGTATCGATCACGTTACAGATTCTCCGTTGTATTTTGTCAAGAAGCCCGAGGAGAGTAGCAGGGGCACCCGACCAGAAGTGGCAGCAGTATTCAATATACGGGCGGATGGTAGATTTATATATGTGCAGTATAGATTCAGACGGGTAAAACTTCCGAGCCTTGCACAGAGAAACAAATTTAATAACGGCGGATTTAGCAATGGATTCGATATAGTCATTCTATTTGAGGTCCGCCGAGAGTGTAAAGCCAAGGAGGCGTAGTGTTTTACTCTCTGGGAGGCAAGCCTGTTCCAAGCTAATGGGAGGTAGGTGCGATTGTCTATGGTGGTTAATTGATAGCAGATTTATTTTGGAAGCATTGAAATTTACGAGCCATTTCCTACCTCAGTCCACTACGGATTGGAGGTAAAATGGGTGGGACCTAGTTGCTAATCTTGTGGCTTGAGTGAATTCATATATATTTACAATAGTGATAGTATGTGCGCTTGGAAAAATAACAAATGAAAACAAAATCACAATGAAAGAATCCCTAAAATTCTCAGCTCAGGAGATATACAAAATATTGTTTTCATAATTACAGCCCACACACTAAGAACTTTGTCTATGTAACACTAGTGATATTATGGGAGATAGAAAAACTAATGAAATGTAACCATAACAACACACAATGATCTGCTATAGATCTTTCCACAGACTTGATAGATAGTGTGACCATAACAGAAAACGAATTATAGTGAAAATGAATAATAAGAGTAATAATAATGTCTTAACACAATACAAAAGAAATATATAGCCAAATATAGCTCACAGGATACGAAGAGCTTTATATATATAAAAGTAGTATAGCCCGGCGAGGCTCGGGTGCAATGAAAGCTTTAAAACTTATCCATTGCCGTTGGCACGAAAGACTAAAAAGCAATAGTTGTTTCCAGTTAAAGCGATACCGTAGACTGAAATAAAAATGAATGGATGTAAGTCAAATTTTGATTTCCTGTTATCGATATCAAATAAACTGAATTTTGAAGGCTAAATAGGTCCTCTGCGTAAATGGTATCATGGCTGAGACTAAGAACTACGATTATACCTACTTAGCGCCAAACCCGAAGCAAAAACTAAAAAAAAGGGCTGAAAAAAATACAGACATACAGGCAGATAAACAGACACACACACACACACACACACACACACACACACACAAACACACATCTTGACTATATATATATATATATATATATATATATTATCGATATTCTGCACTATTGTAATAACTGCAACCTTGAAACTTCTGAATATCGTTCCTTATGTCTTTGTCTATGAGTGTATGAATGTGATTAATATCGGACCACTCCTTCTATAACTCGATTTTTTCGATTATCGATTTTCGATATTTATCGGGGGTACCTCGACACAAGCCATAGCTAAGAACACTCGCAGACGCTTATAGTACAACTGTGTAAAATTTCAAGAAAATCGATTCAGCCGTTTCGGAGCAACGGACACACACACAAAGGCACACACACACACACACACACACACACATACACACACATAGACAAAGTTCCATTTATAAATAAGTGTAGATGTGTCTGATCTTAGGTTGATTTATTATTATTATTTTTTAATTTTTTTTTATGATTTCACTCCAAGCAAAGCAGGACCGCAACTAGTGCGCAGAGGGTTACAGTTTAAGAGATGGCTGGATATAATGAGTATTGAAGAAAGGATAATAGATAAACAGGATTCAAAAAGATAGATGGCAATTGACGTTGCGTCTAATTTATTAGAGATTGTAGCTACCCACCCTTTTACAACTGAAATAGTTCAATATGACCACTACTTCTACACCAACAGTTTCTCTTGTCGCACTTCCCGCCTCTAAAACTCCTTTCCATTTCCTAGCTTTACAGATTACTTAGAATCTTCCAAATTTTAAATGCAGCGTTTTCTGTTTTAATCCCGTTCATCGTTTGTTATTTCCTCGATCCTCCCTGTAATCAGTCTTTTGTCTCATTTTCGCTCGTTATATCCCCTATATTAGGATGTGCGTTGTGGAGCATTGGCTATCGGCTCGGAACGAGAAATCAGGGGGCCGAGTTCGAATTGCAGCCGAATTCATTGCATTCACTTACGCGCAAATACTCTTGGGAAAGGTATTACTCCGTCTCTTCCTTCCAGTTATGGATTAAATAACAGGACAGATTAGGTTTTTTAGCCTTGGTTGGCAGAAAGCAATGGCAATCTACTGCGGGATAATCTTCTTCCCAGTCAGTCATGTCTCTTTCGAGACATGATCACCCAAGCGTGTATCACGTATGGCACTTAACTGATATCCCCTTTAGTAATAGTAGCATTTCCACCTTGCTCGGGTTAAAACGACAAAAAAATAATCATCGCATGAATTCTGATAGATACAAAGCCGCAGTCGACAAGCACACGTCTTTTAAATTATTTAAAAACTAAGTACAACATTGTCTATGAGAAAGACATTTGTCGTATGTGGTATCTGAAGATTTCTATGTTGTTATAGAATCTTTAAAAAATGATATCAAAAGAACAAGTAAATATTCATTGATTGATTTGTTTGTTTTGTTTTGGGCTTATCAACATTTTTCAGTTTATTTAATAACAAAAATATTTTTTTAAGATTCTAAGAATCAGCAAGTTTAATAAGTTACTTCTCCTTCAACGAAGCCCGTTGTACAATCGGTATGACATCTGCTTAATAACACAACTGTTTAGGTTTCAATTCCTGGCAGTGGATGCGCACTGCTGATGAGTCCCAAATATAGAACGAAACGGCCGTACAGTGCTTTCTGCATTCTGCTGAGGTCGAATAAAAAATAATGAATTATCTATATATATATATTTAATTATTTATAATTGCGTGAATAAATAATATACAGATGAAATACGCACATGCATACAAATATTATTCATGTGTTAATAAAACAGTGCTCAATATAGAATAATCATATATATATATATATATATATATTAATAAATATACATACTATCCTACCAGAGGTAGAATCGCTGACTGACGTCAATTCGTTCGGGTTGCAATCCTGAGTTAATAGCAATTGGAGTCTAAACGTACTGATGAGCCGTGATACAGCGAAACAGATGTGGCTGCGGATTACTATATATATATATATATATATATATATAAAATAAAAAGTGTGAGAAGCCGTGAACGTTTTCTTTAAAATATATATTTATTGTTTGGTACTCATACAAGTTATGGATTGTTAATTTGTCATGGTTTTCTTACACGTGTTTCGAGTCTAAATTTGACTCTCTTCAGGCGAACAAATTCGTTGTTTTACATTTGGGTTTCTCTGATTATCTCTAAACGTAAAGCAACGTCTGCTTAATAACGCAACACTCTGGGTTTCAATTCCTAGTAGTGGATGCGTACTGCTGATTAGACCCAAATATAGAGCGAAACGGCCGTCCAGTGCTTTCTGCATTCTGTTGAGGTCTAATAAAAAGCTTGATTAATTATCTGATTATTTCAAATCCTCCTACAATTTCAGTTTATATCGTTGCTTGAATCAGGTTATAAAGCTCCGGAGTGAGCGACATGGTTTGAATAGTCGTGGCTCTGGGAGGCACAGTCATATGGGTGAAGGAACTTGGATGAATTCCTCCTAGGAATATGTGAATGAGTGGCGCTCTGTCAAGTCTAATTAGTTACCTATTCGCCACCAGGGCCCCTTGGTACAGTTGGTATATCATCTGATTAATAACACAACAGTCTGGGTTACAATTTTTGGTAGTAGATGCGCACTGCTGATGAGTCCCAAATATAGGACGAAATGGCCGGTAGTGCTTTCTTCATACTGTTGAGGTCTAATAAAAGCTTGATGAATTATCTAATTATTGCAAATCCTCTTAAAATTTCAATGTATATATAATTTATTGTTATATATAGAGTTTCTGCAAAAAATAACCGTTATTTGTTCGTCTATAATGAGATCGCCCTAAGCAAGGCATTTTACTGCCACTGTTTTGCAGGGGGTTACATAGGAGGAAAGTTATGAGAAAGAGTCACGGGTTATAAGGGATGTCAGTAAGTGGGTAAGAGAAGGATGAGAATACTGATGAGAGAGGAGTGGACGGAGAAAGAAGCATGAAAGAGAGGATGCAGGTTAGTGAGATAGGAGATGACTGTTTACTTTACATTTAAATTCTTGGAGATTGTAGCTGTCGGGGAAGCAAGGGGAAGGGAATTCTACACACACACACACACACACACACACACACACACACACACATATATATATATATATATATATATATATATATATATATATAAGCAGTATAGCCCGGCGTTGCTCTGGTGTAATGAAAGCTTTAAAACTAATCCATGGTCCTATATGCTATAGATCTTTCCACAGACTTGGTAGGTACTGTGACCATAAGAGAAAACAAATTCTAGTGAAAATGAATAATAATAATAATAATAATGTTTTACACAATACAAAATAAATATACACCAAAATATAAAAAGGTTACGAAGAGCTTTTATATATATAAAAGTAGTATAGCCCAGCGTTTCTCGGGTGTAATGAAAACTTTAAAACTAATCCATGGACGAAAGACTAAAAAGCAATAGTTGTTTCCCGTTAAAGCGAAAACGTAGACTGAAAGAAAAATGAATGGATGTAAGTCAAATTTTGATTCCCTGGTATCGATATCAAATAAGTTTTTTTCGTTGTAAACTGAATTTTGAAGATTAAATAAGTCCTCTGATTAAATGGTATCATGGCTGAGCAAAAAGCAAAAAGCAAAAACTAAAATAAAAGAGCTGAAAAACTGATTTTTACCAAATCTGGTATGTATTATCGATTTTCTGCACTATTGTAAGAACAGCAACCTTGAAACTTCTGAACATCGTTTCTTATGTCTTCGTCTATGAGTCTATCAAAATTGATTAAAATCGTACCACTCATTCTAAAACCCGATTTTTTCGATTACCGATTTTATTTTTTATATTTATCGGGGGTACCTCGGCACAAATCCTAACTAAGAACACTCGCAGACACTTATCGTACAACTGTGTAAATTTTCAAGAAAATTGGTTCAGCCGTTTCGGAGTCTATAGGTAACGGATACACACACACACACGCAGACAAAGTTCCATTTATAAATAAGTTTAGATTATATATATATATATATATATATATATAGTCTTCCCTTGACAGACATGTTTTGTTGTATCACATCTTCTCAGTACGGCTAGACATCTGTTTATTTATCAGTCGTATATTCTTCCTCTATATATGTCTATAAATAACTATATCACTAAATTATTATTATTTCACCCCCCCACAAAAAAAATCTTAAAATCTAACATTATTTTCGAATTTTCAATAATCTGAAAACGTTGATAACCTGTAAAAATCGAATCATTCTTTTTTGGGGAGGACAATAATCGCTCAGCCTTGACTATTTTGTCTCTAATCTGCAATGGTTATTGGGGATTGATGAATGTATCAATTGATTTGCTTTTTATATCTTATCAAACATTATTAAAATCCGATATGTATATATATTACTGTAATAATCATTGTCTTTTTTCGTGAGTAAATATTGCATTAATATTTTAGGGAGAAAATAGCAATAATTTTTCCATATACAAATTCTACTATTTAACTATAGATTCGGAAAGAAAATGTGATTTCATACATTTCTAAATAGTGTTGGTACGTAAATGAATGCTAGCAACCCCACTTTTCTAAAAAATGGTTATGTGATTTACCCTTGTTTAGATCAGGTCCACATCGAAAATGTAATCTCAGATAAGTACAGTTCAATCAATATAAATTTAGTCGGAATTGTTTCATCAAATATAATCGACATACCTGATTAATATTTAGCGGTGAACGAAGTGAACTAAAAGGCCAGATGACTAACATTTAAAATATTTATTGCTTTAAAAAATTAATGGCTTAGATTAGCCCTTTACATCTATATCTAATGGGTTGAGTAAGAAGTATGTTTTCGTTTGTCATTTTTCTTCCCTCCATGAATAAAATACTATTAGTGTATTATTAGGTTTTTTTTATGTACTGACTCATAGGTTATTAATTTAATGCATGGACGTTGGAGAGGATAATATAATATGGCATTGATGCTGCGTGGAATTTCTTTAAATAAATGTGAAAGATTTACTATAACATTGGCGCTTGATTAAAAAGGGCGAAAGTGAAAAGACACGCGCAAAACTCACTTTCCTTATTCTACCTGTAGACAATTGATAAGCAAAATCTGATTGCCTAATGCAAATCTCGATGCCATTATAAAGTATGATCTACCTCCTCATACAATTTAGTTCTTGCATCATGGAGTGAAGTAAGTGCTAACATGTCGAGATATCTAGCAGAACGGATCTGATGTTGCAATACCCGAAATTCGTTTTGAAGACAGGGTAACATCACTGATGACCTCTACCGTTGCATTTTAGAAATGTATTTCAAGAATATTTATATAAATATTCACTATTATTTGCAGTGGCTTATTGCCACTGAGCAAGAAAATTTCTCACAACCTTGATGCAAAATTCCGCAAATTTTCACATGGAATAAAGTTTTTGACGAAATCCTGAATTCGTTTTCCATTCGATAAAGTTTTCGGCATCAAACTTTTTGCAACGATAAAAATGTTAATAATCGTATTGTGCAATGTTAGGGGATTATATATGTTGCGGTAAAACAAACTCACATATTTAATATATATATGGGGCGGATGACTATATATATATATATATATATATATATATATATATATATATATATATATATATGTGTGTGTGTGTGTGTGTGTGTGTGTAATTATGAATTAATTGTGTATTGCGACACGGAAATTCTATGTTTATCAGGCAATGTTAGATGTTGATTGTGCAACTGATTTACATTTAAATACAAAAAAAATAGGTTTGCTGTTTATGTATGGGGAAGATATAAAATTTATGTGTGTTCCTTTTAACTAGCCAGAGAGAATATTCATTTTGGAATTTGGCGCGTATTTTTCAGAGAATACATGCTAACTTTTTCTCTTTTTTTTCTCCTTTTTTTTTCCTTTCACTCCCTTTCCTCTATTTCTTCTTTTTCTTCCCTAACGGTCAAAATGGCGACCTGCTTTGATCTAATTTTATCTTTTTCTCTTTTCCTTTTATTTTTATTGCTTCTCACTTAGTTTTATTGTCTTTGATTTGATGTGCCTGTTTAGTACCAATACTGTCCTTTCTACTTTCTGATCATTTTGATCTCCTCTCCTAGAGAACAGGAGAGGGGTGAAGAAAGAAATAATACTTTAATCTTCTTACTATTGCTTTTCTATCTCATTTTTTCAAAAGATTTGATTTATAGATAACATAATTATTATATTCTAATTTACTTCCGGCTATTTTTATCCTATATTTCAAATATCTATTCATTTCTTGTGAATCATTTTTTGCAAAAAAGATTTTTTATTAACAATTTTATGTATCAATGTACATCATTTTGATATAACGTCAGTTATTATTTTCCTTAAGCGACTTATTGATTATATGCATTTCCATTCATTTAGAGATTTTTTATCTATATTAGAATGTGAACATTTTGCAATGTCTACATATGACATTTATCTCATTGCGTTTATTTAACAGATTTTTATTCT
The DNA here is from genome assembly GCA_037127315.1 of Ascarosepion bandense. Taxonomy (NCBI): domain Eukaryota; kingdom Metazoa; phylum Mollusca; class Cephalopoda; order Sepiida; family Sepiidae; genus Ascarosepion; species Ascarosepion bandense. The sequence goes on from JBBBDQ010002022.1 coordinate 1,198,118, forward strand.
TAAGTGATTTAATAATATATGTAAGCATTTTGCAATGTTTACTTATGACATTTATCTCATTGCGTTTATTTTATAGATTTTTATTCTTAAGTGATTTAATAATATATAGTTTTTCGTATAGACGTAACGAGCCTGGTTCATTTAAGGACTTAAATATTTTAGCTTCTTTTAGAATTTTCTACTTTAAAGTTTCTTTTAGATATCAATGATATTTCGATAGAGACGTTCTATTTCTTTACTTCTTATTATTAAATGAAGAAGTGTGCCGGTAAATGCGCTGTTTTAGAGTGTTCTTAGTACTAAATCAAAAATACCAAACAGCACTTTCACGAAGATTTTTGAAAATGAAGGAAAAAGGGCTAAACACTATAGTTAGTTGGAAACTGATAAATTCAGCTCGTATTCCGATGAATTTTCACGATAGATACAATCTGTGTTTCCAAGAAAAAATGCAAATATCAAAGTACCCTAAACAGCACCTACTCTTGAATTTAAAAAAGAATTCATTAGTAAACGCCGTGAACATTTATAATTTAAATTTTAAATTCAGTTTTAGGAAAATATATTAATTAAAATATATTAATTAATTAACTAATTAATTAACTAATTAACTAATTAATTAATTAAATTTTAACTAGTAAATTTGCACCCCACTACCAATGATTGATCCCAGCCTAATAGATTCCTTCTTCTTCTTTTTCTCCTATTAATATCTACTTTTTAACGAGTAAGGATACTTAGACTAACTTAACCCCCAATTTTTCTTACACCTTTAAATATTTATCCCTGCACCTATTTTTCCCTGCACTTTTATTTTTTTTTAGATAATTTGTTTGAAAAAAATATTTATTTCCAGTGCCCTTACATTTAATTTAATGAAATATAATAAATAATTTTTTTTTCGTTCCTATCGTACCAATCCGCCTTGAATTAGTTTCTTAAAATCTTCAAATATAATTAGAACTGAACTTAATTCATGTTGCGATTATTATATTTTTAAAGTAATTTATATTCAGGAATGTGTATGCGTATATATAAGTGTATGTATGTATGTGTATAGTCTTTTGTACGTGTGTGGTTGGGTAAGTGTGTGTGTATGCCTGTAGTTCTTTGTATATATTTATATGTGTATGTAGCTATATATGTATATGTTTTGAATATATCTTTCTATATGTATATATAGGTATATATATTGATATGTATATGTGCATGTATGAGTGTGTGTGAGTGTGTGAGTGTGTAAATGCACACTTGTTGATTTTATATTTTCCTTAAGTAATTTTCTATTGTTATTATGTTTTATATTTTATTTTAGTCTATGTTTTATTAATTGTTATTAATTTTCTATAAATTTTATTTTTTTAATTTAAATCTAGGTTTATATTTAAATTTAAATATGTCAAGTTTTCCCCCAAATAATTTTTTTCTAATAACTTCATCTTATTTATTTAAATCAAAAACCGCCATGATTTATTTGTCAACACGTTTGTTAACGTATCTATGGAGATTATTTTTTCTTTTTCTTTTCTTTGTTTTATTGTCTTTTTTCTTTTCTTTTTTTAGTTTACTTCCCTGTCAACCACCCCTTATCACTTTTTTATTTCCTGCTTTAATTCCTTCTTTCCTTTGACCTTCCCCTTTCTATTTCTTAGAGCCAGACAAAGATAAATTTCCACTTTCAACTCTTGACTCAGTTTAAAAGTAAGGTTTTCCAAAAATCTAAAAATAAAAATAGAATTCTGTCTGCTTTCTTATTAATCCCACCCGTTTAATTTTTCAGTGATGAATCTTGTTTTGAACTTCTGCTGTTAAAATATCTTGGTTTATTTTGTAATTGGCTTTTGTAATAAAGAGTTGCAGATGATACGTGAGATTCCTTTTAGGAATTTCACGTAGAAATGGCCATACAACTGATTTGAACATCGGAATTTATTTTATATATATATATATATATATATATATATATATATATATATATATATATATGTTACATAGAGTTCAAAGATGATTTTAAAAATCCGTTGAATTGGCTGTCCCCCAAATGTAATATTTGAATTTACATGTGGAGTAAACACTTAATCTAAAAATTTAAATTTATATTAAGCACTCTGTTGGATCAATTTTTATATTTAACCTAATATTACTAGGATCCACTGTGATTATTTACCTATACTTTTCTCCTGTTATATATATATATATATATATATATATATATATATATATATATATACTATAACTAGGTGTAACAATACTAAAAATATTTATTAGGGTCATTCACCCTTGGAAGTAAACGTTATTACTTCTAATTTTTTAAAATGCTCGTTCATAAAAAATACTCGTTACTTGAGTGTTCTTAAAAAATCAGTTATTATAAATCGTCTGAAGACACCAGCAGATGATAGAAACATAGGTTGAGTAATAATTCGTTTAAAAGTGAAAAATATTCAAAAATTCTAAAATATACTAGTATTATGCACTTTTTGATTCAACTGGTTTAATTTAAACTATGACTAAAAACTAATGAAGCAAGTAATAATAATATATATATTCATAATCCACATAAAAGCCCATTTCGCTGTATCACATCTCAGCAGTTTGGCTAGACATCCACATGATTCTGGCCGTGATCGAAACTCGACTGATTTGATTTAAGTCGGAGTCTCTAAGCACTAAGCTATATGTACATAGAATCAGAGAAGGAAAATTAAAAAGTGAACATTGAGGTCAACACTCAGACGTAACCGACTGTTTCGTGTTCGGCGCAGTCATCAGGCCTGAGGACTGCCCTTAGCTTGACTTTAATGTTCATTTTTATGTTTACATACGCTCTATCTCTGATACTGAGCACTTTATCCTATAAATATAGCACACCGTAAAACTATATATATATGCCTTGGTTACAAAAAAAAAAACGTTCTTATATTTTATTTCTTCGTTAACTTTCCCGTCTCCCTTATTTGTCTTTTCTTACCTTTCCCGCTACTACTTCTATCCCTGTGAAACGTTTTAAATTTTAACTTTTGATTCTTTCTTATAGGCGTAATGTAAAGTCTTCAAAGATCGAGTTATGAATCTGTCTTTCTGTTTTCTTTTGTCAGGTCGACAAATTTAAATATATATATTTTTTAAACTTCCTATGTGTGGCTATGTTTTGGGGCTTCTTCCGGTATAGAAATTTTGTACCATATTTGAATTAATACATTTTTGTTTTCGATCATTGTGGATGAAACGAGAATTTTCTTGCTGAAATGACTATTCAAGAACGTAGATCTCGTAATTTTTTGACATACTATATATATTTGGCTCTGTAAATAGATAACACAATTTACATCGAGCCCTCCATCTTAATCAATTTTAATATTAATAAAATTATATTAATAAGATCTGTTTTGGGGGATTTTATCTTTTGCTCAGTTTTTGGCATTTCAAAGTGAATGTCTAGTCACACTGATGAGCTTGGATACAGCGAAACAGTTTTGCATATATATATATATATATATATATATATATATATATATATATATATATAATGAAGTAGTCTTGCTGTATGCGACCTTGCGTTGTCATACAGGATAATTTACGAGCAGGCGTTGCATTTTGACCAAACAGATATGGACACATTTCAGCTGCTGTCAAAATAAATATGCCTTTGATATTTCATTGCATTTTTAATACTCTAAATGAATAATAACTGGTTGATCCAACAAACACGTCATATATTTTTCTTCTGTTTTGCACAGCTTTAGAGATAATTGTGGCGACTTATTCTGGTCGATCCAAATCGTTTGTGTTGAACATTTGTGGTGTATAAAACACTTTTCATCATCTGTTATGTAATATATAAGGGTAGTCAGTTAGAATGATAATTGAATCAGTACATTTGGTTCAACTAAACGGAAATTAGTTTCAGATGCATTGAGATATTAAACAGGCCTGCTTCCTCTAAAAAAAAGGTTACGAAAAGGAAACATGGGTACACCTTGCACTCATGATTTTAATTATCTGCACAGTTTCTTACTGTGGGTTGGCGAGAATTGGGGGAGAAAACAGTAGCCTCGCATTTTTAAGGTATCCATCAAGGTCACTGCTGAGAACGTGATGATCGAGAATTAACAACTCGTGATCCTGGTATGCAGTCAAATCACAGGTGACACTAAGTACGTACGCATGCGTAGTCGAATCAACAAAAATAAACTTAGACCAGCATTGTCATGTATCTTCTTCTCTGTCTGTCTTTCTGTCTGACTGTCTGTCTGTCTGTCTGTCTCTTTCTATATATATATATATATATATATATATATATATATATAATGAACATATATATATTCAACTTTTCAAAACTTCGGTCTGAAGAGTTGAATATTTATATATTCAAGAAATACATTATTACAGATGGATTTGTAAAAGCTTGTTCAATTTATTTTCATTTCAATATTCTGTTCGTTTCTACGCTTGAGGTCACCACAGAGACCTACAGCAGGTGCTTTTAGAAGATAATGCTGCCCTAGGTCACGAGGGTGGCTACAGGAATATCCTTTGTCTGGTATCAAGACTCCTCACCATGCCACATAGCAGGAGAACTTAATCATGGCAGTTAGACAATTCAACCGAACACATAATTCCTTATATCTGGGTACTAACCCCCTAGACTGCAAACCTCTTGATTATTATGTATGGGGCGCAGACCTAAAAAAAAACTCCTTGTAAAATCAGATATGAGACAAAGGCAAGGATTATGGCAGAGTTCACTAACTAAAAACTATTTGACCTGCCAGAAGAGATGCAGGAGATTCCCAAATCATCTTATTATTGAATAAATTTACTCTTTAATATTTCAAGATATATTTTGTGTAATATTGGTAAATACACTACCGGCCATAATTATTAGGCCACCCCAGTTAAAAAAATATATATTTATAATTATTTTTAGTGTTTATTGCTAAGTGGATAATTCTAAATGAAAATAGTACAGTTCTTTTGTTATTATTACTTTGCAAAATTTCACAAGGCAAGCAGGAAGTATTCGCTTAGTCCAGCCAATAAGAGGAAGAGACTAGCATGGGGAAGAGAGCACAAAAACTGGACACCAGAACAGTTCATTTGATGCACATGTCATTGTGCAGTAATAAAAAAAGAACCATTCTATTTTCATTTAGAATTATCCACTTAGCAATAAAAACTAAAAACAGTATGAAATATATCATTTCTTTTAAGAAAAACTGGGATGGCCTAAAAAATTATGGCCGGTAATGTATATCTGTTAAAATGAGATGTCAGTGTTGTTTTCATTTCTGCGTCATTAAGACAATAGTTTATCCAATGTCCCTTGTGTACGTAACACCCTACTGCATTTGAACTGAAATCTCGGTTTTAACTTGAGGCTAATCGATGTTCCGATTTTGTAAGAGTCGGAAATTACGTGAGGGTACTGAACATTTCTCGGAGTGACCTACTTTTTAAATTCTGGCCAAGATAAATTTTATTTTTTCTTAAACTTCTTTGTTGGGTACAGTTCTTTTCAGTACACCTTTCTTAATAAAGAAGAAAAAAAAACGTCTCAACAAGTTTTTAATTGCTTCTTCTCTTGCAGTCAAACACATTATTCAACAAAATAGAATCAATGTAGCCAAACTAATATCTGGCTGTGAATGTTAAAAACTGGTAACGTTAAAACTACAGCAATGAAAAGAAAACTCGTGTATAGACTGTGCTTATCGTGTGGACATAACAATAGATGCTCCATACCAGTTAGATTTATAGATAAACCCAATACTATCCCGTCTAGCTCAAAGCAATATTGTTTAGCAGAGTTAGCAGAAGAAGCAGCGTGTGTCTCTCCTGACGGAATTTACAATTGATGCAAAGCCAAGCCTTTCTTGTACGTGGGCGTAACCAGTATAGGCATGTGCGTGATTTGTATCCCTAACTGCTCACGAAGTATACTCGACCGGAAATAGGAGTGGTCACCATTTGACAATCTATCATTCTACGTTTGTTTAAGGGCATGTAACACTTTAAAAGAGACTGGGAAATATTCACGTGATGCTGTCAATGGTTGGAAATTGTCTTGTGGTTCAAGAAAAGTATAAAAAATGTCTCGAAAAATGGGAGAGAAAGAGGAAAATTCAGTTTACGGAAGTTGACAAAGAACAGGATGTGGAAGTGGAGAGAAATGAACCTAAATGGAGAAAGATATAAGTAACAAAAAGAAATAGGCATGTGTGAATTTAAAAAAAGGAAATAAGTTAAATAAAATTGTATAGTCGAGAAAAAAGAAATAAAAAACGGAAATTAAATACAGTGAGGAAACTAAAAGAAATTAAACAAATCAAATAATGTAATGAATGTGATTCAGGCAAAATGATTCCGCCAATATGCACCAGAAGAAAATAACAGAAAACGGAATGGCTTAAGGAAAGAGAAAGAATTAGTCAAATTAAAAAGAATCGAGATAAAAATTTCCAAAATATAAACAATGATCTTGAATTGAAATGAAAGCAATGATGACAACTACCCTGAAAAATAAAAAATAAAATGAAGTAAATCTAATAAATCCTAATTATTTCAAAAATACGGTGTGTCGATCAATTATAACAAGTTTACGACAGGTGATAATAAAAATTGATCATAGAAAACTACTCTACAGATAGTTTCACCCAATATCACAAATTGCTACAACCAACCTAGTTATATCTCTCCATTCAGTCACTTGAGAGACTTCTTCTTCTTCTATGTGCCCTGTCCCTTCAGGACGTAGGCGATCCTGGCTTTCTACGTTTCCCTATCCTTGGTGGCTCTGAGCACGCCTTCTGTTACACCATGCAATCCTCGTTCAGTCATCCATCTGATTAAGTCCTTCAAATATGTTACCGTTGCTTTCCCCTGTCTCTGTTTCCCTATAATTGGCCTGTTAGTATCAGATTCTCCAAGCCCCTCTTCCTCATTGCATGCCCCAGGAACTTCAGCTGTCTCTTCCTGATACTCAATATAAATTTCCTTTTTGTTTCCATCATTTCCAAGACCTCATCATTGCTCACATGCTCGATCCATGATATTCGCAGCATTCTTCTGTAGAACCACATTTCAGTTGCTTCAATTTTTTCCTTCATCTTTGATGGTATTGTCCAGCATTCACTGCTATATTGAAGGACAGACAGCACATAGCAATCTAGTACTCTCTTTCTTGTTTCTAGTAAAATTGTCTTGTTTCTTAATACCTTAAAACTATTGGGTCTTAAACTCACACCTGGCCTTATGTGAAACTTGTACATACAACCCATCCTTAAAGATGTGGGTAAAATGGCCTGCTTCTTCTACCGCTCCAGTAAGAATCAGACGCCACGTGCTAACATCTACCTTTACAAAAGACGGAGAATTATTAATCTAAAAAGTAATTTTTTTTCAAAGATTTTAAAATTTTTGCGGGAATCAACGCTTTTCATGTGAGTCTTGGGCGTTTTATAATACATGTGTGATGGCTTCCTGTAATATTTGTTCTGCCAACAATATTGGCGGACATATGCAAGTCCGAGTAAAAATAAGTGACAGGAAAACATGGAATTTAAATATTTAATACGACATATTAAAAAAAAAGAAAACATTCGATACGAAAATTAATGTGAAAAGTTCAAAGCAATCTTCAGTATCTGCCTCTGAGGGACTTATATGCGGATGAGAGCAAGAATAGCTTAAATTTTCTCTATCATAGTCAGTGAGAAAAGCGGGAGATTCTTTCAAATCTCGTCAGGGTGTAGTAATTGCTTATCTCACTGCCTACTGATTATTGCCAGTGGCTGGTAACCCAACAACTCAACCTCAGAAAATTGCCGATTTTCTTTTACAGATTTGAACATAAGTAAATGGATATTGAAACTGATTTTATTAGAAATTGCGAATAGACAAAATTTATCAAGAGCTACAAATGAAGGCACTTGTGAAGAGCTATGATAGCCTACATCTTGATCAGGGGACTGGGATTATAAAAAAGAAGAAGAGCGATTTTACTGGTACTAGTCCAACGAATTAACCTATAGCTGAGAGGACGAGAAGAGGGTTTAACCTTTCTCAAGAGTATTTGCCCGTAAGAGGATATAACGATCCCGACTGCAACTGGAACTCAGCTATCCTATTAAAAGTTTTATATTTATATAAAACTTATAAAAAAACATAAATTTATAAATTCTAACCCCCATATCTATTTCAGATGGCATTCGTATTTAGCACAAAAGATTAATGGGTCATATCTGTACAAGAGTGCATTAGCATTGGATCTTAAATGACTGTCATCAGAAATAAATAATTTAACCATACCGACTGGTTTATTTGGTAGACCAGAATAACCGAAACACTGTTACTAATAAATGTCACATTGTAATTAGAATTTGATTGCAATTCTTTGGGGCAGAAGATCAAGTTTGTTTATATATCGTTTAGTTTTAATTCCAAGCTAATAGATCGAATTTCATATTTTCAATAAGCAAATAGTTTGATATAATTAAGCCAATTTACTGATTATCAGTAAAATTCATAAAATCGTCTATATTGACAAATCTGTCAACATATAATTATCTTTATCAAAATCCTTAAAAAATAAATATTTGAAAAAAAAAACAGCCTATTTAAAGTTTGATAAGTCTGAATTTAAAAAATCTTTAATTTAAAATATAGCAAAAAAGCTTTATTAACGCAGAGGTGGATGTTTTAAAAGGTGTTTACAGCAAATCAACGGACATATATAAAACCTGGTTGGAACTCTTTATTAAGCTGTTTTTGATCTGCTTGATATGGAAAAGAGCAAAATAAAAAAAAAGGACTGGAGTTTATTTTGAAATGTGTGACACAGATCTTAGTGCCAATCAAGTTCAGTCACTTAATATCTCAATAGTTTCCATTACTTACATTCTCCGTCATATTGGCCTCATTTTTATTGCATTGTTTACGATGTTTCAGTCTTTGTAAACTCCAGCCTTCTTCAACTGCTAGGAATTTCGAACTGAACCCTTTATTCCGATCACCGCGCTATATTATTCTCAGGCCATGTGCGATGATATTTCTGGTAGCCAAGTAGTTATCTCCTTTTAACTTAACTCTCTGAGGTATATCCTTCTCATTCTTTGTTTTGAGTTATCTCCCTTAAACCCGACTGTCTTTAAATTATTAATTTACTACTGCTGTAGACAGGTATTGAATTCCCAACTCTTTAGGTCAAGTCACTGGACTTAATCAATGTCTATACCCACTGGGCCATGTGTCCTTGATGTTCACTTAGAAATTCCTAGCACTTGAAGTAGACCAAAGCGTACAAGAGACCAAACGTCGTAAACATGGTAGTAAACAAGAAGAAAATAGTTCGAAGACTGTAAATGATATAAATACTACCTCATCACAGAAGTAGAGACAAATCCATAATTTTTATCTGTATATCGGTGATTAGGAGTTATCATTTCTTACACAATATACATACGGACTATATTACTCATCTTTGTTTTTGATGTTATCAAAAGTTTTTGGCAGTTGTACCCTCCGCTCAGGTGTACATCGATCTGGGAACCTAACAGAAAATTTCGAATATTTCGCGCATAAATAAAATATGGGAGCCGCTAATAAAGAAAGGAAGAAAAATGACAGCAAGTTTTCAACTGCAACGGCCGCAGCAGCAGTAGCAACATCCAAAATTCAGAATTTTTGACAGCAGCAGCAGTCAAAATATGACGGACAGCAGCAGCAGTCAAAATATGACGGACAGCAGCATCAATTGTATCTCTAATCACCAGGCAGGTTAAGTTAAAGGTTCAATATTCACTATAGTAAATTGTCATACGGGACAGTCTCATATTGCATTAAAGCATTAATATTGTGAATTTTGTGACGTAGTGATTGCGAGATCAATTCTGATGTAGAGATGTGTACACTGTAATAACTAACAACAGCGATCAATAATTAAACAGTACTAAAGAAAATATAAAAAACTGTACGATATCTATCCGGTGAAAGGACAACAGTATATCCCTGTGCATAAAGTGTTCAGTTTAGAAATCCCTCTAAGTTATCCGGATCGATATACGAAGGCCGTAGGTTGCAACGCCTCAAACGTTGTGATAAATGAACAAAGATGGCGATTCGATTATAAATAGTATAGAGTAAATCGTTTTCCATGGTGATAGCTTGATTCATATGAGATATTTTTCGTATGACCCTCTTGTAATTTCCTTAGAAATAAAGGAAAGAGTACTGAAGTGTTACGTAATATCAATCCGCCAATATGGCAGTGAATGCACTGACTTGAAGCAACTAAAATTTTGTTCTAAAGAAGGATGCTGAAAATACCATGGTCCAAACATCTGAGCAACGATAAGTTATTAGAGATAAAATACTAAAAATCAGAACGTGACTCTTATGAAATGGGATTCTCTTTTTTTTTCTCAGTTCACCTTGAGTTGTTAATGCCACGTATCATATTCGGTATTTACTTGCTACACCTAAAAATCAGAACGTGACTGTTATGAAACGAGATTTTCATTTTTTTCTCAGTTCACCTTGAGTTGTTAATGCCACGTATCATATTCGGTATTTACTTGCTACATCTAAAAATCAGAACGTAACTGTTATGAAACGGGATTTTCATTTTTTTCTCAGTTCACCTTGTGTTGTTAATGCCACGTATCATATTCGGTATTTACTTGCTACACCTAAAAATCAGAACCTGACTGTTATGAAACGGGATTTTCATTTTTTTTTCAGTTCACCTTGTGTTGTTAATTCCACGTATCATATTTGGTATTTACTTGCTGCCCCTTGCTGATAGGATGCGGTAGAAGAGTTGTTTAATGTTGCGACACGAGTGTGTGCATCTTGACCAAGTCAAAAAATAGCCCAGCCTCCGCAACCGACGATTGCACTGGTATCAGTATTACTAACGATCCACAGCAATGAAGTGGGTATTCCCGTGATCAGCTATTCCATGAGACCTGGCACCACTGAATAATTGTTTATACACTCTGTTCAAAGACAAAGGCACGTTCGATTTGCGCTATGTTCGAAGAAAAGAACAAAACTGTGGCTGGATAAACCAGATACAAAAATGGAATCTCGCAAATCCGACTCACAAGTTTCGCCTATCGTATTCTGTCTCTTCCCTTAGTGCTTGGGAACCTTTGTAGTCTCCATGCCTTAGTTACGCTAATTAAGCAGCCATTTACATATCACTACAGAAACAGTTGAAATTTCTAGAATAAATAATGAGGAAGGTCTTAGAAAATTTGATACTCACAGGTCGGGTTGAAAGCAATCATCTTTCGAAAGAGACATGACTGACTTGGAAGAAGATTATCCCGTAGCACGTTACCGTCACTTTCTGCGTAGACTCGTTACCAGCCAATGCTATAGAACCCAATCTGTTCTGTTATTTATCACATAAATGGAGGTAAGAGAAGGATTAATACATTTTCCAAGGTAAGTGAATGGAAGGAATTCAACTGGAATTCGAGCTTGGCTCCCCAATTTATAGTTCCGAGCCGATATCCACTGCACCACAACGCACATCCCTTGAAAGCAATAAAGAGAGAGAAAAACAAAGAGTAAATAGAGCTTGAGTAAATAGATGGAAGAATATGGTTTACGAGATATAAATCTATCATTCGCACGTGCATTGAATACTGCTGTCAAATCTCGTCGGGTGTTCCTGTTATTCATATCGGGGATCTCGACAAAATCCAAAGAATCTGCAATGTAAACGATCCCGAACTGGTAGCTCGACTTCAGTTACTTTCTCACCGACGTGACGTGGCTTTCCTCTGTCTATTCTACACATACTTTCACGGCTTCTGCTCTGAAAAGCTTAGCATCCTAGTGTCCTCTCAGCAAGAATTTACTCGAGTTACTGGCAATTAGGTCCAAGTCTTTTACAGTGAAACTAATCAAATATAACCTTAACTTCTAGTCTATCAGCTTACTTTCTTGCAATTCCCGCCTGTGGAACTCTTGCTTCTCTGATAGCTACAATCTCTAGGTGTTTAAATGCAATATCAGTTGCATTTCTTATCACTTTGACTGAAACCATTTCCGCGACAGCTCTTGAATCTTGTACTTCCTCCTTTCTACTCGAAAGCTGTTCTTTTCATACCAGAGTACCGATAATTCTCTTACCCGTCTTCCGATAACCCTGTGACCTGTTCCGCTTTCTCTTCATTCTCTTCTTATGCAACCCCCTACGCACTAGTGGCAGTACTGCGTTGCTTGGGGCAAAACGATTAAAAATACTAACAAAACAAAATATATCAAAAGCTACAAAGGACAGTATTTTGTTGAGAGCCATGATCGCCAATGTCCAAAATTTACACGTTACATAGAGAAAGAACAAAACTCCATTACTGCGCGCAGGTGTCGTAAATGTAGTCTTCTAGTCTCGGCGGATATCCAAAAGCGCGCACTGTCCATATTTACATAAAATTAACATATACAGGAAATATCACCGACAACATTAAATTCTCTATAGACAAACGAAAAATATAATTATTGACAATGTTGAATCATATCTGGAAAAATTGCATGGAATATTACAGATCGACTTAAATTCAGGCCAAAGAAAAACTAAATGTTATCAAGAAGCTGTTCCATCGTTAGTCTAAGAAAAATGTTGAACGGTAACAATATTCTATACCAAATATTTCATGGAACCACGACATTGAGACAATAGCTAATTCCACTGCCAGGAAGATTGTGTCACTGTGTTGGTCCAGGAAGTTTTTCCCACCTGAAATATATATAAATCAACCATTCGTCCGTGCATGGAGTAATGCTGCCATATATGATCAGGTGCCCCTGCTGTTCATCTCCGTGTTCTTGACAGGCTCCAAAGGAGAAGCAGTAATGTTATAGGTACCGACTTGGCGGCTCGACTACCGCCACTTTCCACCGACGGGAAGTGGCTTCTCTTTGTCTGTTCTACAAATACTTCCATGGCTTCTGTTCCAACGAGCTTGAGTCACTGGTGACTCCACAACAGGTGTTTACTCGTGCAACCAGACTGGCAACTGGGTCTCACCCATTCACAGTTAGAGCAACCAAATGCAGACGACAATTCTACTCCTTCAGCTTCTTTTCTCGCACTTCCCACCTGTGGAACTCGCTTCCTTATTCTTGTTTTCCTGACGGCTACAACCTCAAAGAATTTAAATGCAAGGTCAATTCTCATCTTTTAACTGCTTGATTCTATTTCTTTCCACACTTTCCTGTAGACCCTTTCCTTTCTCTCCACCTTCGCAACTGTCATCACACCTGTATTTCCATCCTTCTCTTGCTCCTTTCTAACTGGTTCGTCCTTCTCCCCATTATCCTCTAATCCTTTTACTTTTATGTAGCCCCCTGCACATCAGTGGTGTTACCACCTTGCTCGGGGAGATATGATTAAAAAAAAAGACTAACCTTACTGAACAAGAAACCATAATCGGAATTTAGAATAAGAGCCACAAAGGATAGGGAGATGTGGAAAAACATGATCGTCTACATTCTGAAAGGGCAGGGCACACAGAAAAAGAAGAATCCCGAATCCATCGTAATAATTTGTAAACGTTTTAAATATCTCGCTACCGTGATCAGTTAAAACGAATTTATTGCGCAATACAAACTGTTAAACATAGAGTGCACTACATTTACACTTTTCTATCGGGGTAAGAACCTACAAAATCAAAATAATGAACTGAAAACTCGTGGCCTCATCAGATTTCGACTTCCGTATGGAGGTCAGGTATTGAGTTCAACTGATTTAGATATATCTAAACTTATTTATAAATGGAACTTTGTCTCTCTGTGTGTATATGTCTGTGTGTGTCCGTTACCTATAGACTCCAAAACGGCTGAACCGATTTTCTTGAAAATTTACACAGTTGTACTATAAGCATCTGCGACTGTTCTTAGCTAGGTTTTGTGTTGAGGTACCTTCGACAAATATAGAAAATCGATAATCGAAAAAATTGGGTTATATAAGGAGTGGTCCGATTTTAATCAAATTCGATACACTCATAGACAAAGACATAAGAAACGATATTCAGAAGTTTCAAGGTTGCAGTTCTTACAATAGTTCAGAAAATCGATAATATATATATATATATATATATATATATATATATATATATATATATATATATATATATATATATATAAAGTCAAGATGTTTGTGTGTGTGTGTGTCTGTTTATCTGTCTGTATTTCCTTTATACAAATCTACAATTTTTATCAGATTCTCATCAAACTTCACATAAATATTCCTTAGGCTGAATCTGAGCTCCAGGACCATGGATTAGTTTTAAAGCTTTCATTACACCCGAGCAACGCCGCGATATACTGCTAGTTTACACTATTTATACTATTCGAACCGTTCTCTCATTTTTATTGTCATATCCACGACGTTTCGACTGTTGTACTCTCCGGCTTTCGTCAGATAACAAACGTTGGAATTTTGAACTGAACCCTTTATTTAGTTCATTGTGGTATTATGTTTATGTTCACGATTTTTATGGAATATATCAAGTTCAGTTAATTTTCTTTGAATTTAGTTTGTTTAATCTGAATTTCTCACACTCTTTGTTAATGATTCCAAATTTTGTGACAAATCTTCGTGTTTTCTTTTCGTTAGATACATACATATCTATGGAATATTGAATAGCAACCTTTTCTCGGTAAATATTTTACTCAGAATATTTACTGTTCTTTCGAAACATATTTCTTTTTTGTTTTTTGTTTTTTTCAATATTACAAAAATACAACATTTTTCATGTTCTACCGGTGCTAATTGTCTCAACCAAAGTCTTGTTTTCTTCTCATCCTCCCAGTCGTTGCATTCTTTTCTGAAAATTTCCTCATACATATAAATATAAGAAGAAAACGTAATTCCATTATCTGAATTACATGTGAATTCAGATATGGCATTCCCCACCATGAGTAAAAGAATAAGGAGTTTTCGCCATAAAAATCTTAGAATATTTACTGATTCTTCAAAACATACTTCTTTTTTTATTTTTTCAGGATTACAAAATTACAACATTTTTTATATCCAACCGGTGCTAATTTTCTCAAAAAGATTTGTTTTTCTCGTCTTCCGTGTCGCTGCATTTTTCTCTGAAAATTCCCTCGTATCTTCTACAATAGGCAGAAAAGTTAATTTTATAATCTCAGTTGCATGTGAATTCAGATATGACATATACCTCCACGTAGGAAT
This sequence comes from Ascarosepion bandense, assembly GCA_037127315.1. NCBI lineage: Eukaryota > Metazoa > Mollusca > Cephalopoda > Sepiida > Sepiidae > Ascarosepion > Ascarosepion bandense. The sequence continues at coordinate 1,213,332 of JBBBDQ010002022.1, forward strand.
AAAACACAACGAGCTTTTCATGATAAAATATTTTGGAATATTTACTGTTTCTACAAAACATATTTATCCTGTTGTTTATTGGAATACAAAATTAGAATATTTTTCTTGTTCTACAGGTGTTAATAATTAGTAAATAGTATTCGTGCCTGAAATCCAATAGCCTTTTTTTGACTCACTTGAAGTTCTTTACTTCAAGCGTCTCGCCTAGTTCATTTGTATAATACATAATGTATTACACAACAGTTATAACAGGTGAAGAGGCTCACCCCTTGTTCCCTGTTTAGGATTTGGTTTCCGGTTTTCTCTTTACCAATCTTTTTACTCTTACGTAGCCCCCTGCGCACCAGTGGCGTTACCGCCTTGCTTGGGGTGATATGATTAAAAAAAGTGTTAGTTTAATATTCACAGATAAAACTATTGTTCTTCTAATCCAAATTATATTTTGACTTTAAGCAACTCGCTAAATGCCGATAAACCATGAAAAAACAGTCAATATTACAAAGTAACAAAAATTTACGTCACTTAAAGACTTTCAACAGCAACAACTAAAAAATTAAACAATACATTTGTAAAGAAAAACAAACGAGATTGTAGTAATCCAACGGATAGAGTACGCCACAAAGACTTGATAAAAATGCTCAACAAGCTAGATATATTCGGAAAGACATTACAGTAATTAGGAGCCTATACTGGCAGAAAACTCTCTGCATACGTACAGGAAACAAAGTCAGCAGATGTGTAAAAGATAGAAAGGGATGTAATACAAGGATGTATCTTTTCACCGGATCTATTTAACTTATACGGCAAAACAATTCTGAGAGCCCTAAATATCATGTCAGGATTCAGCACCGGTGGTCACAATCTGAATACGCTGCTGATACAGTGCTGATATCAGTCACGGAAAGGAAACTACAAGACATCCTATTAAGGTAGATGAAGAAAGCGACAAGAAAAGACTACAAATAAATTACAAGAGAATTGAATTCATGGTTGTGAGTAAAAAGAGGAGCCCAAAATGCCAAAGACAGGCGGGGAATATTAAAATCAAGCTGGTACAAAAATTTAAACCTGGCAAGTGTTCCATCATAAGTTGGAAACTGCGAGATTGAGATTTGAAAGCGAATTAGCATGGTGAAAGCTGCATTTCAGAAGCTGAGTAAAGTATTAAGAAACAGGAATATTTTGCTAGAAACAAAAAAGTACTGGATTGCTATGTGAAGTCAGTTCTTCAATATGGCAGTGAAGGCTGGGCATTGTCGTCAAAGATGAAGGAAAAACTTGTAGCAAGTGAAATGTGGTTCTACAGAAGGATGCTGTGGATATCATGGATCGAGCATGTGACCAATGATGAGGTTTTGGAAAGGATGGAAACGAAAAGGAAATGGCTACTGAGCATCAGGAAAAGACAACGAAAGTTTCTGGCACGTGTAATGAGGAAGGAGGGCTTGGAGAACCAGATACTAACCGGACAGATAGAGGGAAAAAGCGAGAGAGGAAATCAGCATAACATATTTGACGGGCCAGATCAGGTTGTTGATAAAAAGGGGATTGAATTGTGTAACAGGAGAAAGCATGCTAAGACCATCAGGAATAGGATGACGTGGAAAGCCATGATCGTCTACGTCTTGATAGGACAAGGCACATAGAAGAAGAAGTTATCAGGGAATCAAGTTAACGAAAAGGAGTTACACATGCGGGAAGTGCGAAAAAAGAAACTGTTAATGTAACAGTGGCAGTTATATTGAACTATTTCAACGGTAAAAGGGTGGAATATATATGCCAATCCAATAGCGTATTTGAATTCACGTGGTTTTCAGAGCAGCTGCGATTAAAATATTTGAATAAAAGACATCGGGAGAATTTAACTTAAGATTTTTCAGAAAATTCAAATCGGAAAACAGTGAAATTTTTACGGGTTATAACTAGAGAACATAAATACAGTTAGAAGACAAAAACGGAATAGTTATAGTGCAGTGAACAAAACAAGTTCTAGATTTAAAAATTCAAATGCTAAGCAGTGACGCATTGATTTTGTTAGAAATAAACGAGTTTTCTCTAATCTACAAAAACTTGCATAACACACACAAAACACGCGAAATTTCACACCTCGACGCGAAATGTTTTTCAGTCAATAAAAAACTAGGAAACATCTAAAAACAAAATAGAAAGGCCAGAATCACATCCAGGAGTGAATTCCCAAATGACATACAAACGATATAAAAGACGGGACCAGACGACCGTCGTTAAAGTGCTAAGATGACGAGCGCAATTAACACGTCCCACGACAAACGTCAAGCGATCGCTATTATTGCCTTTATCTTTCTCTCTCACATCCTTCCTTTTCACCATTCACCCTGAGCGATAACTTCAAAGACACTCCTACCCCAACAAACGCTCATACATACATGCACACATTCATTTCTGTCTATATACACATAAACTCACTCTTGCAATGACTACTACGAACTCATGCTACCCTTAACTTCTTAATATTGTGACTCATGAACATTTAACATATACCAATTCAGGTTATTCTGTTCTATCCAGAATTTTCTATTTAAGCATACAAAAGGTATACTTTATTTCTTCCACAAATACACTTTCTTATAATCTTCTGCCTATTCTAGGTAAAACCTCTAAGTTGTGTGAAGTTCAGTTAAGATTGACACAAGGCCAATTTATTAAACATTAACCATCTCCTTACAGTTTCAATAGAACGGAAAATAGTATTGAAATCAAATGAAAGCAAAATATCAACATATATGAAATGAGACATGAGAAAATTCTTATTATCTACAATTTTGAAAATTGTGTAGTTGAAAATAAACAAAATTGGATTCCTCTTTGACCAAAATCTGGAAGAAAACTGTCGACTATTTTCCAATTGATAATATGAAAAAAAAATCAATGTTTGGGTTGCAGGTGAAGAGCTTCCATATAGGTTTCTTATAAAAAATAATGACATCTATAAAAGAGGGTAATCGTGAAACGTTCTTTAAGCAAGAACAATATAAAAGATCTTCCTGGAAGGCTAGAGGTAGATACGAAAGATAAAAAGGTTTAAAATGAATAAAAATCGAAACATTTAATATTTTTCAAAAATTAGTGAAAAAATATCTGCCGATATAAGTAGGCTGAAATGTTCATAGACTGACCAATATACTCTCATAGAATGTGATTAATATAAGTTTTTTGTTCAACAAGCTATCGCCACACATATACTCTTTACAGTGCGTAACCGCCTTTATTCAATATTGCTTATATCTAGATATCTCCTGAACATTCTTATACTTGTACGAAGCCAATGGATTTTTATGTTAGGGAATAGTTGATATTTCCATATGGCCAAATCAAGAGGATTGAGAAGATAATCAATCAGTAGAAATTCAGTCGCGCACAGCGGCCTTTCATATCAATGACTCCTCTAGTGAAGCATTGTACTGATGCAACAAGCCCCATTTTTTCAGTTTTTCTGGTCGTTTGACCATCCTAGTCTTTCCCAATTAGCCTCAGTATGTAGGCATACTACTCTCTATTGATGGCGTGGCTTCTTTGTAGATAGACAATAAACACAATGTTTTACGCATCCAAGGAAACTGAGGCCAGAAAATTCATGGAAGCTGAAGCGAACGTAGCCTTCTTTAGAGCAAGCAAGACCGGGTGTTTCTACGACACAAATTATCTTTTTGTTTTTGGCTTCCAGGGTTAGAGTTAGGGTAAAGATTAAGGATAGCAGCGGTATCTGCCTCAATAACGTTAGTTTTCCCGTGATTTGATCGGTTTTCCGTACTTTTGTTCTGGTGTCAGAAGACGAGACTCCCACCGAGCGGAACTTTGGCATGTCAAGTTAACTGTGTAAAATATGCTCAATTCTTCAAATGAATTTTTTTAAAATCATATCACCCCGAGCAAGGCGGTAACGCCACTGATGTGCAGGGGGCTACATAGGAGTGAAAAGATTGGAAAAGATAAAGCCGGAAACCACATCCTAAACAGGGAACAAGTGATGAGCCTCTTCACCTGTTCAATAAACGTGGGTGGAGTGTGAACAGGGCGATAGTTTAATCTATCTACTCCAATTGAAAAAAAAGTGAGAAGATTGGAAAAGAGAAAACCGGGAACTGAATCCTAAACAGGAAACAAAGGATGAGCCTCTTCACCTGTTCAATAGACGTGGGTGGAGTGTGAACCGGGCGATAGTTTAGTCTATCTACTCCATAGTGTTGTTTTGTTTTATTTTGTATAGTCAATCGCCCGTCATCCATCTCCATATGTTGACAAACGATCACTGTTGTCCTCGGTGATGGCAGAGGTTAAAGTGGGAACTATGTTAGCATGAATGTCTTTGGATGCTAAACCCTTTTTTTTATGTACGTGTGAACACAACCTTGTCAGTTCTTGCTACGAGTTACAGTTATTAAGAAAACAAGTTAATGTTTGCAAGATTTAAGAAAATCATCCGTTCATAGTCCGCCAATAATCGTAGATAGATAAAGAGTTAAAATGGAAATTAATGTCAAATATGTCTCTTGTGATACAATATACAAATTAAAAAGTATTAGTAGCAGAGTCTCTTTTATATATATATATATATATATATATATATACTCTCACTAGTCAAGAGAGCAATACAAGGAGTGAAACAAATAAAATGTAAACCCAAATTCTACACCACCAGCTTCTTTTCTCGCATTTTACGCCTGTGGAATTCCCTTCCGTTTAATTGCTTCCCCTATAGCTACAATCTCCAAGAATTTAAATATAAAGTCAATAGTAATCTCCTATCTCACCGACTTGCATCCTCTCCCTCATGACACTTTCTCCGTCCACTCTACTCTCATCAGTATTCTCTTCCTTCTGTTACCCACTTCTTGACACCCCCTATAACCTGTCACTCTTTCTCATAACTTTACCCCTATGTAACCCCCTGCGCACCAGTGGCAGTAAACTGCCTTGCTTGGGGCGATATGAGTATAAAAATATGTAGATTTCATTAAAACAGTAAATACTTTCGGTTTAATGCTACGTTTTTTGGTTTATGAGTTGACAAGATTCGGGTCGGCTATCAAATTGAACTCTCTCTGTTACTGTCTCTATGTTAGCATGAATGTCTTTGGAGGCTAAACCCTTTTTTTATGTACGTGTGAACACAACCTTGTCAGTTCTTGCTACGAGTTACAGTTATTAAGAAAACGCGCAAATACCCTTGGGAAAGGTATTAATCCATCTCTTCCTTCCAGTTATGGGTTAAATAGCAGGATAGATTGGGTTCTATAGCCTTGCTCGGCAACCAGTCTATCGCAGAAAGTAATGGCAACCTACTGCGAGATAATCTTCTGCCCAGTCAGTCATGTCTCTTTCGAGACATGATCGCCCAAGCGTGTATCACGTATGGCACTTAACTGACTGACTGTATACCCATGGTTAGTTTTCCCGGGTTAAGTAAATACCAAATGTATTTTAGATTAAATCTGTACTATTTTCATCGGAGAATAACTTTTAAAGATGTCAGAAAAATAAATTAAATTCACGTAATATACAACTGTTTTCTAATTGTGTTATTATTATTATGTCATTTTTCATCATATTTCGATTTCTGCATTGGTCTCACTACCAACCAAGTCTGCGGGGAGAACTAAGGCAGGTAGTGGCGTGTTGTTATGACTCCATTTCATGTTTTTCTATCTTCCCTATCATCCCCAGCATTACATAGATAACGTTTTCCTTAGTGTGTGGGCTGTACTTATTAAGACAATTTTTTGTATATCTCTTAAGCTGGGGTTTCCAGGGATTCTTTCAATGTGTTGTTTTGTTCCATTTTTTATCATTCCAAGTGCACCTACTATCACTGGCACAACTCTTGTTTTCAATTTCCACATTTTTTCTATTTCAATTTCCAGGTCTTTATATTTTGACAGTTTTTCAAATTTATTATTATTATTATTATTATTAATATCATGAATAGAAATATAGCTGAATTTTTGCGGATTGTCAAGCAGTTTCTATAAACATATATTGAAAAAAAACATTCAATTATTTAGGAATGTTAAAAAAATATTTGAGTTTCCTACAATTCTGGTTTGGCTTTATTTATACATAAAATATTTTTGAAATTTGTTTGAAGAATAAATATTGACACATTCCCTGCTCAAATATGTTTTAACAAGAATAAACGATTATGTATGTGTCTTATCAGCATGAGTTAATTTTATCATTAGTATTTCATTATTTCACTTCCAAGCAAGGCGATAAATCCATTGAGATACAAGGGTTTATTGAGAAACGCAGATAACTGAGAACAATATAATAAAAATTGGATTTAAGAAGAGAAAAGAAAAGTATTGATGTTGTATTTAAGTCTTTATTGAAAAACAGGAAAATGTTGTGGATCATCATCGCCAATTTGTTGTGGAGTTGAGGCGAAACATCACCGCAAAGTTCTAGCGACCGGTTTGTGCCGGAAGGAAGACACGGACATGGAACAAGAAGGTAGGTTCAAAACCGTTTATTAGTGTAACAAGAAACAAGATATTCAGAGTAAGTGTTTACCTAGAAATAAGTAAGTCCGAAGCTATCATTACGCTGCTTATTGCCTGACTAGTTACTGTGGTTAACTCCCTTCGTTAACTGCTTCCGTTAACTGCTCCATTAATCTCCTGTAAACTGCTCTTTGGAAATAACGCAGGTAATTACATATAACAAGAGGAAGAGTTCATTCCTCGTAGGAGGGCTCCATAACAGAAAATAAGAAGCTGGAAAAAATGTTACACAAGCGAAAATTGCGATTGATTGATCGTTTGTTTTTTGTACGGCTTATCAACCCTTTGGTGTTTTTTTAAAGCCAAAATATGTTTAGAATTACGAGAATCATTATTTTATCCGAGTGTATATTGCATGAACAATTATGTTGAAAACAACAAGCAATTTTCCAGATACAAGTCTAACTATTTCATTCATAGCTGGGGACAAAAACTGCTTCATAGCTACCCCATTGCTATTTTCGCGTAAGTGGATTAACTTACCCTACTGGAATACGGAGGCGGCTATCCAATTCCGAAAATTGCAAGAGAAGAAACGACTAAAATATAAGTTAAGGTAACATTTATCATTTTTTAAATAGAAAAATGACGAGATCAAACTATTCATTTGTTATACGTGATACATATTTGGGTGATTATATCTAGAATGAGACATGACTGACTGGGCAGAGTGTTTTCCCGATGGTTTTGTAATTAGTTTCCGCGATAGACTAGTTGCCAACCAAGGCTCTGCAATTTAGCCCACAGCTGGAGGGCGGAGCGACGGATTCATATCATTCCCAAGATTATTTTCGCGCAAATGAATACAATGAATTCAACTGGAATTCGAACTCGGCTCTTTGATTTCGCGTTCCGATCTGGTATCTGCTGCACCACAACGCACATCCCAATTGTTACTCGGCATAAATTTGTAAAATCAAAGTAACAATGAAAAAAGTTCATCAGAACAATTGTCATGAATATACTTAGACTCTTTATATTGATTTCATCATAAAAACCAATATTTGACAGGTTGGACAATGAAATAAGAAAAGTATGCTGATATGCTATGCCAAAGAATACCAAGGTCACATTCTTCATCGCAGAAGAAGGAAAAACATTTCGCCCAGAAGAACACTTCAGGAATAAAGGGAACCAAGACATCGATTTTTAGAAAACGAAGAATTGAAAAACACAAACAATCTGGAAAAGACTCAAATGTGTCCGGAAAAAATATTGCTTGAAAATAAATAGGAAAAAAATGTCTTTGATAATGTAAAATGAAAAACAGATTGAGAAAGCTGTAATTTACGGACATCTTCAAACAGAGAAATCTTGTAAAAACAGTAGAAAAATAATCTATTTAAGATGCTTCATATCTGACAGAAATGGATAAAAAGAATTAATTTATGTCTATTTTGTGCATACTGACGCTCTAAAGAAAGACATTAAAATAACAAATTTTTATATTTATGTATATATTTATATACTTATATTTTTAAATTTATATATATATATATATATATATATATATATATAGATAGATAGATATGATCATTGGGCTAGATAGATAGATAGATAGATAGATAGATAGATAGATAGATAGATAGATAGATAGACATGATCATTGGGCTAGATAGATAGATAGATAGATAGATAGATAGATAGATAGATAGATAGATAGATAGATATGATCATTGGGATAGATAGATAGATAGATAGATAGATAGATAGATAGATAGATAGATATGATCATTGGGCAAGATAGATAGAGAGATAGATAGATAGATAGATAGATAGATAGATAGATAGATAGATAGATATGATATAGGGCATAGATAGATAGATAGATAGATAGATAGATAGATAGATAGATAGATATGATCATTGGGCTAGATAGATAGATAGATAGATAGATAGATAGATAGATAGATAGAAAGATAGATATGATCATTGGGCTAGATAGATAGATAGATAGATAGATAGATAGATAGATAGATAGATAGATAGATAGATATGATCATTGGGCTAGATAGATAGATAGATAGATATGATAGATAGATAGATAGATAGATAGATACATAGATAGATAGATAGATAGATAGATAGATAGATAGATAGATAGATATGATCATTAGGGCTAGATAGATAGATAGATAGATAGATAGATACATAGATAGATAGATAGATAGATAGATATGATCATCGGGCTAGATAGATAGATAGATAGATAGATAGATAGATAGATAGATAGATAGATAGATAGATAGATAGATAGATAGATAGATAGATAGATATGATCATTGGGCTAGATAGATAGATAGATAGATAGATAGATAGATAGATAGATAGATAGATAGATAGATAGATAGATATGATCATTGGGCTAGATAGATAGATAGATAGATAGATAGATAGATAGATAGATAGATATCATCATTGGGCTAGATAGATAGATAGATAGATAGATAGATATGATCATTGGGATAGATAGATGAATGAATATGATCATTGGGATAGATAGATAGATAGATAGATATGATCATTGGGGCTAGATAGATAGATAGATAGATAGATAGATAGATAGATAGATAGATAGATAGATAGATATGATCATTGGGCTAGATAGATAGATAGATAGATAGATAGATAGATAGATAGATAGATATAAAATTAATACATTGGGATAGATAGGAACAGATTTTGATAGGAAGGAAGGAAGGAAGGAAGGTTGAAATAGATAGATAGATAGATAGATAGATAGATAGATAGATAGATAGATAGATAGATAGATAGATAGATATGATCATTGGGCTAGATAGATATGATCATTGGGCTAGATAGATAGATAGATAGATAGATAGATAGATAGATAGATAGATAGATAGATAGATAGATAGATATAAAATTAATACATTGGGATAGATAGGAACAGATTTTGATAGGAAGGAAGGAAGGAGGTTGAGATAGATAGATAGATAGATAGATAGATAGATAGATAGATATGATCATTGGGCTAGATAGATAGATAGATAGATAGATAGATAGATAGATAGATAGATAGATAGATAGATAGATATAAAATTAATACATTGGAATAGATAGGAACAGATTTTGGTAGGAAGGAAGGAAGGCAGGAAGGTTGAGATAGATAGATAGATAGATAGATAGATAGATAGATAGATAGATAGATAGATAGATAGATAGATATGATCATTGGGCTAGATAGATAGATAGATAGATAGATAGATAGATAGATAGATAGATAGATAGATAGATAGATATGATCATTGGGCTAGATAGATAGATAGATAGATAGATAGATAGATAGATAGATAGATAGATAGATATGATGGAGCTAGATAGATAGATAGATAGATAGATAGATAGATAGATAGATAGATAGATAGATAGATAGATAGATATGATCATTGGGATAGATAGATAGATAGATAGATAGATAGATAGATAGATAGATAGATAGATATGATCATTAGATAGATAGATAGATAGATAGATAGATAGATAGATAGATAGATAGATAGATAGATAGATATGATCATTGGGCTAGATAGATAGATAGATAGATAGATAGATAGATAGATAGATAGATAGATAGATATAGTCAGGCTTGGGCTAGATTGATAGATATGATCATTGGGCTAGATAGATAGATAGATAGATAGATAGATAGATAGATAGATAGATAGATAGATATGATCATTGGGCTAGATAGATAGATAGATAGATAGATAGATAGATAGATAGATAGATAGATAGATAGACAGATAGATAGATATGATCATTGGGCTAGATAGATAGATAGATAGATAGATAGATAGATAGATAGATAGATAGATAGATAGATAGATATGATCATTGGGCTAGATAGATAGATAGATAGATAGATAGATAGATAGATAGATAGATAGATAGATAGATAGATATGATCATTGGGCTAGATAGATAGATAGATAGATAGATAGATAGATAGATAGATATGATCATTGGGCTAGATAGATAGATAGATAGATATAAAATTAATATATTGGGATAGATAGGAACAGATTTTGATAGGAAGGAAGGAAGGAAGGTAGGAAGGAAGGTTGAGATAGATAGATAGATAGATAGATAGATAGATAGATAGATAGATAGATAGATAGATAGATAGATAGATATCGAAGCGAATAAGGAACGAAGAAATTATTAACAACGTTCAATACATTAGTTTAAAACAGTGCTCAATATAAAAATAGAACAATGAATATTCATTACAAATTATAGTTTAGAACATGTACAAATTATCATCTACTACAAAGGGTACATTTTGTTTAGGCATTGAAAGGACAATGTCTCATTAGGTAATGTGAAGGGAGATGGAAAATTATTTTCCTTATATTGATATTTTTTGTGTCCGAGGTAAGTGGAGTAGAGAAAATGCGAAATCAGAATTGGAAGTTGTAAATTAGAATTTGAAGAAAAAGTGGATAATGTGGAGAAGGAAGTCACAGATGGTTATTGGACATGTTTAAAAATTTAGAGACAGGTTTAACCGTAGAGGATAAAGTATGGTTCTTTAGAGCCTTTTATAACCAGGCCTTTGGGTTTAACATATAAAAAGAAGTAAGAAAATGTATATGGGGTGGGAGGAGTAGGAAAGAATGGGTTAAGAAGAGATAGAAATTGGTAGTGGATAAACATATCTGTATTAGCGAAGTATAAGGCTACAAATATTTTGGGCCGTTTCTTGGACGGATGATAAAAATCCTATACATAGTTGCTAAAGAGGTTCTTTTTTTAATTAAAAATAGCATTATAGCCCGGCGATGCTCGGGTGTAATGAAAGCTTTCAAACTATTCAATCGTCCTCGAGCTCAGACCCTTTGGTCGCTGGTACGAAAGACTAAAAAGCAATAGTTGTTTCCAGTTAAAGCGAAACCGTAGACTGAATGAAAAATGAATGAATGTAAGTCAAATTTTGACTTCCTGGTATCGATATCAAATTTACCGCATTATTGTAAGAACTGCAACCTTGAAACTTCTGAATATCGTTTCTTATGTCATTGTCTATGCGTGTATCAAATTTGATCAAAATCGGACCACTCCTTCTATAACCCGATTTTTCGATTATCGATTTTCAATATTTATCGGGGGTACCTGGACACAATATCTGCACTGCACTTTTGCCTCTCTCTCACTCTCTCTCACCACGCACTCTCTCTGTATTTCTCTCTCTCTCTATATATATATATATATAGAGAGAGAGAGAAATACAGAGAGAGTGCGTGGTGAGAGAGAGTGAGAGAGAGGCAAAAGTGCAGTGCAGATATTCAATTTTCCGCCGTGAAATATTTATACATATATATATATAATGTATAAATATATATATATCAGCGAATACATGCTAAAGAAAATTTTACCAACGAAAACAATTTTAGGGGCTGAATGAATGAATACAACTGAGGAGCTATTAAAATATAACATCCTAACAATCAAAGTACCTAAGTTAATCCAGTTTTTAAAACAAAAAAGGCATAAAATTGATTAACAAAACCTTTCAAAATGAGAAATTGGTCAGGAGAAGAAATAATCAATGGTTTATCAAAAGAAACAGTGAGCAGACAAAACACTCCGATTTCTGACACAGTGTTGTTTTTCTAACGGGAAATTGCTTCGATGTTTCGGCCGTTTTAGGCTCCGGCCTTCTTCAGGTGCTAGGAATTTCGAACCGAACTCTTTATTACAATCACTGGGGCATATGGTCTCCATTCCTTGCGTAGAGCATCTTCTGGTAATCATGAGTTATTTCCCTCTAACACTGTAATTTACTTGTCCACCACTGCCTGCTATTGAATTAACAACTCTTTGGGTCAAGCCACAGGAACGAACCAACGTCTATATCCACTGAGCCAACTTAAAACCACATACACAGTGAATAACATAATGGTCTCATCTAGGCTACATGACTTTTCTTATTCTCTCATTTCCTCCTTCTTCTTCGTGTATTGACCACAAATAAATAAAGAAAGAACATTACAGAGAGTCACAAGTCACCAAGCGGACATCTCATCTTGGTGACAAGCCTTTTGTATTGACCACAAATAAATAAAGAAAGAAAGAACATTACAGAGAGTCACAAGTCACCAAGCGGACATCTCATCTTGGTGACAAGCCTTTTGTATTGACCACAAATAAATAAAGAAAGAAAGAACATTACAGAGAGTCACAAGTCACCAAGCGGACATCTCATCTTGGTGACAAGCCTTTTGTATTGACCACAAATAAATAAAGAAAGAAAGAACATTACAGAGAATCACAAGTCACCAAGCGGACATCTCATCTTGGTGACAAGCCTTTTTCACACTTTCATTCACATCGCACTAATATTATCCCCCTTTTCCTCATTTAACTCTCGGTAACTAAGTTGAAAGAGAAACAAAGACATCATTTCCGCTTTATTCCCACTCAGGAGGAACCAGTTTACCCACTACAATTGTACGCATTCACAGCAACACATGATTTGCCTTTCTTTCACAAATCCATTTCGTCTGACCTTAAGAAAACTGAACCCTTAAACAAATGTCAAAAAAAAAACTTTATGCAAAACTTTCAAACATAAATGATATTTCGAAACAACAAAATTGATGATATTTTTCTCGTTAAATAAGTTAACACTTATTAATACAAACGAGTTTGTTTTATTTTATGTTCAACTTTCTGATTTTTTTCAAATGTCATTTGTGTTTGGCACAAGTCCATTTCACAAGCAAAACCGACGCTCTTTACTACTATCGTCATTCTGACCTGATATCCATTACATCAAAGCACACATTTTGCTTAATAACCCTGTCAATTCCTGAAAGGAAGTTTCTCTTAAATATAATGCCCTGTTCCTTGCTTTACAGCCAAGAGCGGGCTCATGTATTCTAGGTACATATGCACATTGTGCAAATTATTTGAAACAACTGCTTTAGTTTCCTTTATTTTACAATACGATCAGTTTTATCATAACAGGATGTAATCGATTTTTATTTTTTCGTCAGACTGTCACTTGCAGTGATGTGCAGTAATATGAATGTATTTTTAGGGGTATGATGAATTTATTTTTTTTGCTTTAAAATATATTGCGTCATCCGTGATTGCATCAAATTTTTATTGCGCACAGACACTATTGTCTCGATTAAAATTTGGATTTCCTCTCGACGTTACTCCATGGAAACATACGAAAATTGTAATGCTGCATAAACACACTGGCAAGCTTTACAGAGAAATCTCGAATGTTGTTGATGTCAGCGTTTCAACTGTCAGTCGTGTCAGCAAAAAGAAGAAACAAACTTGAACTATCAGTTCAGATCTTAAGGGAATATGGCGTCGGAAGAAAAAAAAACAACGCCAAGAGACAACATATAAACTATTGTATAAGTAAAGTGAAACAACTGCTTTAGTTTTCTTTATTTTACTATACGGTTAGTTTTCGGCCCAGTAGAGTGAGAGGGCGTAGTTGATTACAATTTTTCCCCAGATTAGGTCATTTCCAGTGGTGTGCAGTAATATGAATCAATTTTCGAGAGGTATAATGAAAATATTATGGCCTTGAAAAATATATTGCGTCATCCGTGATTGCATCAGATTTTTATCGAGCTCCAGACACTATTGTCTCGACTGTCGATTAGTTGTCCATGTTGATGGACGTTACTTCAAGGAATAGTTCGAAAATTGTAATACTGCACAAACACACTGGCAATCCTTACAGATAGATCTCGGATGTTGTTGGTGTCAGCCTTTTAACTGTCCGTCATGTATGTGCTTTGTGTTGCAGTGGATATCGTCTCTGAACGAGAAATCGGGGAGCCGAGTTCGAATTACAGTTAAATTCATTGCATTCACTGACGCACAAATACCCTTGGGAAAGGTATTAATCCGTCTATTCCTTTCAGTTATCGGTTAAATAACAGGACAGATTCGGTTCTACAGCCTTGGCTAGCAACCAGTCTATCGCAGAAAGCAACAGCAGAAATCTTTTTCGGAACATGATCGCCTAAGCGTGTATTACGTATGGCACTTAACTGACTGAACAAACGTCATCCATCAGTCCAAAACCTAAAAGAACCTGTGGTCAGAAGAGAAAGACAACGCCAAAAGACGTCGTATACGGGATCAGGGAAAGTATAAAAGATCCTGTAAAGAGGTTATTCACTTTGTATCAAATTGGGTTTTTCATCGTCAGGTTTCACAATGGAAAGCTCAACAAAGGACTAAATTTTGATAAAAAAAGAATGATAAAAGAATGATAAAATTAATTTGCAAGATAAACAGGCGTCTACTAAAACCCAAGTTGTACATGATATTGCTATTAACGAAGTTTTATTATGGATTTGGTAAAAAAGCAAACGATATATCTACATTTTTCCATGGCACTGTGTAAAATGAGAGATATTCGCGGCGTTGCACGAAGTGACATTATCGCTCTACTAGCAGTATATCCCGGCGTTGCTCGGGTGTAATGAAAACTTTAAAACTAATCCATAATCCTGGAACTCAGACTCTTTAGACGTTGGCTAGAAAGACTAAAAAGCAATAGTTGTTTCCAGTTAAAGCGCAACCGTAGACTGAAAGAAAAATGAATGGATGTAAGTCAAATTTTGATTTCCTGGTATCGATATCAAATACGATTTTTTGTCGTAAACTGAATATTGAAGACTAAATAAGTCCTCTGAGTAAATGATATCATGGCTGAGACTAAGAACTACAATTATATTTACTTAGAGCCAAACCCGAAGCAAAAACTAAAATAAAAAAAATACAGACATACAGGGAAATAAACAAACACGCACACAAACATCTTGCCTTTTAAATATCTATATATATATATATATATATATATATATATATATATATATATTATCGATTTTCTGCACTATTGTAAGAACTGCAAACTTGAAACTTTTAAATATCGTTTCTTATGTCTTTTTCTATGAGTGTATGAAATTTGATTAAAATCAGACCACTCCTTCTATAACCCGTTTTTTGTCGATTTTCGATATTTATCGATGGTACCTCGACACAAAACCTAGCTAAAAACACTCGCAGACGTTTATAGTACAACTGTGTAAATTTTCAAGAAAATCGGTTCAGCCGTTTTGAAGTCTATAGGTTACGGACACACACACACAGACACCCATACACACAGACAAAGTTGCATTTATAAAATAAGTTTAGATATTGACTTATGGTTGAACATAAAAAGTACGATTTATGTTTCCAAATGTTCTATTTCTCCAGGGACAAACATTAGGAGAGAATAACACAAAAGACCACCCCCCAAATATATGCCCTCATGAACACGGCATTGTGTGTTTTGTCATCGAATAAATACGGCCGGGAATATGGCGGTTAGTATTTATTAAATGGCCGAGCAGAACTTGAATTTTCGTTTTCGTGTCGGTCAGGATTGAACGGTTTGTGAGATCGGTCCTGTACTTGTGTAAACTCCTGTGACCCCATCGTTCGAGGTACAAACAAAATAAATGCGTGAATTGAGGGAGAATGGATTCCTCGGTTTATTCAATAGGATAAATAATTAATTTTATTTCCTTCTCGATTCTTGCTGTTGCTTTCCTTTTTGTTATCCAAACGTCCATAAACGACCGTGCCGCTTTGCTTTCTTTACTTCCATTTTTTGTTTCATTTCTCTGTTTCAGCCTTTATACTTTTCTCCATAGACGCAAAGCGACGCCATAACAAAATAAAACAATATATATATATATATATTTACGAAATTTATAAAGAAAACAAAGATTCCCATCAATACACGTGTGTTAACATTTATAACTCACAAATATTGCTCCTTCATATATGAAAATAAAATCATTTTATACAACTCCAAAAATAATGAAATTGATTTCCCTCGCTTCTTGTTTTTCAATAAAATATTTACCGCGTTTCCCAAATGAGACATGATGTGACACATGGTCAATTTTATTGTGGGGAACCTGAGCGCGTACGAAATTGCAACCGTCGGTTGTGCTAGCAACCACAGGTCCACTCTTCTAGTGATGCAGCCTCATTTACCAGGAACTGTACACCTTTCAGTATTTTATTTTTTCTCAGCCACGTATCTGTTCTCAGACAGAGACACAATTGTGTCGCATTCTTCCCTAAGAGAGACGCAACTAACAGATGATTATCCCTACCCAGGAGGATATATGCATAAGTTTATATTTACCCTGTTCATCGACTAAAGCGAGTTGTGACACACAAGTTCTATTTTTAATGTGACGGAACCCAAGAGCGGATGCTCGGGTCACTGGTCAAATAATACCCAGCCACTTGGTGCGATGCTTGTCTTAGAATATCTAACCTCGTCTTCCTGTATCTAAGCTTGTCTTTTCTTGATATGCCTTCCCGGCAGGGGAGCTGCATAAGGTAAGTACGTGTAAAAAAATTACAGAATTATCTAATCTCAATGTACCTTTATTCTTCTAAATGATATATATTCTAATTGGTTGAGGAAAAAATCACTCACAGTAAACGGTTACTTCCTGTTTATCAATGTTACTTCCTGTTTATCATGCTCAATAGTCATGTGTGAAACAACAGTTTTAGTACAATAAGCAACGTACAGCCTGATAACTACGTAGATGAGTGACGGTTGGAAAATAGTAGGTGGTGTCTGCTTGGATATGCGTTGGTGTAGTTGATAACATCTCAAAATAAAAAATCGAACAGACAAGTTCCATTCTCTGTTATGTTTGGTGTATTCACTTACATGCAAATAGGCTTGAAAATTTATGAATTCATTTTTTCTCTAGCTACGAAGTAAATTAGTAGGAGCTATAATTTTTTTAAATTTTTTTATTTTATAAAACTATTTTTTGGCTTTAATTAGCGTACACAATTGTTATAATCCATAAGAACAATAAATTAATCTTTCATTCCTGTTTATCTCAATGTATCGATGAAATTTTGAAAAACCATTTCAACAAACTTATCTTCCAAAAAACCCTGTAAGATTAGTATTTATTAAATAGTATATTAAAAATATATTAAAGGGTATATTATATACTATATATTTTTAAAGATTACATTAAACATTATATTCTATTAAAATATATATTGAACAGTATATTATATTAAAGAGTCATTAAAAAGTATATTCTATTATAGAGTCAATTAATGAGTATATTAAAGAATATGTTTCATAGTATAATAAAGATTATTTTAATAAGTATATTAAAGAGTACAGTAATTGGTGTATTCTATTAAAAGTATATTAAAGTGTATCGCAAAGTGTATATTAAAGTAGATATCAAACGCTATATTCTATAAAAGAATATATTATAATAGGTTATTCGTTTTATTGAAACGTAGTTGTATGCTGAAACAGATTAACTGAACTTGACCTCGTTAGTAGATAGCCCACTATAAGTAATTAAAGGGGTTATAAATCAAGAAAATCAAATTGAGTATAGGAGCAACATTCTATATATACACATATATCAATTATGTTTTTTTTTACAAATTAATATCTTTAGGATGGGTCCAAAGGACGTTCAAATATTTATAGCAATAAATGCTGAGAGTTTGTGAATAAGTATGTGGGAGCGTTTGTCAGTTAGGAATGTCTTTGATGTCCACTCTTTGGTCGGGTAAATATCTCAGGGACAGCGAAGAAGAAGGTGAGAGGGAAAGGAGGCAAGCAATAGTGGATCGCTTGATGAGGTCGAGGGACGTGCTAATTATGCTTGCACTTTCTCAACTCTGATGATGCTTTTTTGTGCCGGCTTTTTATTTCGCCTTTGAGGATGCCAGTATGTCATTTGGGAATTCACACCAGTATTTAATTCTGGGCTTCCCATTGGATGATAAACAAAATTGGCGTAGGCTCGCGAACAGGAATTTGATATTTAATTAATTTTTGGTTTTCTGCCGGAACATATGCGTGGAGCTGGGTGCGCAAAGACAAGTTTTGATCATTTGCTTTCTGGATCTCTGAGGGCAAATATCCGGTCCCTCGCTTTGCTCGGTATCACCACAATATTAAATTAAAAAGTATACTAAAGCGCATGTTAACGATATATTGCAGAGTATACTCTTAAATAAAGAGTATATTAAAGATTATATTCTATTAAAAAGTATATCTAAGTAGTATATTTAATGGTATATTACAGGTTATAATAAAGAGTATATTAAAGTGTATAATAAAGAGCCGATTCTATTAAAGTACATTTGTAAAAAATATTCTATTGACGAGTATTTTAAAGAGTATATTCTATTAAAGAATATTTGAAGTGCACATATCAAGGTGTATATTAAAAAGTATATTAAAGCTATATCTAAGAGTATAACACAGAGTATATTAAAAGATATAATAAAGAGTTTATTATATTAAACAATACATATAAAGAGTATATCATGTTAAATCGTATGTTAAAGAATATATTCTATTAAAGAATAAATTCTGATTAATTTGGCTTCGTATAATATTGTTTGCAACTATAGAAGAAAAAGGTGATAAAAGAAACAGGGATAGACTTTCTCCGTTGATTTGAAACGAATTAAAATATTAATCCAAAAAGTTTTAAATCCTAGTAACCTGTTTGGAGTCGTGGAATTAAAACAAATCTATCCATGCAAATTTTTCCTTGATATTACGTTGAGAAATTTATTTTTTTCTGATCAAAGTAAAATAAAACTCCATTTTGGATGAAACTCCGCAGAGCTTTTATGTGAAAGTGTTTTCAGCCATCTCTTGAATTTAGCTTCCATTAGAAAATATTTTCCATTTGAAAGTGTTTTTCAGCGATCAAAACATTTAGTAATCACTTGGTACAAGATTAGGTGAATACTGGATAAAACAGAACAATCGAGTTGTAAATTTTTTTCTTCTGTTATTTTTTCCTGTACTTTGCCTTGCGTTGTCTTGGAGGAAAATAATATTTTCTTGGTTCCCCTACTGATGGGGGCATGGCGCATTTCAAACAAACATTTATGAACACGTTCCAACTAGTGGGTGTAAAAAAGCTCATTTAGGTTTTAACTGGTCTTTAAAAAAATCTTGAAATGTATAATTAGCCGATTATCCAACATCACGCACCAGTTTGTTTTCTTTCAAGGAGCTCAACTTAGGATCACGCGAAGAGATTTATCCTTGTCACTTTCTCGTTTTCAGTTAAATATTGTCGTATGATTTACTGCTACGTATTTATTTATGTTTTACCGATTACATGATCAGTCAATTGAGTGTCATACGTGATACACGCTTCGGCGATCATCTTTGAAAAGAGACATGACAGAAGATTAGCCACTACTTTCTGCGGTAAACTAGTTGCTGGCCAAGGCTACAGAACTCAGTCTGTCCTGTTATTTAACCCATAACAGGAGGGAAGAGACAGATTAATGCATTTCCCAAGTGTGTATGCGCGTAAGTGAATGCAAGAAACTCAACTGGAATTCGAACCGATTTATAGTTCCGAGCCGTTATCCACTGCACCACAAGACACATCCACCATTTTGTTTACCTGATACTTTCCAGAGAAAGCGGAAATAAACATTAAAAAAGTAAAATAATAAAAATGGTTTCTGGGTTCGAGGATTCTAGCATGCTCCCGCTTAATAAATTAATGCACTGAAATTTAATATTTAAATTTTTTTAAATAGCTGTTCGCATTCTCGCCAACAACAACAAAAACATTCTCTGTGAACCCTTTGAATGTTATAATAAATGTTTCTAGTAAGGAGTAAATAACGGCAACAGATGTCAGCCGCTTCACGACGCATCGACTTCCTAACCAAGCTACGTGAAACTTACACTTACTTTCTCATTTTCTCCTTCGCATTTTCTTTCTTACAAGTAACCCGAAGAAATCATCTTTCATTTCATCTTAACAAACAACTTAAAAAAGGGAATCTAATAACTTTAGCACTCATACACCCTCAGAAAAATTAATTTATAAAACTCACGGTGATAAAAATATTTGATATTTTTCATATCTAAACATGTTATTCAACTTTTTATTTGTTGTGGTTGATTCAGATTACTCGTGAATTATGATATGGAACTACAGACTGGTTATGTATGTCTGCAGCTAATCACATATCAGCTCAAAATGCAGATTTTCTAGCGAGAGTTATTGAAACACAGTATTTGTTATAGCTCACAACCTGTTCTACAGGCAATATGGATTCCGCTTCGACAGGTCCACGGCCGACCTGCTAACAACCGTAACGGAGTACATGCTACAGGCCCTTGATGAGTCTGACGAGGGTCGCGCTGTTGCTCTGGACATCCCCAAGGCTTTCGACAGGGTTTGGCAATCTGGCCTCCTATGCAAACTAGGCGGTTATGGTATTACCGGTCGCCTGCTTGACCTAATCCAATCTTCCTTAAATAACCGCAAAATGAAGGTCGTTCTGAACGGGCTTGCCTCTTCGTCCTACAGCACGAATGCTGGTGTCCCACAGGGCTCTATCCTGGGGCCGACGCTCTTCCTTATTTTCATCAACGACCTCCCAGATGAGATCAAGTCCCAAGTAGGCATCTACGCAGATGACACTACAATATACTACCGCTCCAGTAAGAAACCTGTCGTGGCGGACAGACATAATCTCGCTGCTGACCTTGAACGGGATCTACACTCTGTGGTGAACTGGGGCAAGAAGTGGCTTGTCAACTTCAATTCATCTAAGACCAAGCTGTTGTCTGTCAACCATTACAGGCAACCTCTCCTGCCTCCCATAAGCATGGATCAAGTGATTCTCCCTGAGAGTAATACACTACGCCTCCTCGGACTTACCCTGTCCTCAGACCTCAAATGGAACCACTATATTGAATACATAGCAAAATCTACTGCTAAGAAGGTTGGGTCACTATGTCGATCCAGGATGTTTTTTCCACCTGAATCCATCCTGCATATATACAAGTCAACCATCCGTCCGTGCATGGGGTACTGCTGCCATTAATGGTCAGGTGCTCCTGCTGTTCTCCTCAGTGTTCTTGACAAGCTCCAAAGGAGCGTCTGTAATGTGATAGGTACTGATCTGGCGTCTCGACTGCAGCCACTTCCCCATCGTCGAAATGTGGCCTCCCTTTGTCTCTTCTATAAATACTTTCATGGCTTCTGCTCGGATGAGCTTAAGTCACTGATGCCTCCTCAACAGGTGTTTACTCGTGCAACCAGACTGGCAACTGGGTCCCACCCATTCACAGTCAGGTTAGCCAAATGCAGACGACAATTCTACTCCTGCAGCTTCCTCTCTCGCACTTGTGGAACTCTCTCCCGTATTCTTGCTTTCCTGACGGCTACAACCTCCAGAAATTTAAATGCAAAGTCAATACTCATCTACTAATCACTGGACTCTAGCTCTCTCCCCTCCCCTGTATAACCTTCCCTTTCTCTCCACCTATGTATCTGTCATCGCACCTGCTTTCTCAGCTTTCTGTTGTTCCTTTCTAACTAGTTTGTACTCCTCACTCTTTTCTAATTAATCTCTTTACATTTATGTAACCCCCTGCACATCAGTGGCGTTTCCGCCTAGCACGGGGTGAAATGATAAAAAAAAAAGCTCAGTACGGGTAAGTGCTATACACGCTACACGCTTGTGCTATCATGTGTCTTTCGATTAATGACTGCAGATTTTCCCGCAGTAGGTAGCAATTTCGTTATGCAGTAGACTGGTTTCCAACCAAGGTTACAACGGTCAATCTCTCCTGCTATTTAACACATAGCTGGAGGGAGTAGCGATGAATTTTTAACGGTATTTGTGCGTAAGTGAATGCAACGAATTCAAATGGAATTTGAACTCGAATTGTTAAAGTCATAACCTCGGGAATGTAGGTACATTCCGTCATTTTCATATCTAACTTTTAAACTGAATTTTTACAAATGAAAACATTTTCTTAAAACTTTTATTTTAGTTTTAATTGAGAACTAAAAGATTAAATTTATTATTTCCTGTAAGAAAAATACTCTGGTTTATTTCAAACGGAAATTATATTGATTGGAATATTTTTTCAATTTTTTCTATTTCGCCGTCATTTTTGCGCTATCAACATATTTGCAAACAAAATTTAATTTTCGGTTTTAAAAATCTTGCAAAAATATAGTATACATCTGTGACACAATATTTTTGAAAACTAGGAATTTTTTTATTAAATTAACCTGATTTTTTATTACTTTTTTACAGCGCGAAATTTAAAATAAAACTATTTCTTAATCAGAGATTTGAAATTTTTGATGTGTCCGCCGTATATCACGAAAGGGATTAGAGATAAAAAGTGACAAAATTGTACAAATTTTTTCGGGTAAGGGAAGAGAGTCTGACCTCTCAATTTGCACATGGAAATTACCAGACAAAAACATGCTTCCAATACACACACAAAAAATAGATTATTTTAAAAATAGGGAGACAAAACGATTTTTATTAAACTTTTCAATTTTCGATAGGCAATATAATCACCAAGTTTTAACTAAAAAATCTAACCGCAAAAAGTCATTGATGATTTTTAAAATACTTTTGAAATTTTATAAATTATTACACTAAAAAATGTAAACAATTCGTTTAAAATTTCATTTGTAATCGATTTTTTTTCTTCACACGATAATTTCCTGAAATTTTATTATTTATTCAAGCAATTAAAAGTTTATCAAATTAAATATTATCAGCGTTTTATTGCATTTTTATTTTAATCTTGTGAGCAGATTTTCGGTTACAGAGGCAAAGTTTAAAAAAATAGATTATTTATATTTCCAATTAGTCTTGCGTTTAACTAATAAAATTAAATACCTTAACAATTTAAAATTTATTAAAATTTCATGGATTTACCTTGAGGGCGTGTAACAGAGGTAAAAATATTTTTTACCAAGATTTTTAAAAAATAGCAAATTCAAATATAATTTAATTCATATGTGACTGAGTACTTCATAATTCATTAAAATCAAACAATTATTTAATTTTTACTAGAATTTCCAAATTAATGTGTTTGTCACCGTAAAAAAAGTGGGTGATATCATCATTACGTTTCCATTGTAAACAGCCGTAATGTTTTAATGACCCGCTAACTCAAATCAAAACAAAATTTTCTGCCAAAATTTCCATCATGTTAGAAGGGATTCAAATTTATTTAAAATAATTAAAAATTACTTTGATCTTTCCTTTTAATAATATGGGAAACATTTTGATGGGAAAAGTTTGTTTTCATTAAGATTGAGACCTTTTTTAATCATACTATCTTTTCTTTTAGCGATTTAGTGGAGGTACCTACCTAAACGAATACAAAATCTGAGATTTGCAACTGAATTGTAACATGTAGGTTCCCGCCCTAAAGATGAGCATAAGGATGCAAATTTTTAAGGGAGATAATTATATAATTTTTTAAAATCAGTTTAGTGATCAGTGATCAGAGTTGTCTGATCTTTTGTTCGTATGATCTTCCTGTTTTAAAGTTTTTTTGTATTTTTTAATTACTAAAAGAAATTAAGGCATCGATATGAAAACTATAAATTATCCGTCAAAATTTTTATGTTTTTTAGCTATTTTTCTAGTAATTTCGTCTGTCAAAGTCTTGATACTATCCGTATGGTAGACAATATTTGTTTGTATGCCCTTGAATTTTCGGGAACACTTTGATTAAAAAAAACAAATGTAAGTGACGTCATGCATAAAATATTTTCACGGAACTTGGCGGAGGAACCAATGATTATTTATTTGTGTATGCTTTTTATATGGCATTATTTTTTATTTATTTTTTTTTGTTTTATTTTATGGCATTATTCTTTATTTATTGTTATTTGTTTTGCAGATGTTAGCCTAATATAAAAGGAATGGGGTCAATAAGCTTGTGTATTAAATTCAATTTTCTTCACGATGCAATTAATCATCTCATTTTCTCTTACACTCCAAATCAGTCAGTTACAGTTAAGTGTCATACGTGATACACCTTTGGGCGATCAAGTCTTAAAAGAATCATGACTGACTAGGCAGAAGATTTTCCGGCAGTAGGTTGCCATTTCTTTCTGCGATAGACTGGTTGGCAACCAAGGGCATGTCCTGTTGTTTAACCCCTAGCTGGAGGGAAGAGATTGGTTAATACCTTTCACAAGGGTATTTGCGCGTAAGTGAATACAACGAATTCAAATGGAATTCGAACTCGGCTCTCCGAATTCTCGTTCCGTGCCGATGCAGTGCTTATTTAGTACGGTAATTCTGTTACTTTTTAATTATTATTATTTGTTTTTGCTGTGACAGGAGTGTTTTTTCAGTTATAGTGTAATTAAACATCAATTGCGTAGGGTCACAACTGCTTCCTACTAGACATCGCCGCACTGTTTTCCTTAAAAAATCTGTTTTTATAGGTCGGATTTGCCATCTCCATACAAACAGATTAAATTTTTAATTCATTGCGATCCTTCTTTTACACTGGTTGCCAACCAAAACTAGAGATTAGAGTGTGTTTTGCTATTTAACCCACAAAGGAGAAGATACAATTTGATATGCCTCCGAATTGTATTTATAACAAAGCTAACACCACCGTGTACAGTGCAATCTGATTTCTACGCGCATATTTCACTTCAAGCGCCGATCACTGCTACACCCAGCGCACGTCTCTCACAATCATTTAAACATACATAAATTCATCTCCAAAAGTATTTGGAATGGTGGGGACAATTCGTTTGATTTTGTTGGTCATTGAAGACATTTGTGTTTAAAATCAAAAGATGAATAGGTGACAAGAGTTCATAATTTCAGCTTTTATTTTCTGGTGTTTATATTTAGATGTTTTAATGAACTTAGAACATCATAATTTTTTTAATCCACCAACTTTTAAAGTGAGCAAAGCGGTTGGAATGCGTGACTCTTGTAGTCGAGGTGTTGTCTTTTAAATTGTTTAAACATTAAATAGCTCTGAATGACTACTCTTGGTTTTGACCTTAGGTTTCATCTTTTATGGGATGTGCGTTGTAGTGCAGTGGATATCGCCTCGGAAAGAGAAATCAGTGAGCCGAGTTCAAATTCCAGTTGAATACCCTACGTTCACTTAAGCACTGGTACTCTTAGGAAAGGTATTAATCGGTTCCTTCCCTACAGTTATGGGTTAAATAACAAGGGTAGGACTTGGGAACTCTGCCCTTAAAAAAAAAACCCAATGAATCTTGATACTCGAAAAGAAAAATGTATTACTAGACACAAAAAAAATTATATAAAAAAACAATAAATTGTTGAAAGAAAAAGGTATTACCAGCAATAAATAAATAAAGTTTAGTTAGCAATAAATGACCCGCCGAGGTTGATTTGCTATAAAAACAAAACAACCAACCAACCAATCATCTATAATGTCTTTATTTCTTAAATAGGTTAAACTAACATTAATACGAGTGATCTGTCTAAAACAAAACAACCAACCAACCAATCATCTATAATGTCTTTATTTCTTAAATAGGTTAAACTAACATTAATACGAGTGATCTGTCTAAAACAAAACAACCAACCAACCAACCAATCATCTATAATGTCTTTATTTCTTAAATAGGTTAAACTAACATTAATACGAGTGATCTGTCTAAAACAAAACAACCAACCAACCAACCAATCATCTATAATGTCTTTATTTCTTAAATAGGTTAAACTAACATTAATACGAGTGATCTGTCTAAAACAAAACAACCAACCAACCAACCAACCAATCATCTATAATGTCTTTATTTCTTAAATAGGTTAAACTAACATTAATACGAGTGATCTGTCTAAAACAAAACAACCAACCAACCAACCAACCAATCATCTATAATGTCTTTATTTCTTAAATAGGTTAAACTAACATTAATACGAGTGATCTGTCTATGGGAGAAAAGCAAGTTATATTAAAACTGATAAGAGAAGAAATCGGTCAGACAAACATTGGGCATAGCTAAGACAACGTCCTGAAAGAGAGAAACTTATGGTGTATTGTACAATCGACATAGAACCGGTCGCCCCAGGACAGCAACAGCAGCTGATGAGAAACATTGTTAAAGCTGTGAGAAAAATCCCCAAAATTACTTTCAGTAATATCATCAACAACCTCCACAATGCAACCTCTCCTCGTTAAAAAAGACTTTGAGCATAAATATAAAGGCTATACCATAAAATGCAAACCACTCATCAGCAGTAAGAGTGTTACAGATAAATAGGGATTTGCAAGGAAGTACAGAGATGATCGACAAAAGTTCTGGAAGAAATATTTTATGAACTGATGAGACTAAGATTAATCTCTACCAAAATGATGGAAAGGCCAAAGAGTGGCGAAAGAAAAGATTGGTTTGTCATCCAAAGCAGACAAGTACATCTGTGAATCATTATGGAGGCAGTTTGAGTTTTGTATAACGGCATATCAACATCTATGGGCTATTTAATGACAAAAAGATGGGTTTTCAGGATAATTCTTTAAATGATCAGTTAAAGTAAGAAAGTTTATTTAGACAGATTTTGATGAAAAAACATTTTTTTAGAAACCTCAAGATGTTTTCACGTTTTGCATTTTTAAATGTCTTTTAAAATGAAAGAAAGAAGGTTTGGTTCGTTTTGTTGTACGGCATATAAATTATAATAGGTCATTTATTGCCGACAAAATTTTTACAATAAATTTTTATGAATAGAATATGTATTATTTGTAAGAAATCAGACTGTAGATCAGGTTTCATTGACGTACTTTTGTAAAGATAGTTTTGTTAAGAGTCAGATGAACTACTGGTATAATTTTTTTTCAGAAATATATTGTTGTTACTACTTTTTTTTCAAAAGTGTATTGTTTGTACTATTTTTCTTCATAAATAAATTGCTGGTAATATTATTTCCTTCAGAAATATATTGTTGGTGATATGTTCTTCTCCAAAAAATATTGCTGGAATTTTTTATTTTCCTTCTTTCATAGTGTTTTGACTCTAGTTTGCGGGTTAACTATTTGCCTGTAGCTGTGACTTTAACTGGTTTGACCTGAAAATAAAAGTAATAAAGAAGTAGTTTCATGCAACTCAAAATTTTCCAAATTACTGCTAGATGCAGTTTATCGTCAAACCCAGAACCCGAATATAGTTTCTCATACCCAAGCCGCTATGAAAGCAGTGTCTTGACTTGGCTTGCTTGGCTGCTTTCAGAATAGACTCATTCTTATTTATTGATTATGTAACATAATGATATGGATGTGCGTTGTGGTACAGTGGATATCGGCTCTGAACGAGAAACCGGGGAGCCGAGTTCGAATTCTAGCTGAATCCATTGTATTCACTTACGCGCATATACCCTTGGGAAAGGTATTAATCCGTCTCTTCCTTCCAGTTATGGGTTAAATAACAGGACAGATTGGGTTCTATAGCCTTGGTCGGCAACCAGTCTACCGCAGAAAGCAATGGCAACCTACTGCGGGATAATCTTCTGCCCAGTCAGTCATGTCTCTTTCGAGACATGATCGCCCAAGTATGGCACTTAACTGACTGAACATAATGATGCTAGCAGAATGAATTCAGAAGTCTACAGAAACGTTTTGTTTGACAATTTACGGAGAAACAGACTAATCAGAAGATTAGATTATCATGCAGTAAAACAACAACCGAAAAGATACTCTTAGCACAACTAAGTATAAAATTAGGTGAAAAAAGTGGCAGTTTTAGACTTGCCGTGTCTACCACCGGACGTTGACCCAACAGAGCATGAATTTCATTTCTGGAAGAGTAGTCTGAAGGATGAAAGCTCACGAAACAAACAAGATTTGAAAGAGTTTGCAGTAAAAGTTTAGAAAACAACCCAAATAAAGAAGGCGACAGTTTGGTGACGAAAATGGATCGCAGGCTTGATTCAGTTATTGAAAGCAAGGTTTATGCAACCGAATATTAATTGCTATTTATTTAAGACTATCTGTTCCTTTACTTTAGCTCGCCTAAAAATGGGTTCATTTGATAAAATATAATGTTATGATCGTAGCTGTTTAACACATTTAAATGTAATTACCAGATAATAAATGTTAAAAATCTTAACTATTTTCTCATATTCATCATTTGATCATAAGTCTAAATGTCTTCAGTGAACAGCAAAGACAAAGGAAATTGGTCTTGCCCTTCTAATACTCTTGGAGAAAAAATATATATATACATATATATATATATATATATATATATATATATATAGTCATCCGCAGACAGATCTGTTTCGCTGTATCACAGTTCATCAGTACGGTTAGACTTCGATTGCTTTTAAGCCAGGATTGAAACTCGACTGAAGTGGAGTCAGTCGGTGATTTTACCTCTGGGCCATGAGCGCACGGTAGAAGAAGGCAGACTTTTTAGCATGTATATTATCATTATACACGCGCAATAGCCAGAGTGCTCAAATTCATTTCTGAATGAGCGATGCGTACATACCAGGGTAGCTACTGTTTTTCAAAGTCTACCATTCTTCCAGAGTGCTCAATCAGGGTGTGAGAGCGTAAATAGTCATCCGCAGACAGATCTGTTTCGCTGTATCACAGCTCATCAGTACGGTTAGACTTCGATTGCTTTTAACCCAGGATTGAAACCCGATCGAAGTGGCGTCAGTCGGCGATTCTATATCTGGGCTATGGGCGCTTGGTAGAAGAAGGCAGACTTTTTAGCATGTATATTATCATTATACACGCGCAATAGCCAGAGTGCTCTAATTCACTTCTGAATGACCGATGCGTACATATATAAGTCTCGCTGTATTAATTATCTGATCATCTTTTAATAAAGCAGTTTATAATTTAATAAAATATAGTTGTACTTTATTTATTGGATATTAAAACATAGTATAATAAAGAAAACTAGTGATTATTTGTGGCTCAAAATAATATACACCCACATTTAAATATAGGAGAATATGGGTGGGCAAATAATGCCGGGATGGAAAACCTTGTCAGAACTGAATCTTGAGGTGAAACTATCATAGGATAAGGCTCAGCCTGTATGATTATTCGTAAAGAGTTGGATAATGTTAACTGACAACAATAGAAAATAAATATTTGTGGTTTTTAATCATTTCTCCTCAAGCAAGTTAATAAATTCATTAAGAATTTATTCACTAAAGAATTACTGGGAGCGAGAGAATATGAGAAAAATAAAACATTAATAAGAGAAATAAATAAAAGTATAGAAAGACAGACGAATTTTTTTAAGATTGCAATTAAATATTTTACGATCAAAATTTACTGAAAATCAAGAAGCCGGAAGAGATTTTAGCAACGGAAAGAAGTAGCTGTTAGCTTAGAAACTATAGTTATATTTCAACTATAAAATGATGAGTTCTTGCCACGAATCTAGTACTGTTAACCTCCAGGTACCAAAGGCGAAAGCTCATCAGAACAATTACCAAGAAAATAGTCATGCAAAAGGCAGAGGGAGGCTACGTTACAGCGGCGAGAAAGTGACTAAAGCGGAGATTGCAGGTTGTGACCAATAATATTGCAGATTCTTCTTTGAGTTTTATTAAGAATAATTTTAATAAAGTGTAGAACCACCAGATCAGATTGATGGACGAATGATAAACTTATAACTGTATAGAAATCTTTTTTGGAAATTTGTTTTCCAAATTTTGAATTAATTACGTCTATACGCATATAAGGATGAATAAAGTTCAGAGAAGGAAAGACTATTTCTCATCACTGAAGAATGTGTGAGATCTGCAATCAATGTATTTGAAGAATACACAAGGCAGAAAAAGAGAAACATTAATTATCATAACCCATATACGCCAAACGAAATGACAATCGGACAAAAACAGAATCACAAAAATAAGTTAAACTTGGAAAGAATAAAAATATCTGAGGAGATATTTAAAGAGAGAAACGAATTACATGTGAGGTTGTATTTATTTTAAAATTCGTGTTCATTTAAAACCTAGCCAATCATAGCTTTCCAAATATACTTATTTGTTATTATTTCTTGGGTTAGGCGATTTACCAAATGTCAACCTTTGATGAATGATTTAATACCGAATTTTTGCAAGTGCTATACCATGAATTAACTCACTCCCTATTAGTAATCATACTTGCCTTGCTAACCATTAACTCACCTCATAAAGCCAGGTATTACCTGTGCATTGGCATCATATTTGGGAAAACAGTGGAATACTTTTTCGTTGCTATCTCTTTGGATTCGAATTCGAAAAGATGTCTTTCCTAGGCTGTTTCAAATACTGCTGTATCGGATATATATATATATATATATATATATATATATATATATATATATATATATACAAGTATGGGTGGAATAATATTCCCCATCCAAAGAAACACTATTTTTAAAAAAGTGCTCAATACAAAGTAGAGCTAATAATAATAATAATAATATTTATTAATAAATATTATTATTATTGATATGTTATAATATGAATGTTATTAATAATTATTATTATTATTATTATTATTATTATTATTATATATATATATATATATATATATATATATATATATATATATATATATATATACTAATTTGTTTTACTATCTGTAATGAGTGCAATAAGGCCTAATGGACTTCATCAAATACATTCAACACCCGATGATTTTTCGATATCAATTTATCTACTTAAATAGTTTTAATAAGAAAAATGCTACTACCCAATAATACAAGCTTTGTCACTAACTAATCTATAGAAGATGTGAGATAAAATGAATTCTTGCCTTTCTCAAATGCATTAGTAAGAATTGAGCACATGTGACTTGGTCACAGTTTTGCCTCAACTAGTCGATTTTATATTATAATAGTTTATCTAATGTTTTTAGTTTATTTTTCTAAAATAATATATTTTATTTTCTTAGGATCGTCTTGGTTTAATGTTAATGGAGTTATTGTCCGTTTGTTTATAAGGAAGAAATCGGGTATAATAGCCTGAGCTGGTAGTTCTGTTGTTAGTTGATTACAGTAACTGAATCAAAAATCAGCATTTGTGCTTTCTGTTTCTGTGGACATAATGACTAGAATTGATGGCATGTGTTTATGTTGTAGTTATATTTTGTAATACAGATTGATTTAAGAAATTGTGGGATATTATATGTTGTAATCAGTGGCGATTTTTCTAGTGGGTGGGGCAGAAGTGGACAAGGCCACTCCCAAAAAATTAGCTGGCTCCTCAGTTGCTCCCTATTTTTCAAAGCCTCAAAAGTTTATGAAACGAATTAATCTCTGATTTTTATTAGATTAGATCTTCAGCAATTTTCCCACTGCATTTTCTTGTTCATTCAGCTTTTTAAGGACACATAAAAAGTTTTGTCAGGAAACAAATCAGAGCAGACAAATTACACTGTTCTCGTATTGACGTTAGTACTAATCCTTTGATTTTGTTTTTAAATTAACCTAATTATAAAGAAACACATCAGACTGAAGAAGAAACGTACTGGATCCAGTACCCAGAATGTATATTATCAGACCAACGCTATTCAAAATAGATTGAGACTCGAAAAGGGGGACAACATTTGATTAGAACCACACTGCTATAAATGAAAAGTTATTCCGTTTAATTTAGTGAAGAAAAATACTTATAGTCAAGCTCATTCCTAAGTTGTGTTTATGATAGTTGTTTAGTATGAAAATGATGACGCTGCTTAAGTTTGCCCTCACCCTCCTCAGAAAAATTTCGAGCCCTAATTTACCACCACGACTTTCAGCCTTTCACGATTGCCACAAGGCATAATATAATGTATTAACT
This sequence comes from Ascarosepion bandense, assembly GCA_037127315.1. Taxonomy (NCBI): domain Eukaryota; kingdom Metazoa; phylum Mollusca; class Cephalopoda; order Sepiida; family Sepiidae; genus Ascarosepion; species Ascarosepion bandense. Next base: position 1,245,545 of record JBBBDQ010002022.1, read on the forward strand.
ATTTCATGTTGTTTTTATCGTTGACTAGCAGTATAGCCCGGCGTTGCTCGTGTGTAATGAATGCTTTAAAACTAATCCATGGTCCTGGAGCTCAGACTCTTTGGACGTTGGCATGAAAGACTAAAAAGCAATAGTTGTTTCCAGTTAAAGCGAAACCGTAGACTGAAAGAAAAATGAATGGATGTAAGTCAAATTTTGATTTCCTGGTATCGATATCGAATTTTCTGCACTATTGTAAGAACTGTAACCATGAAACTTCTGAATATCGTTTCTTACGTCTTTATCTATGAGTGTATCAAATTTGATTAAAATCGGACCACTCCTTCTATAACCCGATTTTTTCGATTATCGATTGCGTTATTTATCGGGGGGTTCCTCGACACAAAATCTAGCTAAGAACACTCACAGACGCTTTACAACTGTGTAAATTTTCAAGAAAATCGGTTAGGCCGTTTCGGAGTCTATAGGTAACGGATACACACACACACAAATACACACACAGAGACAAAGTTCCATTTATAAATAAGTTTAGATTTTGTTTATCAATCTCTATCGGTTAATTTATCTTGAACTTTAAATATTACACGGTAACCAAAACAGTTCTGTCTTTTGATTAGTATTTGAATGAAGTTTAAATATATAGGAAATGCGTTGAACAATTGTTTTCAAATTCGGACAGCCGGAATTAGTAACATCAACCTTTATAAAAAAAATACGCGAACCGTGCTCGGCAATCACTTATAAGCCGGACAGCTGTGAGAAGGATGGAAGTGTCTAAGAATCTCATTAGGAGCTGTTTGTTTTACGACTTCAAAGTGGGCTTATCAGCATCAAGTCGCCGCATATCAAGCGTTTGGGGATAGTGCTGTGGATGAACGTACTGCAAAGCGTGGGTTTCGAAAATTTAAGTCGGGAGATTTTTCTCTCCATGATGATCCTCACAGTGAACCACCACATGTCTTGAAGGACGGACTCCTGAAGGTGGACGTTGAAGAAGACAGTAGTTTAATATGTTGTGAACTTGCAAGACAGTTCAAAGTTTCTGATGAACCAGTGGCCTTTACCTGCACCGCCTATGTAAAACGTACAAAATGAGCAAGTGGGTTCCGCAAACGCTGTTGGATGTTCACAAGGGACGTGTGGCACCCTGTGTATCGCTGCTTTCTCGCCAACGTACCGCATCCTTATTCAATCGAGTGCTTACCAGTGATGAAAAGCGTATTCTGTACGAAAGTCCCAAGCGTTCCAGACATTGGTTGTCTCCTCAGGATGTTGTCCCTCACACCGCAAGACCGCTTATGCTCCCACGCAAGATTATGCTTTGTGCCTGGTGGACAGGTCCTCAAGTGGTTCATTATGAACTGCTACCAACGGGGCAAACGGTCACTGGATACCTATACGCGCAGCAATTGAAACGCTTGCCACAGACATTGTGCTAGAAGGATTCAGCACTTGTGAATCGCAAAATTGTGTTTTTCCTCCATGACAAAGCTAGGCCGCATGTCGCACGAGTGATCAGGGATACCATACAGCAAATTTAGTGGGAGACTTTGTGCCATCCACCTTATTTACCTGACCTTGCATCATCCGATTACCACCTCTTCCACTCCCTGGATAATCATCTTCGTGGGAAATCCTTCACTAGTGAAGCAGACTTGCGCAAAGCCCCCACGGACTTCTTTGCATCAAAACCCCCATGTTCTACCGCAAGGACATTGAACAGCTGGAAAGACGTTGGCAGAAAGTGATGGATGCCGATAGCGATTACTTCGAAAACTAAATATAAGTTACACATACTGTGAAGCGTTTTCTTGTTTTCCTTTAAAAACGGACAGAACTTTTTTGGTTACCTTGTAGAACACAATCTTTTAACTTCAACTTAATATCATTTGAACAAACTTTCTGCCCTCAATAATGGAAAAATGTATTGCGGAACATGTCGCTTTAAAAATATAATTTGATATTTTTACTATAATCAGCTACACTTTTTTTATACATAAAAATCTATATACTTCATAGTTTTGTTTGTGGTTTTACTATTTGCCCATAGATGGGGCCGATATATTTTATCACTATACCCAGGAATAAGTAACATAAGAAATGTATAACTAAGAAGCGTTTATATTTACAATTTTAACTTAGTATCTTAAAGTCTCAATATTATTGTACTTGTACAGCAACATTCATTATTGGCGGCCACAATATTAAAAGTATAATTCATACAGATACCACAGTGTTGATTGCTAAAACAGAAAACAAACTACAAGAACATCTATAGAAAGTAGTGAGGGAAAGTGAGAAAAATTTTGAAACATCAATTGCGAGCAAAGAGAACGCATGGTTGTTAGCAAAAGCAACAGCCGAAAGCAAACAGGTACAAAGATTTACATAACATGAAAGTATATTAACAGGGGACGGAATGTGTGATATGGAAACCGGAAGGTTTATTGGGATAGCGAATGATGCCTTCCAAAAGCTGAGAAAATATTCAGTCAGTTAAGTGCCATACGTGATACACGCTTTGGGTGATCATGCCTTGAAGAAATCATGAGTGACTGGGCAAAATACTATCCTGCATTAGGTTGCCATTGCTTTCTGCGGCGGACTGGTTGCCAGCCAAGGCTATAGAACCCAATCTGTCCTTTTGTTTTACCAATAACTGGATGGAAGAGACGGATTAATACCTTTCCCAAGGGTATTTGTGTGTAAGTGAATGTATGGAATTCAACTAGAATTCGAAATCGGCTTCCCGATTTGTCTTTTTGAGTCGACATCCACTGCACCACAAAGAACATCCCGAGCAAAGTATTAAGAAAGAGAAACATGGTTACAAAAAAAAAATAAGTGAGAGAAAATAGTAAAATTTTATGCATTATTGGTTTTCCTCTACAACACTTTCCTCACAGGTGAAAAAGGAATGTAGAGCAAGAGAAATTTGGTTCTACTGGAGGATCCTGAGAATGTAATGGACCTAACATGTGAGCAACGACGACGTTTTAGAGAAAATTTGAACAAAAAATAAGCTTATGCTTAACATCATGAATAGTCAGCTTAAATTTCTTGCATACATAATGCGGAAAGAGAGACTCGAAAATGTGTACTTACAGGACAGGTTGAAGGCAATATAGGCAGAGAAAAACAACGCGAAAGTAAGCTTGAGTAAAAACATTGGTGCACCCGCCACATGAATTTAGTCGCGGAACCGGACTGGCAACAAGGTCTCGCCCATATACAGTTAGATCGCCCGACAATTCTACTCCATCAGCTTCTTTTTCTCGCACTTCCCGCCTTCCGTATAATTGCTTTCCTGACGGCTACAACCTCCAGGAATTTAAATGCAATGTCAGTACCCATCTCTTATCCATTTCACTCCAGTTCTTTCTACATTACCCTGTATATCTTGTTTTTTTTCTCTCTACATTCACAACTGTCCTAACACATGTGTTCGCATCCTTTTCTAGCCCTTTCCCTGACACCCCCTGTAACTGGTACCCCCTGAAACTTATCCGTCTTTCTCTTAACTCTCCTCCTGTTTAAAATTTTACTCTTATGTAGCCCCCTGTGCATCAGTGACAGTATCGCCTTGCTTGGGGTGAAACGAAAATAGAAAAAAAACAAAATATATTAGAAGCCACAATATTGGGGAGCTATAATCACCTACATTCTAAAGGAACACAGCAGATTGAAGAAGAAACATACTGAATCCAGTACCCAAAAGGTATATTATCAGTTCAACGCCATTCGAAAACAATTATAACATGGAGTTAGTTTTATTGGGTATATTCTCTGATTTTATTTCTTAAACTCGCTTTGGGAAAACCTACTTGCCATATGATTCTTGTCAATTTAAAATAGACTTAAACATGATGAGATATCGTAAAGTCAATATGCATTTGCTGAAATACAACAGGTTTATTTGGAAGAATCTAGCAACCACCAGTTTTAACATATATCAAAAGCAGTTTTCTAAATAAATCATCATTTTTCACGAACAATGTTAAGGAAGTTAATAGCAACAGAGTTGCTTTTCTTCAACTTAATGTGCCTTGTGTAGATTGACAAAGAATGATATGCTAATACGCATGCGTATTAGCATCTTTGCGTAGATACATTGAAGAATTTACCACATTCCACCCACGGTAATTTGTATCACTCTCTAATATCCCCAAAACTTTAAATTATGTGTTGCTTTCCTAATCAGCAACGTCTAACCTAGTGCTTAGTCTCGACTTTAATGATACGTTTGTGAAAAGAGTTAGGATTTTTTATTTATATTTTTTTATTTGGTGAGACACACTGATTACACTTGACAGTTTGTTCGACTTTATTTTAGTATAGTTTAAGGTTAGAAGTATCACGTAAACAAACTCACACGTTCATTCAAATCATAGATATACAAATGATTTATAGCAGAACACCAACCAGGTGTGCATAGTGTTTAACCTTAACTTGGTGTTCCGTTAATTAAGGTCCTAATGCAGTTACATTCTTAGTCACATTTCAACATATATCCTCCATCGGTGATCATTCTTCTGTGATAAAATCAGATATATCTCAACATCCTTCACTCAATAGATGTGTGTGTGTGTGTGTGTGTGTGTGTGTGTGTGTGTGTGTGTGTGTGTGTGCGTGTGTGTGCGTGCGTGTGTGCGTGTGTGTGTGCGTGCGTGTGTGTGTGCGTGTTTGTGTGCGTGTGTGCGTGCGTGCGTGTGTGTGTGTGTGTGTGTGTGTGTGTGTGTGTGTGTGTGTGTGTGTGTGTGTGTGTGTGTAGAGTCATGATACTATTTAACGCCAAGATTTTTTTCAATAGTTTTACTGAAAAAAGGTATTTTGTTAAGCATCTTTTTATTGTAAAGTGCTTTATATCGGAGAAGAGACAGAGTGTTAATAGATTTAATGCTAAGAATTTGTCACTGTATCTAAGGAGGTTCATGACGAGTTCGAAGCAAAAAACCAGTCCCGATGAGTAAGGACATCATAACGTTAATAAAGTGATACATACATACATACATATATATATATATATATATATATATATATATATATATATATAAGCATGCGGTGTAGATATAGAAGAATACAAACGTGTGTCCTGCACATACCGAAGTAGTAAAACTCTCTAAGAGAGCTCTAAATATATATGTATATAAATACATATAGACCAAATATAAGAAAGAATTTAGGCAGACACGTTATATCATGGTAAATCGGATTCGTCTACAATAAAGAGGGAAGCTGATAATGGTTCTCCTGAAATTGGCCCAAACTTCCGATTTACCATGAAATAACGTGTCGGCCTAAATTTTCTCAGAAGTAGAATCGCCGACTGACGCTAATTCGGTCGGATTTCAATCCTGGGTAAAAGTAATCGGATGTCTAACCGTGCTGATGAGCTGTGATACAGCGAAACAGATCTGTCTGCGGATGACTAATATATATATATATATATATATATATATATATATATATATATATATATATATTCTAGCAGTATAGCCCTGCGTTGCTCGGTTGTAATGAAAACTTTAAAGCTAATCCATGGTATGGTCTTGGAACTCAGACTCTGCCTAAAGAATATTTGTGTGAAGTGTGGTGAGAATCAGAAAAATTGTGGATTTGTATTAAGGACATATAGGCAGATAAACAGACACACACACAAACATCTTGCCTTAGATATATATATTGTTATTTTCTAAACTATACTAAGAACTGCAACCTTGAAACTTCTGAATATCGTTTCTTATGTCTTTGTCTATGATTGTATCAAATTTGATTAAAATCGGACCACTCCTTCTATAATCCGATTTTTTCGATTATCGATTTTCGATATTTATCGGGAGTACATCGACACAAAACCTAGCCAAAATACTCGCAGACACTTATAGTACAACTGTAAATTTTCAAGAAAATCGGTTCAGCCGTTTCGGAGTCTATAGGTAACGGGTACACACACACAGACACACACACACAGACAAAGTTTCATTTATAAATAAGTTTAGATAGATTATATATATAAAGAAAAAAGGTCAAATAGAAATCGTATTTAAATCTACAATGTTTCACTTTTATGAAAGCTTCTTCAGAGGCCAAGATAGAAAATACAAAAAAAAAACAACAACAACAAAGAAATAGAATACTGGTATGTTGTGATTTGGAGTTAGTTGTTATTCGTCAGATATGTGTCAAATATATATGCCAAAAATATATATGTCAAAAATATATATGTCAAAAATATATATGTCAAATATATGTGTCAAATATATTAAAGAAATAGATAACTTTTACATGTTGTGCCTCGAGTATTTTGGACGGTAATATGTATAATGATATATGTTTATGTAACGTGTATAATAATATATAATAATATGTTTATGTAAAGTGTAAAATGATGCATGTTTGTGCTGTTTAGACGTATTTTAGGCGATAACGTTATTAATATATATGTGCATAAGTGTGTTTTAATGCGCGTGCCACGTGTCTTAAAGCAGTAATAATTTAGTTCTTCAAAATGTCGTAACACGTTTTCTGCTACAAGACAATTTTTGATGTTTAAGCTGTAAATTTGATCCTGATGATGAACAATGATGTTCGAAAGTGTTTCGGTTAACCTATGGACAATTTTTACATAAATATAATTCGGAAATAAAAAGCCTCATTAGAAAATATGAGAAAATACAAAAAAATATGCAAGACTAAGTTGTCTCTATCGTTTAACACAACGTGTTTAAAAGAAAAGATGCTGCCAAAATATACGTATCATTTAGAGTGTATATTTTAAATCATAAATATCAACTTGGACAGAAAGTTCTGCTCAGTCTTTCCCATTATATATAAAAAATAGTGATTGATACAAATTTAATTAATCCTCAATATATTAGATAATATTTTTAATAACTTTTTAACGTCTTTCAGTATGTTTTTTTTTATTATATGTATATAAAGTTCATTGTTTGAAATGAAAGATTAATTTATTTTTTACTATTTCTCTTGACGGTCTTCTAAGGCCATCAAAATTAGTTGTAGTCTTCTAAACAACAGTTAATCGAACAGCGCGATATCCAGGGAATAAGATGTTTTCCCAACCGACTTCTTTTAGGTCTTTAATCATTCGTTCAATATGGGGTCGAGTTTTATCATGATGAACGCCATTTTCTCTTTACCAAATATTAATGTTTTATTTTATAAAAAAATACTCTTAAATGTCTTGACCTCTGGGTTTAAATTTTGGCTTTAATTGTTTGATTTATCATTTAAGAGCTCATAATAAACAATTCTCTGTTTATTCCAAAATAAATTAAGATTTTTTAATATATGAAGTCTCTCTCTTGGTTACTGAAAGGGTATTCCACCTTGGTTAAAGCCATCAACCCTTTCACTTAACATTGTTGGAAATGATCCACTTACTCTTTGGGCGATCATGTCTCGAAAGAGACATAACTGACTAGGCAGAAAATTATCCTTAGTAGATCGCCATTGATTTCTGCGGTAGACTGTTTGCCAGCCAAGGCTATAGAACCCAATCTGTCCTACTATTTAACCCATAACTTGAGAAAAGAGACGGATTAATACCTATCCCAATGGTATTTGTGCGTAGCGTAAGAGAATGCAAGGAGTTCAACTGGAATTCGAATTCTGCACCCGAATTTGCGGTTCTGAATACCCACTACGCCACAACGCACATCCATAACTGAATAGGTTCGCTCCTAAACATGCGGTTTGCTACCAATAGCCAAAAGCTGAGGACTGCCGGTAAGGAAGTTAGGCTACAGTAGGCGATAACGGGTGCTCAAATTACATAAGGTCACACTACTTTCTCGCACATTCAAACAGTAACCGTAATTTCATTTTATATGCGTTGCAAAGAAAACAACCTATAACACACGCCCGTATTCACTAAATACTGTGGTTACAGCCATATCACGTTGAATACACCGGTTCTCGCTCGATCACCGAACTGGAGCCTGGTACTTCGATGGGTGACCGCTTGGGAATACCAGGTGCTGTAAGCGTTTAGTGAAGGATGTGCGTTGTGGTCCAGTGGATATCGGCTCGGAAAGAGAAATCGGTGAGCCGAGTTCAAATTCCAGTTAAATAATCTGCATTCCCTTAAGCACTGGTACCCTTGGGAAAGGTATTAATCCGTCCCTTCCCTCCAGTTATGTGTTAAATAACAGGGTAGGACATAAAAAAACAAATCCCAATGAATCTTGATACTCGAAAAGAAAAAGTATTACTAGAATTAAAACTTATCTAAAAACAACAATAACTTGTTGAAAGAAAAAGATATTACCAGCAATAAACAAATAAAAATTTAGTTAGCAAAAAATGACCCGCCGAGGTTGATATGCCATAAAACAAAACAACCAGCCAACTAAATGCTGTATCGTTGTAACTTATCGAACGTTTAAAATTCGTCAGGTTTACTGATAGAGACATTAAACTCAACACCAACTATAAAATAAAGCCAGGTAGTTTTTTTTTTATTACTGCTCTATATCGGAAGTTATCGTAAAACACAGTATCACTGATCCGACATTTGGATCGGTGATGTAAACAAACAGCCAGTGACACCGACACTTAGTGTGTCAGTTGATGTAGGCGATGTGAGCTGTAGCGTTAATAGATTATTGTGTTATTACAGTTTTATTATTTTAATTCCTTGTTTTTATATGCCAAATATTTTCACCAAATACAGGTTTTATTGAGTTATACTTGTGGTTACCTATTAAGCTACGGAAATTGGTGTAAATAATTGTTATTGGTGCTATCCCTTTCGTTTCTAATTTCGTTTTAAAGGTTTACAATTTATACCCGCAATAAAAATCAACACTTTGCTTTAGAAATATGTTTTAGATTTGAAAACTCGACTTGTACAGTATGTCTATGCGACTTGGGTTTTCAGTGTAATTTGCTACTACAACACTACCCAGATATTTTAATTTCTATATATGCTTTTTTTTATTGTCGCCAATACACGTTAAAACTTTCCCTGGTAGACAACCATATAGATTAACGGAAAGTGATAACACTATCACATGGACAATAAAAAAGGAATGAAAATGACTTCAGATTGTTGAATAAGGTCGAATCTTCCATAGAATTCACACATGAATTTGAAACAAACAACTCCGTGCCGTTGACATCTTATTAATATTATTCAAATAATAGACATTTTAAAAAGTCTAAAGTCCCACTATGTATCTTATCCTGCCCACTTTCATAACCCAAATATTAAATTGTTTTACTTAGGAAATACATAGAAAATTGGTTTTATTACGGAAAGGCATTACAAATGATCTTACCACAGAAGGGCATTGCAATTGATGTTACTATGTTAAAGCCTAGTAAATTGTTTTATCATAGAAATAGCTTTTATATAATTTTAACATAGAAAGACTATGTAAATTATTTTAGAATATAAATCAATCATTGTCTTGTAGTGAACAAAACAAGATCAAAATTTAAAAATTCAAATGCTAAGCACTGACTCATTGATTTTGTTAGAAATAAACAAATTTACTCGAATCACAAATTTTGCTTAGAAGACATGCAAAAGGGAACCTAAAAACAAAACCACGAAATTTCACACCTCGATGCGAAATGACTGTCGGACAATAGAAAACTAGAAAACATTTTAAAAAATTCAAATAATCTTCAATTATCAGAAACAAATTATTTCACAGACTTTTTTCGCGAGCCGACGCGAGATTTGTTCGTCGTCCAATGGAAATCCCGGAATCATATCCGGGAGTGAGTTCTCAAATAAACTTTTCGAGCCAAACAAACGAAATAAAAGACGGGTGAAGTTCGACCGTCGCCAGAGAGAAAATGACGAGCCCATTAACACGTCAAGCGATCGCTATAGTTATTTCTTTCTTTTACTCTCACCTCTTTCTTCTTCATCGTTCACCCGTCTACCTTTTCTTATACTTGATAACTGAACGGAACCCTTTAAGACGGAGCGATTACAACAAAGACATTTCTACCCAGCGATAACGATCATACAGGTACACACACAAGTTAGTACTACGAACCGTTGATAGCCTTAACACCTTACTGTTTCTCATTAAACATTAACTTCTACCAATTCATATTATTCTTCTCTATTAATAAATTTATATTTTAAGCATGCAAATTTATTCTTCCACAAATCTACCTGATGATAACTATCTGATGTTTCTGAAAAAATCTTAAGTTGTGGGGATTGTCGGCTATGTGGTGAATTGGCCTTGTACCAGACATGGCTGAGCGTCCCTAGATCTACACTGCAGACCCCATCTGCCACAGTCTTTCTATACTAAAATCAGAAAGTGACTAAGACGAGGTCATAATGTAACACCGTTCTGGGTGTTGAGAAGACACGTGGGAAGCAAGGTATTCCCATAGAAACGCATTTCAACATAAATTAGAAATATTATTTACAATGTTTTTAATCATAAAAATGCAATGAAAAGGATTGTAGTAAAGAAACGCACTGCATATTTAGCAAAAGGCTTTTCCTCCAACGAAGTTAAGTCACTGGTGCCTCAGCAACAGGTGTTCACTCGTGCAACCAGACTGGCAACTGATTCTCACCCATTCAAAGTGAGATCAACCAAAGGCAAACGACAATTCTACTCCTGTGGCTTCTTTCCGCGCACTTCCCGCCTGTGGAACTCGCTCCCTTATTATTGCTTTCCTGATGGCTACAACTTCCAGGAATTCAAATGCAAGGTCTTAAATTCTCATCTCTTAACCACTTGACCCTAGTTCTTTCCTCACCACCCTGTATATTCTTTCCTTTCTCTCCACCTCTGCAACTGTCATCACACCTGTATTCCCTTCCTTCTCTTGCTCATTTCTAAATGGTGTGTCCTTCTCTTCACTCTCTTCTATCTCGTGCTTTTACTTTTATGTAGCCCCCTGCACATCAGTGGCGTTACCGCCTTGCTCGGGGTGATATGGTTAAAAATAAATAAATAAGTAAATGAATAAATAAATAAAATGCAAGCAGATTACTATAAGAATACATTACACAATGTTTTATCATAGAAATGCCTTTCACGTGATTTTGCCATAGAAAGACAACGCAATTTCTTTTACCGTAGAAATGTGCAGTGAAAATAACTTCCTTACAAAAACTCAAATGATTTTACCAAGTCACAAATTAATAAAATGATTTACTTTACTTACTGTTGTGGCGTCTCCCCTTTTCCCAGGATAATAGATTCGTCTAGCGTATACCTATATTCCTGAATAGAAGGATATCGTTAGACATCGTCAGACATTGAGAGATACGCGAGATTACGTCAGGTCCGAGAGATACCGAAGGATACCTAGCTAGTAGTTCATAGTAGCTCTGAGCTCCACTCAGCAAAATACTATTATACAGCACCCGTCAGCTTCCGATGTAAACATAGTAATTTTACTACGACTTCACTTCAGAGACATTGTATATATTCGTCTTACTAACTGTATTTCTGGATTACTAACCTGCATTCAAGTTTGTATTCTTTACGTTTAATATACTTATTTTTCTATCTCAAATTCTGTTTGTTGTTCCTTTATTTTGTGCAGTTCGCATTCCTGGGATCCACAACACTTAGAAAGGTCATCCATATAATTTTACCATATAGAGAAAATCTAAATGGTTTTACTAGAGTAATGCATTGTAAATGATTTTACCATCAACATATTGCAGTTGCTTTTATCATAAAAATGAAATACAAGTCATTTTACTATAAAATAGAGTGCGAATGATTTTATCTCGAAATTAAACTACATATGGTTTTACCGTGGAAATCCATGCAAAGGATTTTACCATAGAAAGTCAATGTAAATAACTTCATCGTAAATTTATATCGCAAATGAGTCTACTGTAGAAAAAGAATACTCATTATATAACGACTTAAATATATAATAAAAGAATGTTTCCATAGCAATTTCATTAGAAATATTTTTATCACATCAGTGCAATGCAATAATTTCACTACAGAATTACATGGCTAATGATTTTACAACAGAATCAATCAGAATTTATGAATGAGTTTACCATCAAAAGAGAGTATAAATGATATTTCCGAATAAATGAATTGTTAAATACAGTAGAAATATTATTGGAAGCGTATTTTTTTCTTATAGAAATGCAATACAAATGCTTTTTAAAAAAAACCTTGCATATTTTGCAAAAAAATGAAATGCAAGTAGATTATTAGAGAAATATATTACAATAAATTATATCATAGTTACTCAACGAAAATAATTTTAACATAGAAATGTACCGATATCTTCTTCTATGTGCCCTGTCCCTTCAGGACGTAGGCGATCATGGTTCTCCACGTCTCCCTATCCCTTGTGGCACTTAGTATGTTTGCTCCTGTTACTCCTGGCAACCCCCGTTCCGTCATCCACCAGATCAGGCCCTGCAAATATGTTATCCGCTGCCTTCCTCTTATGACAAATTTGCAATCACCGCCCTTGGAAGCTAGGAAGACATTTCCGACAGAAGAGACTTGTTATATGTGAAAGGGGAATATATAACAAAAAATTGAGAAAACGAATGGCTACATAGGAAATGAAAGTACATGCCAAAGAAATTTCTAACCAAGCTGAGATATTAATTTCTGAAACTTTGTCGAAATGTTTGCAAAATAAACAGAAGTAAACGATAAAATGATGTGTCTGTTTCTATATAGTGTAAGGAATATGAGAGTATCTGTGGTAGTTAGTTGATCGTATTTTTTCATTTGGTGCGTTTGCGTGTGTTAATATTTTCTTTTGTTTGCAACTTAATTGCTGAGTTTAAAAATGTCTAGACAAGCGAAAAAAGTAAAGACAATGGTATATTTTGCTTATTTTTGAAAAACAAAGATTAAATAATACAAATGTAGCTGAAAGAAAAATATTCATGGAATCAATGGAAAGGGATTTTTCAAATATATTGACGTCAAATATATCAGATACGTATATATATATATATATATATATATATATATATATATATATATATATATATATATTTACGCTTTCATAGCCTGATTGAGCACTCTGGAAGAATGGTAAACTTTGAAAAACAGTAACTACTCTGGCATGTACACATCGCTCATTCAGAAATGAATTAGAGCAATCTGGCTATTGGACGCGTATAATGATAATATACACGCTAAAATGTATGCCATCTTCTACCGAACTCCCATAGCCCAGAGGTAGAATCGCCGATTGTTGCCAATTCGGTCGGGTTTCAATCCTGGTTTAAAAAGCAATCGGAGTCTAACCGTACTGATGAGTTGAGATACAGCGAAACAGATCTGTCTGCAGATGACTATATAAAGACGTATATATATATATATATATATATATATATATATATATATATATATTCACGTCCCTACGTATATATATATATATATATATATATATATATACATAGGGACGTGAATTAATAAATATACATATGAGGGTGCATATAATGCATAGTATTATTACTCTTTTTCTTCTATTCTTTATCCTTTCAGGATGTAGGCGATCAAGGCTTTCCTTGTCTCCCAATCCCTGGTGGCTTTTAGCACGCTTTCTCCTAAAACACCACGAAAAACCCGTTCCGTCATCTGCCTGAACATGTCCTTCAAATATGTTATCCGCTGCTTTCCCCTGTCTGCTTTTTTCCTCTATCGGGCCTGTTAGTATCAGATTCTCCAAGCCCTCTTTCCTCATTGCATGTCCCAGGAACTTTAGCTGTCTCTACCTGATGCTCAATATTAATTATTTTTCTGTTTCCATCATTTCCAAAATCTCATCATTGCTCACATGCTCGGTCCATGATATCCGCACCATCCTTCTGTAGAATCACATTTCAGTTGCTTCAATTTTTTCCTTCATCTTTGATGATATTGTCCAGCATTCACTGCCATATTGAAGAACTGACATCACATAGGAATCCAGTACACTTGTTATTTGTTACTAGCGAAATTTTCATGTCTCTTAATACTCCTTTCAGCTTTTGGAACGCGTCTTTCGCCATGCCAATTCGTTTTCGGATCTCGGCGTCGCACTTTCCGTCTTCTGTTAAAAACATCCCAGGTAGTTAAATTTTTACCTGCTTGATGTTAGTATCCACTACCTGCTTTTGGCATTTTGAGGTTTCTCGTTTTGCTGATGAATATGGATTCAGTTTTCATGCAGTTTATTTGTTGCCATTTCTTGTCACTCTCTTCAGCTACCTTCTGTAGGGGGACTAGAAGATTCCTTTCCCTGTTTGTTATAAGCACTGTGTCATCTACGTACCTTATGTTGTTCAAATTGTAGCCTCCGATTACAAATCCTGGCATAACATCTAGGGTCCTCAGAAAGTTCTTGCTGTACAAGTTGAAACATGTTTTAATGCTTAAGCAGAGCTGTATTAAATATATATATATATATATATATATATATCCTACGGCTATGTATATACACTACCGGCCATAATTATTAGGCCACACCAGGGTTTAAAAAAATTACGTATTTCATACTATTTTTTTGTATTTATTGCCAAGTGAATAATTGTAAATAAAAATAGAATGGCTTTTTTGTTAATACTGCAGAATAGCATGTGCATCAAATGAACTTATAAATATCTAATAATTACATATATTGCAGTTTCATTAATTAAAGAATGAAGAAAATTTCGGGTGATTGGGACGATTTCAACTTTGCTTCGTTCCTTGAAAAATCTTGCAAAGTAACAATAACAAAAGATCCATTCTATTTTCATTTTGCAATAAATACTATAAATAGTATGAAAGATATTTCTTTTTAAAAAAAAACTGGGGTTGCCTAAAGATTGTGGCCGATGGTGTATATAAATGTAAATATTATCATACGCTTGTTTATATATATATAATAAATAATTAATCAAGCATAAAAATAATCAATAGTTAATAAAGCATTCCTCAATGTATAAATAGAACTGTATTATATATATATATATATATATTAATAAATATATCTATTATCTTACCACTATCTATCTCTCTTTATCTATCTCTCTCTCGCTCTCTCTCTCTCTCTCTCTCTATATATATATATATATATATATATATATAGATAGATAGATAGATAGATAGATAGATATAGAGAAAGAGAAATAGAGAGGTAGGGTTATATATATATATATATATATATATATATATATATATATATATTGCAGTTCTATTTATACATTGAGAATCGCATCGTTCATTCAGCAATGAATTAGAACACTCTCAGCTATTGGGCGTATATAATGATAATATAGACACTAAAAATCTGCCCCCTTCTACCGAGCACCCACAGATGAAATATATTAAATCCGGAATATTTTTAATATATATGTTTAAAAGTTATTTTTACTTGATTGTTATATTTGAGTAGATGTTTAGTTTATATTATCAAACAGTATAAGTAATTATTTATATCTACCCGAGTAAACATACTAGAAATTTTCTGAGATAAATATGCCGTATGATAAATATTTTTTTCTTGAATATTAAGACAGGTAGATGTAAATAAGTAAATATAATGTTTATAATAAAACAAGACATCTTACTAAATATGTGTACCCTTCACAAATAACCTTTAAACAAATATATTAAACACACAAACACACACACACACACACACACACACACACACACACACACACACACACACACACATATATATATATATATATATATATATATATATATCGTTGAGAATAGTAAGTACATAGATGGGTGACCGCTTGGGAATACCAGGCGCTATAAGCGTTTATTGACGGAGGTGCGTTGTGGTGCAGTGGATATCGGCTCGGGAAGAGAAATCGGTGAGCCGAGTTCAAATTCCAGTTAAATAACTTGCATTCACTTAAGCACTGGTACCCTTGGGAAAGGTATTAATCCGTCCCTTCCCTCCCTCCTGTTAAATAACAGGGTAGGATTTGGGGACCCTGCCCTAAAAAAAACAAATCCCAATGAATTTTCATACTCGAAAAAGGAAAAAGTATTACTAGACATAAAAACTTATATAAAAACAACAATAAATTGTTGAAAGAAAAAGTATTACCAGCAATAAGTAAATCAAATTTAGTTGACAATAAATGACCCACCGAGGTTGATGTGCCATAAAAAAACAACCAACCAAAAAAAAAAATACATATATATATATCCTAAGGAGGCTTTTTGCATATGACACCACCATTTACACCCGTCACAATAGTAAATCTGCCAAGGCTCAGAAAATGATTTTGGCTGCTGTTCTTTAAAAGAACCTCCAATCTGTGATATACTTGAGTAGAAAATGGCTTGTAATTTTTTTGATGGCACAAGAAAAATGCTCTCTTTTAAACATCGTAGAGAAAATTACTTTCTGCTATCAGAATGGGTGGCTCTAGTCTCCTGGAAAGAAAAACACTGAGCCTCCTTGTTAACACTCTCTCAATCGACCTGAAATAGAACGACTACATCGCATATATACTTGCATCTACTGCTAGAATGTTTCGGTTATTGCGTCGGGCGCGAAAGTTTTTTCTCTCGTCAGAGTCTATCTTTCACATTCATTCATTATAAATATACCATTCGCCCGTACATTGAATAATGTTGCCATTTCTTGTCCTATACTCCTGTTATTCAACTCAAGTCTCTGCAACACCACCGATCGTTTTTTGTCATCTCGATTAAGTGACTTTCTAGCCGAAGTGGCGTCCCTCTGTCTCAAAACTTTTCATGGCATCTGCTCTGACGATTTTTTTCATAGTGCCATGTATTCCCGCTTGCTACTAGGTTGACATTTAGGTCCCACAACTTTACCGTTAAATCAGCTATATATCATCGCCTGTTCTACGTCATCAGTTTCTTTTCTCGCATATCCCAACTGCAGAACTTCCTTCAGTTTATTTGCTTCCTTGAAAGGTACAATTCTCAAAAGTTTAAATGCAACGTCAATTGCCATTTCCATCTCCTTAAATTCCATCTACAGTTAATTCATTTTTCGATACTCCGTTTAATATGTTTATGTAACACACACACACACACACACACACACACACATATACATATACATATATATATATATATATATATATACATATATATATATATATATATACAGAGAGAGAGAGAGAGAGAGAGAGAGAGAGAGAGAGAGCCATCCGCAGACAGATCTGGTTCGCTGTATCACAGCTCATAAATAAGGTTAAACATCCGATTGCTTTTTACCCAGGTTTGAAACCCGACCGAAAAGTCCAGGTAAAGAGAACTAACAGTTTTACAGTTCCGAGTTCTCTGACATTTTATTTCTTATAAAAGTGCTCAATACAATAAATATTGTTTTTTAAATACATTGCGACACAGTGATTTCTGTTTCGAGATTTTTACTTCGTCATCAGGAAATGTTAGATTGTACTTGTAAAAATATAAGTAACAATAATTATTGTTTCTTATATTTAAACACGTATTGTTTCGTATATTTAAATGAAAATAATTTTCACAACTATGTTCTAACATTGCCTGATGACAAGGTACAAATCTTGAAACCTAGAAGTTTACGTGTTGCAGTGTATTTCTAATAAAAAAACAAGTTTAATTATATATATATAAAGTGAACATTAAATTCAACACTCAGAGGTAACAGACAAAATGGATTTTTTATCCGATATTTATTCTTTCGTACCAGTGTTGTTTGCCTACACAAAATATTCAATTTGTTATAGATATATATATATTTTTCTAAACAATTTAGAACGGCTCATGATATAATAGACATTCATTGTCTCTTATATCTAACAGTATATGTTTAGAAAATTATTTGCTGCCTCGATACACTATATATATATATATATATATAACTGTAAATTTGTTATTGAATTCGTCTCGAAAACTTTCCCTGAATATCCAGTTTGGTGAAAGCTTGATGGGTTCGTTGGCTCTCTAGGTTAGCTACTTAGTATATATATATATATATATATATATATATATATATATATATATACCTAATTGAATGCATTTTACTAAAACTACATTTGATTACGCGTTTCGCCCTTCTTCGGATCATCAGATCCAAAAAACAAATATTGAAATATGTGTGTGTGTTTGTGTGTGTACATGTGTGTGTGTGTTTGTGTGTACATGTGTGTGTGTGTTGGTGTGTGCGTGCGTATGTGTGTGTGTTTGTATTTGTGCGCATGAATTAAATAATGAATCATACTGATCCCAAAGCTGGCGTTTCCCGTGATTAAAGAAAAAGTAATACGGGTGACTAAAAAAAAATTCTTTGATATTTATCCTGTATCATTTCTTTAAAATCCTTTGTTCATATCGAAAGTTGTTAATATAATTTCTCCCAGAAAGAAAATTTTAGTTTCTTACGAACCATTTTGAAAATGAGAAGAGGATTAACCTTTAATTCGAAACAAACAAAAAAAAAACTGGTAAAAATACACGAACAACATTTGACATGAAATAAGAATCATAAAGAAACGATGCAAGATAAATATTAACGACTTTTTTCATTTTTGTTTTTTGGAGGGGAGAAGTCACACATTTTATGTCTTCTTTAATCACGAGAAATGCCAGCTTCGGAAAAAAGTACTATGATTCATTATTTAAACATACACAAAAAGACACAAACTCAGTTCTTAATTTCGTTTCTGGATTTGATGAAACCTAGAAAGGCTTAACGCCAAATCAAATATAGTTTCGATGTAACGTATTCCGTCTGTTATATATATATATATATATATATATATATATATATATATATATATATATATATATATATATATATATATATATATATATCGCTCATTCAGTAATGGATTAGAGCACTCTGGCTATTGGGCAGGTATAATTACAATATACACACTAAAAAGTTTAACTTCTTCTACCGAATGCCCATAGCCCAGAGGTAGAATCGCTGACTGACGCCAATTCGTTCGGGTTTCAATCCTGGATTAAAAGCAATCTAAGTCTAACCGTACTGATGAGGTGTGATACAGCGAAACAGATCTGTCTGCGGATGACTATATATATATATATATATATATATATGTGTGTGTGTGTGTACCTGTGTGTGTAAATAATGAAACGCGGAACGATTTTCTTTAGCAACGCATTTTGTCTTCGAATACACGTTATCAGCGTAAATGTAAGCATTTTATTTTACGGCATGACTTTATAAAGAAAAGTAAAATGTTCGTTAATTTTTTTTTCATTTTTTTAAATTTCAGATTGTTCTAAAACATTCTGAATATTCATTCAGCTCATAATATACTACACCCAGCTGATCCAACCAAATGCAGAGCAGAATATTTGAACCAAGGATATTCAGCTTTGCTGCTGATGTTGATGCATGGCCGGGCTTATCCACTACGTTAACTTATAATAGTGTATCCACTTTCACTGCCGGTCATGATACGATGCCAAAAAGCTTTTCCTTTGCTGCGTCTGAAGCTGCTGTTCACACGTGACAAAACGCCGTTCGATGACTCTCGTCATCAACTCGTACGGAACCCAGAGGCCTTGCTTTTGATTCCTTCCTAATGCAAATGTTTCCAAACTGTTGTGTGATAAACTCCTAATGATTCTGCAAGTTCAGCTTGCACTTGAGCTGCATGAAGTAATGCCTGCTGTTCTTCGTCTTCAAACCTTTTCGGTGCGCCAGAGCGTTCATTATCTTCAACAGCAAAATCATTTTTGAAGCGTCTAAACTAATCTTGTTTATTACGTCGGTAAATTTTTTCTATGTCAAGCAGCGGAAATGGGGTTCTACAAAAGGTTTCTGCGGATATCGTGGACTGAGCATGCAAGCAACGATGAGGTGTTGGAAAGTATGGCAACAGAAAGGAAAATTAATACTGGGCATCAGGAAGAGATAACTGATGAACCTGGGACATGCAATGAGGAAGGACAGGTTGGAGAACCTGATACTGACAGGCCAGATAGAAGGAAAAAGAGATAGAGGAAGTCAGCGGATAACATATTTGCAGGGCCTGATCAGGTGGACGACGGAACGGGTGTTGCGAGGTGTAACAGGAGCAAACATACTAAGAGCCACCAGGGATAGAGAGACGTGGAGAACCATGATCGCCTTCGTCGCATAGAAGAAGAAGAAGAAGAAGAAGAAGAAGAAAACTAATCTCTGCATTTTGTTTCTGACATAGCATGGTCGTCATCAAGAATTCTGTGTGCTACAGCTGCAGACGTCTTTGAATAAAGAAAGACAGTAACATTAACTGCAATTACGCTTTCTTTGGCACCAAATCCGATATGGTTAATGGTATGAAAACTAAAGTTATTAACTTTTCAGCAAAATGACATACACTGAATTTCAAGCTTGCTTATAGTACTTCCTTATAGATGCTTTATCATCTGAAACCACACGCCATCTATTAGGAACGCCATATGTTGGAAAACAGCGAGATCTTATTTAAGCAACTATTGAGCATCAGGAAGAAACAGGTGTAGTTATTGGGACATGTAATGAGGACGGAAGGATTGGAGAATCTGATAGTTCACCGGTCAGCTAGAGGGAAACAGAGACAGTGGAAATCAGCGGATAACATCTGAAGGGCCTGAGTAGGTGGATGACTGAGAGGGGTTTGGGTGAATTAACAGGAGAAAGCATGCTAAGAGCTACCAAGGATAGGGAGACGTGTTGGCCATGATCGCCTATGTCCTGAAATAACATGGCACATAAAACAAGAAGAATAGGTAAACTATAGATAATGCTTCTTCTTTCTATGCGCTGTGTCACCTCAGGTCGTAAGCAACCATGGCCCTTAACAATTCCTGTCCTTTTTAGCTCTCAATAAAATTTGTCATTTTCATTCTTCTTAACATTTTCTGCCATTCATGTGCTTCAGCTTTTAAATATGATATGATTGGTTTTCATCTGTCCTACTGTTAGCATCTTCTTCATCATGCTTCCATGTCTTCAAAAGTCCTACTAGTATGAATATTATTGGTCTTATTAGCAATATTATCATTTTCATCGTTATTTTATTTCTTGAAGATTTTTAAAGATCCGAAGTTGAATTGGTATGGCAAACGACGTATTCCAGAAGCTGAGTAGAGTATTAAGAGACAGGAAAATTTCGTTAGAAACTAAGAAGGGAACACTGGATTGTTATGTGATGTCAGTTCTTCAATATGGCAGTGAATGCTGGACAATATCATCGAAGATGAAATAAACAATTCAAGTAACTGAAATGTGGTTCTACAGAAGGATGCTGCGGATATCATGGACCGAGCACATGAGTAATGATGATGTTTTAGAAAAAATGGAAACGAAAAGGAAATTAATACTGAGCATTAGGAAGAGACAGCTGAAGTTCCTGAGACATGTAATGAGGAAAGAGGGCTTGGAGAACATGATACTAAGAGGCAAGGTTGTGGGAAGGAGAGACAGAGGCAAAAGGCGTGTAACGTACCTGTCTGGCCTGTGCCGGTGGATAGCAGAACGAAGATTGTGTGGTGTAATAAGAAAAAGTTTGCTAAGGGCCACCAGGGAGAGGGAGATGTGAAAAGCCATTATCGCCTACGTACCGAAAGATAAGGCACAAAGAAGAAGAAAAAGATTATCTCTATATATTATTAGGGAACGGAATGAGAAATGAGAGTGGCGAATTCGAGTTCCAGTTAAGTTCCTTGCCTTCAACTACATGCAAATAACCTTTGAGACACTCTTTGGACGAACATGTCACGAAAAAGACATGACTGACCGGGCAGAAGATTATCCCGCAGTAGGTTGCCATTGCTTTCTGCGGTAGACTGATTGCCAGTCCTGGCTGTAGAACCCAATCCGTCTTATTATTTAACCCATAAGTGGAGGGAAAAGACGGATTAATACCTTTTCCAAGGGTATTTGTGCTTAACTGAATATAAGGAATTCGAAATCGGCACCCCGATTTGTCGTTCCGAGTCGATATCCACTGCACCACAACACACATCCTCAAATAACCTTGGTAAAAGTTATTATTCCACCTCTTCTCATTCCAACTATGGACAAAAGAGCAGGGAGAATTGTGTTCTATAGCCTTAGTTGGTAACCAGTCTATATCAGACAAATTGGCAGCCTACTGAGGAAAAAATCTTCTGTCTAGTCAGTGATGGATCGAAAGAAACATTATTGCTCAAGTGTGCATAACTTATGGCATTTAACTGACAGACTATGTCTACATATTGTAAGAAGCATAAAACACAAAGTTAACAAATTACCGTATGCCGATCAACAATTATTCCTAGTCAATAGTCAATAGAATAATGTGAATGATAACTGTTAGAGCCCAGCCCCTGACGGTCAGGATAATACAACAGAGCTTACTACTCACAGTGCACCACTGTTCAGGATATATAAAAAGTCGAGTTGTAAAACAACACGCATCGCCTGATGATTGCGTTTTGTCGCCCCTTCTTTTACCCGGTTCTACTATCCATTACCTGAAATGTGCTAAACGGATTAATCTCTGCTTCCTTCTGTTTTTCATCCCTTTAAATATGCTTTATTCGCTCTCTACGACATCTAAATCTCTTAGAGGTCATTCACATCATTTTAGATTACTAATTAATCCATAGATGAGGGAGAAGACGCGTATTCTTACTTTTCCCTAGTGTATTTGCGCGTAGGTGAATATCATTCAGTCAATTCGGTGCCATACGTAATAAACATTTAGGCAATTATGTCTCGTAACAAACATGACTTACTGGGTAGAAGATTTTTCAGCACTAGGTAGCTATTACTTTATGAGGTAAACTGGTTGCCAACTAAGGCTATAGAACACAACCAATCTTTATATTTAACCCATTGCCGAAGAGAGAATCGACGGATTAATCAGTTTCCCAAGAGTATTTGTGCGTAAGTGAATGCAACAAATTCAACAAGAATTCGAACTCGGCTCTCCGATTTCTCGTTCCGAACCAATATCCACTGCACCACAACGCACATCAGTAGATGAATATAAGCAATTCAAATGGAATTCGAGCTCCCCTTCCATACCGTTCTGCATCACAAGAACTGCACATCCAACCTGATCCAATCTGGGTTTGCAAGCTGTCGGTCATCTCTTCACTGACCAAGCCCAACGTTGCTTAAATTCGGTGATCGTACATGTTATGATCGTAATCCTGCTTTTATACATATCCTTTGCTTTAACATTCCAAGTATATGGTTCGTTATTCATCCTATTTTCCATAAGATCTCCACGTTTCCAACGCCAGCATGCGTCGACAAAACCACATCTAGATTTCTTCAATTATCTTCTTCACCTGTGAGGAAATTGTCTTGCATTCACTGCCACGAAAGAGATTATAAGATTATACAAGCGAGCATAAGGTATTTGTGGACACACTGAAAGCCGTCCAAATAACAACACCATCTTAGAAACAAGTAAATATATTGATAGACAATGTGTTACAGTGATGCAGTAATATTTAGATTACATGTTTATTCAATGTAATCGCCTTCAGTCGCAATAACGCATGAACAGAATCAATGACATGCACGGATCTCATGGCCTGTATTGATATTGGATATTACTGGTTTCTTTTAGGCAGTCAGTCTACTGTGAGAAATGTGTTCTTTTAAAAACGACCTACATGTAATAGTCAAGGAGTATAAGCCTGGCGAGTTAGGGGCCTCGTGTTTAATGTAGAGTGGTTGAGAAGACTGGATTAATTCATTCTTGGTTCACTACAGCTTTGTTATTTGGTGCAGAGTCCTGGTGAAACATGCAAGATCTTCTATGAATCAATGGCTTCAAAACTGTTTCCAGCAGGAACTTCAAACTAATACCTTAGTAATAAGTGAGGTGGCATTACATGTCTTTCTCTACTCATCACGCCCAAAGCCATTAATCTGGAAACTAGTTGTGCATAAACTGAGGCATCAGAGAGGTCCGCAGATAACCACATTACCTTTACATTCTAGTAGCCTTTGAGATTTCACTTAGTCGATTAAAAACGTAATTGGGCGATTAAAGTTTATTGCTTCTCTTGCCAGTGTGGATTATAAATTTCGCAATGAAACGTGTCCCTTCAAATATAAAAAGAAGAAATCTGATTCATTTTACAACCCAAAAGTATGCCATTGAAGATTCACAAGTTTCTTAGAATGACCTACAATGATATAATTGAACTCTTTGGACTTATGCATGGCGCCTGATTTAAGTCGAAATGTGTGGTTATAGAAAAGACAGTGACATCCCACAATCATCCAAATAATTACCATGAAGTTATTTCCAGAAATGGCACAGGGAAGAAACATTACAGCAAATAGAAAAAGACAAAAACCAGGAAGGCAAATCAGAAACAACAATATTACTGATACTTCTTTGGATTTTATCAATAATCTGAAAATATACAGCAGAAACACCGGATCATAGGTGGCAACAGTATTTAAAACATGGACGAATGGTAGACCTATAAACATCTAAAATAGATTCTGGCGATAAAATTGTTTGGCACGACACAGTGAACCAACTTTCTTAGCAAAAGACCTAGCAATGGATTCAATACAATCTTTTCATTTATGAGAATGTATATATTCAATTCAGAAGTACAATTGACCCGCAGATCCTCAATCTTCCCTTTCAAAACCTGATAGTTCAAAATATTTTAAGAAGTCTTATAGCTGAAGATTTATATTCCACTCAGCAGCCTGTTTCCTCACAGACGATATATCGCAATACTTTAGCGAGTCTCTCTCTAGGCTCCTTGGCAAATATTTTGCAGGTACAACATAAAATATTTTCGCACAATTAACTATATTATCACTCGAAAGATAGAACTCTCCTTTTGAAATCAATAAAAATAAAAATATACAAACAAAATTAAACCGTCAAAAAGTAACAAACATGTTGATTTAAATTTCACCACGTTTCATATATTTGCAAGTAGAATCTGCTCTCACCGAGTTGAATCGACTTCATTTCCGCTTACCCATGTTCGAAATTTTAGGAGTAAGACCCACTGTTGTAGCGTTTTGCCAAGAACCCAAACTTTGTGAAACTTAAGACAGTAACCTTAACCACGTCACGACATGAGTGAAGCATTACTTATGTGTCTTACTCCACATAATCCTTAATTTCTATTACATATTTTCACTCATATTGCACATCAAATACATCATAACGATTTTATTAAAAAAGCCTACTTTGAGTGCCTCTCCGAATTTAAGTTTGTTGAACACTCGTACCGAAAAAGAGCGCAAATACACTAACCTATTTTTTAAAAAAACAACTATTCTTATACTCTTTTAAAAAAAAATAATGTAAATATGTATCTCTCCTTGCTCAAAATTTGGTCGGGGCATAGCGTGTTACTAACTTCCAAATCTCCTTTGTAGTCGCCTGGTTTAGAACAATATCGATAGTTCTTCTGCCTAGACAATTTCTGAGGGTAGTGAGGTCAACATCTCACCCATTTCATCTAAGATCAACACATTTTATGATGGATTAATATCTCCAAAGTTTCTTAGTCCATTATTGAAATTAAGAAGTGTCTACAATCGCAGACCGAATGGTGACATGATATTTGTTGTGGACACCGTTAGTTTTGGCCATATATCTTATTTGTCACGTTATAAGAGGTCCCATTTACACTGAAGGGTTAACTGAGAACAAGTCTCCTAAAGTTTTCTGTAATTTTACCAACCATCACCAAATTCAAAAATAACATATTCTTATTTCTCTAAAATTAATTTCAGCAGTTTCAGATAATTCAGTTTATTTAGATTATTCTTCGATGTACACTGTCCCTTCAGAACGTAGGAGATTATGGCTCTCCTTCATTCCCTGTAATCTGTAATATAAATAAAGTTTATATATATATATCACCCTTAACTTAAATGATGGTTCCTACCAACAATTTCTTAAAGAAAATAGTTCTCCCACCTATATAAATAGTTTATCCAACCACCCCAAGAATATTATAAGACAAATACCCAAGATAGTAAATAATAGGGTTAACCAATTATCTTCCAATATAAGAATTTTCAACGCAAGCAAAGAAATTTACGATAAGGCCCTTCAGAAAAGCGGTTTTGTTAATAAGTTAAAATATGATAAGCCTGCTATAAACCCAGAATCATCAAAAACTAAAAACACCCGTAAATGTAGAAAAAGGAAGATAATTTTGTTTAACCCCCCTTATTGTAAGCTAACTAATATAAATATTGGTAGGTATTTTCTCAAATTAATCGATAAACATTTTAATAATAATAACAATCCCTTAAATAAAATTTTTAATAGATTCACCCTAAAAATTAGTTATTCTTGCACCTCAAATATAGATAATATAATTAATTCCCACAATAAACAAATTTTAATGAAACTAAATAATACGGAAGCTAAATCCGGAATTGTCGACAAATGCAATTGTTATTCGGTGGATGCCTGCCCGGTGCAAGGCAAATGTAAATCCACCCATGTAATTTATGAAGCCCGCATTTCTCCATCTAATAACAAGGACAATTACCGGACCTATATTGGCATGTCCGCGGGCTCTTTCAAACAGAGGCTTTATAATCACAGGTACTCGTTTTCGAACCCTAAACAGAGATTCCAGACGGCACTATCACGTAGGTTCTGGGAAATGAAGGAGGAAGGGCAGGACCCTATAATCAGCTGGAAATTAATAGGCTCAGCTTGTACCCCTAAGGGTTTTCGTGATAGGTGTCGTCTGTGTTTATTGGAGAAGATTCTGATTTTGAAGTATCCTCATCAGGACTTACTTTTGAACTTTAGGAGGGAATTTATAAACAAGTGCCGCCATAGGGCGGATTTTAACTTCTAATTTCAAATTTTTATTTTTAAATTCTAAATTTTTTCTATAATTTTTTAATATTTAAAAAAATTTTTAATTTTAATTTTAAATTTAATTTTTTTTTTTTTTTATGTGTATGTTTGTGTGTGGATGTACTTTTTTATATATATGTATGTATATGTATTTATGTATGTGGGCTATATGTAATTTTGGAAAAAAATTTTTTTAGCTATTTAAATGCTCCTTTTCATAATATTCATTAATATGTATGTGTGTGAGTGCATATGGAATATGTGTATGTATGTGTATATAGGTATATATGTATATATATGTGTGTGTGTGTGTGTGTGTGTGTGTGTGCATGTGTGTGTACACATGTATATTGTGTGTATATGAATTTTTTGTATATAGGTGTGTACACACATATATATATGTGTGTATGCGCATGTATATGTATATAAGTGTGTAATAATATATATGTGTGTATATATTTATATATATATATATGTATAATAGTGTGTAATAAATTGAATGTATGTGTGTGTATGTGTATATATGTATTCTTATTCGTAGAATTGTGTGTGTGTATATATATGTATGTATGTGTGTACTTCTATAGGTATGTATATAATAATTGTAATTTTTTTTTTTTTTTTTTTTACCTAGTGTTGTCTTTATTTAGTCTAATTTCAAATGACCTAATTTTTTTTAAAATAATTTTATTTTAAATCCTATATCTTTTTATTCCCTTTTATTAATAATTATGCCTTTTTAAGTAAAGGACTTTTTCTAATACTTCAACGTTTTGGGGAAATTAGGTTTTTGAATTTGTCCAGCGTCTGTAATATTTAAAAAAATTTTTTTCTTTAGTTTCTTTCTTTTACCCTCCCTTCCTTCTTTTATCTCTCTTACCACCTTTTTTCCGTATTGCCTAAACTACGTCGATTTAACGCGTCTGTCTGTTAATTTTTAGTTACATTCTTCCTTTTTTTTTGCGAACCCAGACGATGTCATTTTTTTTTTTTCTATTTATTTGATTTTATTCTATCTTTTTCTTTTTCTTTTTCGTTTTCTTTTTCTTTCCCTTTATTTTTATTTTTATTTTTTTATTTTATTTTATTTTATTTTATTATTTATTTTTTAATTTCTTTGCAATCTATTTAAAAAGGAAAAGTAGACTAATTTTTCTCCAGTTTCTGAAAGGTTTTTTCTGTTGCTGAGGTGATGTGTCGTCCCCCGTGGGGATCTTCATATCGAAATGGCTATTCAACATCTTTGAATTAATCCTTTTTTAATATATATATATATATATATATATATATATATATATATATGTGTGTGTGTGTGTGTGTGTGTGTGTGTGTGTGTGTTATTAATTATTACTTTAAAACGTGTAGAATTTTATAGTAGTTTGTACATGTTTTAAAGTAATAATTAATATTCCTTGTTGTATTTTTATAGTTCTAAATTAATGTTTTGAATGTTTTAATGACTTCATTTCGAATATATGCATATATGGATATTTACCCTACTCCCCGACTGGAGCAAGATGTGACACAAGGCCTTTTTTAACATTGGAAGCCCGACCGCGTACAGACGGGTGAAGGAACAAAAATACTCCATTCCCCTTAACCACCGTTTCAGATGGCCCCGGTAACGAACACCTGTTCTACCCCTTTGCTGCAATGGAGTGACTCGGCCGTGGGCTACTGTTCCCCGGGACCGGACATCTACTCAGGGTAATTTTTCTCAGATGCACCTCTGCCCTGCCGGACGGACCTACAACTGAGCTGCACTCTGTCTTCGAGGACAGAGACGCAATTGAGAAATGATTTTGGTCCTTATCCGACACAAAAATGTGCCAGGTATATATATATATATATATATATATATATATATATATATATCCGCAGACAGATCTGTTTCACAGCTATATCAGTACAGTTAGACATCCGCTTCCTTCTATCCGGGACTGAAACCCCACCGAACTGACATCAGTCGGTGATTCTCTCTCTGAGCTATGGAGGGCTTGGTAGAGAAAAGCGGACTTTTAGTGAGTTACGTATAATGTAAACAGACGCCAGTAGCCGAGAGTGTTAATATTCATTACTGAATGAGTTATATCCTTTTTTAGCAAATGGATTCCATACAATATTTCCCCGTTCATTATGGCTAAGAACGTATATTATCAATTTAAATATAGAATGTAGCTGCAGCTCCTCGATCTTCCCTTACATGACTCGACAGAATTCAAAATATTTTAAGCAGTCTTAGATCAGAAGATTTATATTCCACCCAGCAGCCTGTTTCTTCACACACGATATATCGCAATACTATCGCTAGTCTCTATATATACATCCTAATCGCTGTGTTTCCTTATTCTAATTTTTTTTAACGTCCCTTCCTATGTAGGTGATTATCGCCCACCACAATTTCCTGTAATGTGTAGCGCTTATGAAACTGTTGTGAAAATGTAAATACTTCTTCATAGTGTGACGTGAATTCGAGCAAATTGCATAGTACTGTATATCAGTCAATTGTGCTATACGTGATACACTTAGGCGATCATGTCTCTCGAAAGAAACATGACTATCTGGGTAGAAGAATTTCCTGCAGTAGCTTACCATTACTTTCTGCGGTAAAACCAGTTGTTAATCTAATTGACAAACAAGGATATAGAACCTAATCTGATTTTATTTAACCTATAGATGGAGAAGAAGGAGAGATTAATAACTTTCTCCAATTTCTAGTTTCGAGCCGATATCAACAGTACCACATCACTGCACCACATCACAAAGGTATTAATCTGTCCATTCCGTCCAGTTACGGGTTAAATAACAAGACATATTGGATTCTCTAGCCTTGGCTGGCAACATGTCTACCGCAGAAAGTAATGGTAATTGTGATTGTTGTAAGCATGTCTCTCACTGTTACATTGCTTCGAATAGTGGTGTCTTAAGGAGATTCGCAATAACTGATTTTTACCCTTTTTTTAAGAATGCTTACGCAAGAGGATTTTTCGAACGCGAATTTTTTTCAAATTAGGCGTTTTAACGTTTTCCATCTTTGATCGTATGACCTTAATAAGTATTTTATGGTATGGTTACACTTAGTCATAATTTCTGTTCTTATGATTAAGTGTAACCATACCATAAAAATACATATTAAGGTAACACATAGATGAAAACCTTATAACTTCTAACATTGAAAATTGTGCGTTCAAAAAATCCCCGTTACTTGAGCGATCTTTAAAAAAACGGTAAAAATGAGTTTTTGCAAATCGTCTGAAGACACCACATGGTGGAATCCTAGGTCGTGTAATAACTCTTTCACAAATGAACAATATTATATATATATATATATATATATATGTGTGTGTGTGTGTGTGTGTGTGTGTGTGTGTGTGTGTGTGTGTGTTAGTTATAGTATAGAGATCAATGAATATAGATATGTGTATTCATGCATACATGATTTATAACAATCTAAAAACCTTGAAAACCAACAGTAGAAATAGAAATTAAAATCTAGAGACCTTCTGTTCATAATATGCACCTGATGACTGTATAGTGCCTGACACTCCGTGTCGTTCTATAGACATAGGATAATATATATATATATATATATATATATATAGTTTAAAGATATGCTTTGATTATGGCAAATATACTCAATATGAAAGACAGAGGGTTTGTAAATATATGAAGTAGACAGATCAAGAATGACAATGAATAGGTTTCATTCTTTACACAATTATCAGACTATGTGTTTTTGTGTGGCTTCACTATATACACACACACACACACACACACACACACACACACATATATATATATATATATATATATATATATATATTGTGAACCCGCAAGAAAAATTAGTGAAGCCATGAGAAAAAAAAATATATATATATAAATAGTATTATAATTTTTAACATTGGACGTCTATATTAATTTTATTCTTAGTAGAAACCTGTACTTGAGTCGAAGCCTTTTTAAATTTTTTAAATGATTCTTTTCGACTCCTGGTCCTGTGAACACTAGAAATGAATGGTGTTTGAAGTAATGGAAATGTCCTATGAAAAATAAAGAATCGAAATGAAAATAATAAAAGTTGTATGTCGAGATATATGTATTTAAATATATATTTATTCGACATTACTTCGTTATGATTATAAACATTTTTGTGCATACATCAATTCAAACACGTGTACCCACTAAAAGTAACGTTTATTGCAATAAAAACACACACACACACGCGCGCACACCACACACACACACACACACAGACACACACAGACACACACAGACACACACACACATATATATATATATATGTGTATGTGTGTGTGCGTGTGTGTGTGTGCATCAAAGTATAAAATAGTTTTATACATAAAAATACGTATATGATGATTTGTGATAACGAATATAAAACTATGCGTATATACCCATATATATATATATATATATACATATATATATATACACACATATATATATATATATATATATATATATATATTGTACGCGATATATATGTATGTGTATGTATGGTCTCTGTATGAAAATAGCTTATATATAAAGCCTTATACATAAAATATAAAGCCTTATACAGAAAATAGCTTATATATAAAGCCTTATACATAAAATATGTATTTGTTTCTTTGCAATGACAAATAATGGTGCGCGTATATATCAATACATGCACACACGCTCACACACACAAGCGCACACACACACACACGCACATATATATATATATATATATATATATATGTGGGGGGGGTGTATCGTGTATGCAACAATGGATAAAATAGCTCTATAGCTAAAAATATCTATATGATTATTGCAATAATGAATATGTAGGGGGACATATATACTTATGTGTGTGTGTATGTGTGTATGTGATTATGTGTGTGTGTGTGTGTGTAATCGATATATAGTGTCTATATCTAAATAGGAATTTACATTTATTTATATATGTATATGTAAAATTTCTCTGTTTCTTTTCGGTTAGTTTGCCTTGAATTTCTTGCAATTATTTGAGGTATGCCTTTTAGATTTTAGATTCATATATTTGATTAAATCTTCTGTCACTTTTGTATCGATATTCGATAAAATCGTATTGTGTTTGCAATGATCTAGTCCTCGGTATATTTTTATCCTAAAATCCCTAAAGATTTCAAACTCATTATTTTCCAGCAAGCATGCCAGAATTATAGCCGCATTGCCAGCTGTGATTATTGAATATATCTTTATTCTTCCATAGATATTTTTTATTATGCTGATCACTGATCATGAAATATATCAAAACACACATGACGTTTAGGATGATGCAAAAATTGTTAGCAAAAATCTAGGAAATTTTTCCAAGTGTCTTTGAAATATATTCAATGTTTTATTGTTTTTGCAATATGTCGTTAATAGATCTTAAAAATGGACAGGCTAGGAAAATACTCGCACATTATGCGAAGAAAAATAATAACTATGGTTAAGAGATTTGAATGTCCTGTACTTAGGTTAACTGATAACTTGAATTTCCTCAAGATAGCGCGTGAAGCAGGATTTGTATACAAATGTCCAAAACAATTAATATTTTGGATTGATCCGTGGTTTAACAAAATCCACTGAGAAATTTTCTCATTTATTTTGGGAGTATTCAAAAGTGATTTTTATTACTAATTATTCCAGCCTCAACAAAGAACATTATATAAAGCTCTATTTAAACAAAACAATTAAGTTAAGGTTAGCAAGAACAAAACGATCAAGCAAAAAATTGTAAGAGCAAATTCGAGGTCTATTGTTCAATGCTGAATTTATGACGAACTAACTGATCATATAATAATTGTAAAGAATTACAATTTCCGTGGAAGCTATGTATTTGTTTAATTCTTGGTTTATTAACAGATTTTCATTGGTTGATTCATTTCCTTCTTAGAAAATTAACATTTTTCAGATTATTCAAAAACAGAATACATATTTTTAGATTTCTATAACTGCTTAAAGATTATTTACTGATGCCATTACTACTAATTCATGATGATGATGATGTTCGTTCTTCGTGAGCAAAGATAACCATTTTTCTTCACACATTACTTATGGAAAACTTATGGGTGTGGGGATGGTTAATCAGACCAATGTTTACTCTGAGTATTCTGCTGTACTGTGGGCAGGGAATGTCTTTTTGGGAAAGGAGCTGTTTTTGAATTCGTTGCACTTCAAAGTCTGCAACCTTTGTTTTGACTGAGTTGCGCTAGGCAGGGCGGTCTTGTGCAGCTTTTTCCCAGGGGACAGAGGAGATGTTGCAGTGCTGAGAGTGTCTTGAATCGCTTCCTCGATCCAACATAAGACCGTTTCCCTTTCTTGAGGTCCCTGTAAAAGAGGCGCTTTGAAAGGTGGTTGTTTCTATGCGATGTATATGCCCGGCCCATCAAAGCTGGGAGCGCATGTGTGTGGCTCTTCATCTGAGCTCGGTCGAGTACATCGTGACTAGAAATTTGTTCTGCCATCTGATGCAGATTAACGCTTTCAGGCATCTCATATCGAAGACTCAGCTGTATGGCATGACAACTGTAGACAGTCCAGATTTCACTTACAGTAAGGAAGCAAGCACCACGGCACCGTACACATTCAGCTTGGTTGGAAACTCAGTCCACGCTGCTCACAGACGCGGTCGTGGAGTCTGCTGAATGCTGCGCTGGTTCCAATCAGTTCCAATCTCGTAGTCCGCTTCCGCGCCGATGTTGTCAGAACGTTACAGAATATTTCTAATTACTTTCAATTAAACTATAACTGCAGGGAGAAGACGTGAATTCACATATTTTCAAAAGGCATTTTACGTGTAAGTGAATACAATAAATTTGACTGCAATTCGAACTACGCTCCACAATCACGAGCTGGAAGCAACTGATATTCTCTAGCGGTCGCACATCTAGG
This sequence comes from Ascarosepion bandense, assembly GCA_037127315.1. Classification (NCBI taxonomy): domain Eukaryota; kingdom Metazoa; phylum Mollusca; class Cephalopoda; order Sepiida; family Sepiidae; genus Ascarosepion; species Ascarosepion bandense. Next base: position 1,279,206 of record JBBBDQ010002022.1, read on the forward strand.
TACGGACCAGCATCGGCGTTGCTTAACTTTGGTGATCGTACGAGAACTGATCTTCCAAACTGATATGTCTGTAATTCCTTTACAACGGTCATATTAAAGAAAAATTATGCATCAACATACAAAATATACAGTCAAGTACAATACACGCTTCGGCGATCACGTCTCGAAAGATACATGACAATTGGCAGAAGATTATCCCGCATTAGGTTGACATTACTTTCTGCGGTAGTCTGGCTGCCATCCAAGGCTATAGAACCCAATCTGTCTTGTTATTTAACCCATAATTGGACGGAAAAGACGGATTGATACCTTTCCCAAAGTTATTTGTGGGTAAGGGAATGCAAGAAATTCAGCTTGAATTCCAACTCGGTTCCTCGATTTGTCGTTCCGAGCCAATATCCACTGCACCGCAACAAACATCCTAAAATATAATATAGTTTTTAATTAGAAGAGTTGAAATTATGCATGGAAGATTTCACAACTCTAGAGTTTTTCCTTAACAATCAACATTAGGAGCTTTTCTGACGCGCCCAGAACATTCTGCCATTGATTTAATGATTATTTACAACTTTACGATAACAGTAAAGGTTTCGACGTATTTTCTTGGCGTTAGAAAGTTTCTTAGTTTGATAAATTATGGGCGATACATCAAGGAAATATTATGAATATAGCAAAGTATCGTATCCTACGTAAATAAACTTTTGCAATGTCACCCTGGAAACATGTCCCCCATCATTAGTATGACGCAGAATGTGACCTTGTTGATTAACCAGTGCCTGTCGCATTTTATTCAACTGAATATGCCTATTATCTACTTGCTGACAATGATGCTCGGGTTAAAGACAAGAAAGCTTAATTGCTAGCGCTAATGGAGAACAACCAGAAAGTGGCCAGAAACTTCTGGTATTGTAATTATGATTTTAGAAAATACTTAGGGTTTCGTCAGGGTCAAGCTATTGAGGGGATAGTTTACGATTGCCAGGAAGTATTCGTTGCCCATCACAAGTTATTATTCATTGAAGAAATGCATCACTGGTATTTCGCAGATGCAACTAAGAATTTCAAATCACCGAACTCTGACATTTTTCGAGTTACTTCGATTTTTCGGGATACTCCGATATGACAATTTTCCTAAGATATTTTTGACATCTCATTTAACATATATATTTGCCAAAAATATACAAGAATATCATTAAATACTAAAGAATTATTCAATAAAATAGCTATTGCCTTAAAACCACATGCTCCAGACAACTTCGAAATCTCCTACAACTCTTCTGGACGTTTTACTTGTTTAAGATAGTGAATGCTGCCATGATCCCTGCCTTCAGTTCATCTTTGGTGCTACACGGAGTTTTGTTGATATTTCACTCGACTGCGGCTCACACACAACTAAGTATAGGAAGTTCGGGGGCCAGATGTAAGCGGTGATGCGGTTGGAAAATATATATATATATATATATATAGCGGCGGTAAAATTCCGGGAAGGATTGATAAGATCCGGAATAAGGTTTGTAAATAATCCAAAAGAATCTTAGTAATAACGTTAAAATAATAAAACTGATCCAATAGAGAGCTCAATGCGAGCCAAATTTAATTTACAGTGTGGATATTTATTTATTCATCTGTAAATTCAGATAAAATTTAGTGGGGAAATAGCCATTTTCAACATTTCATTTTAAGGCAGGCATACTTCTATAAACAAAGAATGAGGAAAATTTTAATAAAAATTAAACTTTTTTTAAAAAAAACGATAGCCAAGCAGTTACTTTCCCTCCACCTACTATTGCTAGCTCAAGGGTCAGGCCATATAACTCCCACTACCAAGGAGGAATTACTACCAAATTTCTTCTTCCATCCCCCCCCCAATGAAAACTAATACATCTCAAGCCCTTCTTAGTTAAACTAAACCCCGGGCTTAGAATTCTATTGCTATTTTCCTACTAAGTTTTATCTGAATTTACATATATATATATATATATATATATATATACTATCCTACGTATAAAGAATGACTCGGACTTTTATGCACTACGCAATCATCAGATATAGTATTTAAGTAAGAAAGTATTAAGTGTTAAGTAAGAATGTAAACTGTCTTTTATTTTTTCCGAAATTAATGCAAGGCAAATCCTCGTACAGTCTTAGTGAAATACTTTGTCAATTTTCTGTTAACTCTCTTTAAATGAAACTTTTTCTACTTATCAATATATATATATATATATATATATATATATATATATATATGTGTGTGTGTGTGTGTGTGTGTGTGTGTGTGTGTGCTGGATTTTATGTGAGGAATAGTGGGCTTGTATGGCTAGATCAATTACGACTGAGTATACCTTTGGCCTTGTGGCACATTTAATGTACCTTTAGCAAATCACCACACACATACACACACACACACAAGTATATATAGGATATATTTATTATAAATTATACTTTACAACGTGTACAAACTACAAGCTACTGCAAAATTGTATATTTCATCACCTAGTTAAAAATGATGTTAATAATGAAGTTACCATCATTAATAACTACCTGGTGAGACATTGTTCTTTCAATATCGAAACAAAATGTACAATTTTGTAGTAGCTTATAGTTTTTTAAATATTCTAATGTATAATTTATAATAAATACTAGCAGTATAGCCCGGTGTTGCTCGGGTGTAATGAAAGCTTTAAAACTAATCCATGGTCCTGGAGCTCAGAGACAAAAAAGCAATAGTTGTTTCCAATTAAAGTATATCAAATTTGATTAAAATCAGACCATTCCTTCTATAACCCGATTTTTTCGATTATCGATTTTCGATATTTTTCAGGGGTACCTCGACACAAAACGTAGCTAAGAACACTCACAGACGCTTATAGTACAACTGTTTAAATTTTCAAGAAAACTGATTCAGCCGTTTCGCAGTCTATAGGTAACGGATACACACACACAGACACACACACACAGACACACACACACAGACAAAGTTCCATATACAAATAAGCTTAGATTAGATTTATTGCTCTATTTTTATATTGAGAACTGATTTAAATTAATATTTTGAACGTTGCAATTATTTTCTTCGTTCCTCATTCATTTGGATATATATATACATATATATATATGGTTTTATATATATATATATATATGTATATATATGTGTGTGTGTGTGTGTGTGTGTGTGTGTGTGTGTGTGTGTGTGTGTGTGAAAAGATTCTTAGTGGTACAAATTTTATAACAGCGAGGAAGACGCGGAATTAAGATGACATTCTAAACTCTAAAAACTAACTTGTGTGTATCATGTCATGTAAATTCAGCGTATTTGTTACTGTTATATATATATATATATATATATATATATATATATATATATATATATATATTAAGAAATTGAATAAGTTTTCGTTTATTTTTCATGAAAAGTATGGTTTTATTGACAAAAGACAAAAAGAAATATGTTGCTAAAAATATTGTTCCTCGCTAGCTACTACTTTTTTCGTCTTTCTGACAGCATGTGAATTCTACGTCGGATAAGCAACACGTCGTTGGAGATTAACCACCAGTCGATCTATTTTTTGACATCTTCATTAGAATGAAATTACTGCTCAACCAGGCAATGTGCCATTCATCGCACCAAGTGATAATTGGACGGAGCAATGGCTGCTGAATATGGCGGGTGGAATAGGATTTCCCATTTAAATATTTCCAAGTGGGTTTTCATCCGTTTTGCAGCAAGTGGCATAGCGTTGTCATGTTTCAAAGTCACTTTGTCGTGTATCTTTTCATTTAACAGCCGTTTTGTTCTTCAATTCTCGGCTCAAACACATCAATTGTCGTCTTCCATGAGACTCATAATAAACTACAACCAGCTGATTTTACCAAATGCAGAGCGGAAGCTTCGAGGCCTGGATATTCGGCTTTGCCTCTAATGTTGATGCATGACCCGGCTTACCCTTAGACTCATCGCTGTGTATCCATTTTCATAGCTGCTTACGATACGATGCAAAAACCTTATTTTTCTGTCGTTCAAGAAGCCGTTTGATATCTCACAGCTTCAACTCGAATGGCACCCAGTGTCCTTGCTTTTGAAACTTTCTTAATATTGTCAAACATTTCGAACGTGCTGTGTGATCAATTTTCAATGATTCTAGAAGTTCAGATTGCGTCTGACATGAGTCTTCATGAAGTAATTCCTCCAATTCTTCGTCTTTTTTCGGCACGAGAGAGATCTTTTCTTTTTCGACATGAAAATCATCATTTTAAAGCGTCTAAACTAATCTCTATATGTTGTTTCCGACAGAGAAAGGAGGTCGCCAGTCTCAAAAAGAATTATGTGTTCTTCAGCTGCAGCTTTCTTGTGAATAAAGTAATGCAGTAAAATGCATTTTCTTTAGCAAGAAATCCGTCATGTTTAACGCTACGAAAAACAATGTTGTTTACAATTTGGCGAAATGACAAACATTGATTTTTAAGCTTGCTTATAGTAGTTCCTTATAAATGCGAAATCATCTGAAACTAAACGCAGTTGGAACGCCATTGTTAGAAAACAGTGAGATTTATTCGAGTCCGAATATATATATATATATTTGTATATTTAGGCAGCAGATTTTATTTTAGGCATGTCAGATTAAATAAATTGCATATAATGTGTCTGCTTATTTTTAATAAAATTCGTTCATACTCACGGATAATCTTTCACATATTATAACTGAAAGATGCAAGAAATGAGCTGTGGCGACGACAGATGTTATTATCATTCTTTTCTTTCTTAATGTACCCAAGTACTTTCAATCTCTTTTCGAGATCATCAAAAAACTGTGTTGCTAAAAATTACTGTAATTGTTTTTTTATTCAAATATAATTATTTGTATTATTTCTGTGACCATAACTCACACCGCTGAAGATAATCTCGGAAAGAGATTGAAAATAATTGGGTACATTGAGAAATTAATTATAATAACATATGTCAAAGTTACAGCTCATTTCTGACATCTTTTTATTATAATACGCGAAAGATTATCCATGAGTATGAACGGATTTTATTAAAAATAAGCAGACACAATGTTTGCAATTTATTTAATCTGACATATATATATATAATCACAAACTTTCAATTATCACAGACTTAGCATACGCCAGAACAACCAATATTTCCCCATAGCAGTTCACTTCAATCAACCGTGTCACACTTTAGAAAATTGCAAATGTTTACTAATAGACTCCGATTTTAGTTCTACACACTCACGCAGAAAGAAAGACAGAAAGAAAGAAAAATACTGGATTTTAAAATTAAATACACACAAGCTAGGGTTAAATAGGGACTTAGGTGTTTTGAATCTTTATAAATATTTCAATAGCTAAACATTTTTTTAGATACAATTAAAAAATTTTCTCTAAAATAAAATTTAAAAGTATTATTAAACATAGGTTTACGTTTACAAATATTTTTTTTTAAATCTGTCGCTTTCTGTGTCACGTGATGTAAACAATCTCTCTCCACGAACGCACTCGCGAAATACGTTTCTAATTTAAATTTTAAAATCATTTGTTTCTGATGAAGGGGCGAGGCCGGTTTGAAATATCAAATATAATAATAGAAATAAACAAATACTGTCAATATACATTTTTACACTTGCAACTTTTTAGTAGTTTTTCCTCTCTCTATATATATGTATATATATAGTGAGAGAGAGAGAGAGAGAGAGAGCAAAAAAGAGATAGAGAAAAAGAGAGATTGTTATTATTATTCTTATAAAAATAGTATATTGCAAGTGAAAAGCTATCAAATTTCGGTGCTCAATGTAACGTCAACAGTATAAAGCATTGTACACCAAAACTTTATAGCTTTTGAGTTGGATTATGCTGTTATTGTAACAACAATAATAGCTGCATAATACTGCTGTCATTTGTGGCCAGGCGTCCCAGCTGTTCATCTTAGTGTTTTCGACAGGCTCCAAAAGAGAATCTTTAACGTAATAGGTCCCGACTTGGCAGCTCGACTCCAGTCACTTTCTCCGAATGTGGCTTACCTCTGTCTATTCTACAAATATTTTCATGGCTTCTGCTCCGAAAAACTTAAGTCACTTCTGCCATCGTCACTAGAATTTACTCGTGCAACCAGACTGGCCACAAGGTCTCACCCACTTACAAGTTAGGTCAACCAAATGCAGTCGTCAGTACTACGCGCTCTGTTTCTTTTCTCGCAATTCCCGCCTATTGAACTGCTGTCCGTATACTTGCTTTCCTGGCGGCTACAATCTCCAGGTATTTAAATGCAAGATCAATACTTATCTCTCATCCACTACACTCTAGTTCTTTCTACATCACCCTGTATATCTTGTTCTGTCTTGTTCTTTCCTTTTTTCTCTACCTTCTCAACTGTCTTCACAACTGTGTTTCCATCCTTCCCTTTTCCTTTCCTCTGACACCCACTGTAATTAGTCCGTCTTTCTCTTCACTCTTCTGTTGTTTAAACCTTTGCTCTTATGTAGCCCCCCCTGCGCATCAGTGGTGGGGTGAAACGATTCAAAAAAAGAATATCTATATTGATCAATTTATAAAAACTAAATATGAATCTGTGGTAATATATGTCCATTAGTTTAAACTTTTTATAATATATATATATATATATATATATATATATATATATTTATATATATATATAGTTTGCAAGTTTGAGTACACACAGAACTTGTGAACTGAAAGATAAATTAAAAATACCAATATGATATTTTGAATAATTTCATCCGCGTACACGCCTATTTGAAAAAAAAATTAATTTCCTTTTCACTTAACAGTTTCTCTCCGGTATATTGTATATCTGTTGCACACATAAATGCACACGGACATAACATTTTATTATTAAAAGCAATAGATATTAACTTTGATCAGATAAGGCACCAGTCTCTCTGTTATCGATTCTTCGAAATCATTTCAGCAGAATTGCTTTTTAGAATATACACAGAGAAACATTCAACCCTGCTTATATCCTAAAGCGTACGTATTAAGAATCTTTTATACAAGTTGTTTTAAAAGCAAATTTGGGCCATTTCAAATTCGGCGAGCACATTAGAAATCTTTTTATTGTGTTACTCTCGTTGTTCATCTGAAAAATTGGCATTTGTGTGGTATTTTTCTCTCAGAAGGAAATGTTTATGTAGCTTTCATGCGTGGCGCCAGACTCAGGCAGAAATATTTAAACTGTGTTCTGCATACAAGCGCTCGCTCAGATCGATGGTTAAAAATATATTCGAACGATTGTAGTGTGTTGGCTTCAACTAGAACCATCCATCATCAACCTTCATGGACTGGCGTTACAGATTCCCAAATAAAGAAATATTAATGAATTTAATCAGCAGATTTCTATTTATAGATCTTTCATTTAAATTTACCTAGGAATGTGATTTCGACTGATTGCTTCCGTTAAATATATAATGTCTCGAAATATTTAAAGACATCGACTACTATATATGCCTGTCTTAGACTGCATGATTCATCATTGAAACAGGTGGACTTGGGCTACAGAATTCTAAACATCACAGAGGAATTTAATCAGCATATTTGTGTTTATATTGATATCCAACACACTTAAGAATATTTTAAATGACATTGCTTGCATTGATTACCTAATGACCTTTGGTTTTCAAAGAACACATCTCATATATATATGACTGTCACATATTGTATTATTGAAACTCCAGAACTGGCATTTCAGAATCCCAAACAGAAAAAAATATTATTTGACGAATTTAATCAAATGATTTCTGTTTATTTGGATTTGAATTAAATATATCTACGAATATATCGAACAACATTTCGAATTAGACAGCTTGTATTAATTAATTAATGTCTTGAAATTTTCAATGAATATGTCTATCTTTGATTGGAGAATCTACCATTGAAACTCGTGGACTGGGTCTACAGAACCCCAAACAAAGAAAAATAACCTGAATAACTTAATTAGAACATTTCCGTTTATTTGTTTTCCAATTAAATATACCTATAAATATTTCGAATGTGACTTTGAATGTGATTGCTTGCATTAATTAATTAATGTCTCGGAATTTCGAAGAAAGACATCTACTATACATGTCAGTTTTAAGAGTCGACGATATATTATTGAAATTTGTGGACTATGGTTCCAGAATCACAATAAATAATTTTACCAAACAAAAAAACACACACCTCTTGAGTGATTTCTGGAATCACAATAAAAATTGATATCAGATATAACTCGAAGAGAAGATGGTGACATAATCGGGATACTGACATTTCAAAATTTGGCGGACCTGAAGGAGACGACTACCACCAACTTTCCGATTACCAAAAAAAAAAAAATTTAAATTTCAATATTTAAACAATTTTAGTGGGGTCTCAGTTTCTCATACAACGTTATAGTAAATCGATCCTCCATTTTGGAACCACTCGCGATAAGGTCGCTTTGTTTTGTTTTTGTTTTTTTGTGGTGGGGGACGAGTTGTTGCTCTTGTTTTTGTCTTTTCAAGTTTTCTTTAGTGCTTACGATGACATCTTCCTCGAAACTCCAAGAATGGTTTTATTTAAAAATTTCGTAAAAGATTCAATAGTTGAATATGCGCAAGCAAAAAATTAATTGCACAGGATCGATTTACTAAAAGGCTGTATGAAAAACTGAGCCCCCGCTCCTAAAATTGTTTAAATTTTGAAATCTGAGCCCATCCCTAAAATTGTTAAATATTGAAATTTTTCCAAATTATTTTTCTCACTCGGAAAGTTTAGGGTGTAATCCATAAGATTGCACTGAAAAAAATTTTTTAAAAAAATGATAAACAACAAATTTAAAGTTGGTGGTAGTCTCCTTCAGGTCTGCCCACAATTTACTGCTTAGGAAAGAACTCCTGTCCTGATTAAGGAAACGTGATAACGGTGACCTTGAGAAAGCATTTTTCATGAAAGCATTTTAAATATTACAAACAGAATCAATGAATGCTGAATATTTCCTGATAAAGTAACAACTAATATGGCAATTCAGTCAGTAAGTGCTATCTTCTTCTTCTTTTATTTGCCCTATCCTTTAAGGACGTAGGCGACCATGGCTTTCCACGTCTCACTATCCCTGGTGGCTCTTAGCACGCCTTCTACTGTTACATCATGCAACCCTCGTTCCATCATCCACCTGATTATGTTCTTCAAATATGTAATGCGCTGCTTTCCTTTGTCTCTTTTTCCCTCTATCTGGTCTGTTGTTCTCCAAGCCTTCTTTCCTCTTTGCATGTCCCAGGAACTTCAGATGTCTCTTACTAATGCTCACTATTAATTTCTTTTTCGTTTCCATCATTTCCAAAACCTCATCATTACTCACATGCTCGATCCATGATATTCGCAGTATCCTTTTGTAGAATCACATTTCAGTTGCTTCAAATTTTTCCTTCATCTTTGATGATATTGTTCAGCATTCAATACCATATTGACGAAGTAATATCACATAGGAATCCAGTACTCTGGTTCTAGTGAAATTTTCCTGTCCATTAATACTCTACTCAACTTGTGGAACGCGTCCTTTGGCATGCCTATTCGCCTTCTCTGTGTCACACTTTCCGTCTTGTTATAACACTTACTAGGTATTTATATTTTTGTACCAGGTAAATTTTAGTATGTCCGACCTGTATTTGGTATATTGGGCTGCCTTTTTTTACTGATGACCATGCATTCGGTTTTCTTGCAGTTTATTTGTAATCCTTTTTGTCACTCTTTTCACCTACCATCTGTAGGAGGTTTTGTAGTTGTTTTTCTGTGTCTGTTATCAGTTGGGTAATCATTTCTGGAAAAAGACATGACAGACTGTACATCATATTTTCCTGCAGAATATTGCCATTACTTTCTGTGGGAGACTGGTTGCCAACTAAAGTTCCAGAACACAATCTGCTATGCCGTTTAACGCATAACTTGAGGGAAAAGAGACGGATTAATTCTTTTCCGAAGTGTAATTATGTGTTCAAATTCCAGTTGAATTCCTTGCATTTACTTACTCGCAAATAACCATGAGAAAAATATTAATACATCTCTTCCTTCAATGTATGCGTTAAATGACAGGAGAGATTGGGTTCTATAACCTTGGCTGGCAAATAGTCTAGCGCATGAAGTAATGGCAATATACTGCGGGAAAATCTTTTGAACTGTCTGTCATGTCTTTTTCCATGCGGGATAATATGCCCAGTCAGTCATGTCTCTTTCGAGACATGATCGCCCAAGCGTGTTCACGTATTACAACTAACTGACTGACTGAATTGTGTGTAGGTAAATGCAACGAATACAACTGGAATTCGAACTTGGCACTCCGGTTTCTTTCCCCGAACTTATATCAATTGCACCACTACGCACATCTTAATCTTACCAATGTCGATATTAAACATTGAATCAGAAATATTTATTTATACATTTCTTCATGAGATTGTTTTGAACAAAAACAAATCGATAATTTACAATATGTTTCAAGGAGTAAAATTCAAGTTACTTTTTCCGAAACAGAACCTATGATCTGGAATTGGAAAAAAAAACTTGAACGCCTCATAAAAAATTCAGAAGTTGATATTAATAAATGCTGAGATTTTAAAATATTTTGGTGTATGGGTCAGCTACAATAAACATCGTATACGAGAATATTTAACATAAACAAGGCTTCACTATAGCTGGTTTAGCGCCATGCCACAAAATATTAAGACTTAAACTAAACACTCTAGTCATGTTCTTAAATAGTAGATTATAGGTTACAAATCCTATATCATCTAACAATTAATTCAAATGAAAAAAATAAAACTGCACAACCCCTAACAATGATCAAAATGACTAAAATCATTTTGGAAAAAGCTAGACCAAAGCAAGTTCCATAAGTCAGTATGAAAAGTAAAATTCCGGATCCTGATTGGATAGGAAATAGTAAATTGATCTATGACCTGTGAATGTTTTTTTCACACCTAGAAAATGGGTATGCTGTTCGGAGCCTAAAGATTCACTAATTATTCACAAACTTGACCGGTCAAATCAGTCCGACATGGGAGCGAATTTGAAGGAACTCGGCACAATTTGCCGACCCGGACGTAAGGGCGCGTCACATATTCATTTTTCCTCTCCTTCCAATTTTCCTTTCTTCGTCTTGACTCCACACCGTCAAAGAAAACAACAAGACAATTCAACTGACCTCGAAGTACAATCTCTTTTATTGCCTGATTTCACTTTTCATTTTTCTCCTGCCATAAAAAGGAAAAGAATACAGACATTTATTAGCAACCTATTTAATCTTTTTACAAACAAACTTTCTGCTACTATCAACCATGAACACTGAATTTGTTTTGGACATTTAAATATTTACATTCCTCTTTGAACAATTAACTACATGCATTTTCTCTATAAACATTTTATTTTTCTTCTTACAATTTTGTTATTCTGTTAATAAAAAATACTAATTTAATGTACAAACGAAATATTTTATCCTCCCACATTTCAACATCCAACCTCCAACGAAAAATTTTATCCTTCCGAATTTCAATATCCAACATCTTTTAAATTTTGGCAACTTTGGTTATGTTTGGCACAACGCCAATTTGATAAGCACTACTGAGACCCCTACAAGATCGAGGTTTTCACGTGTTACCAAATTCGTTCAGAAATGTATAGATTCAAAGCGAAATTCTACCTCTTTCTCAGATCTAAGGTTCAAAATGTCTTATTGTGAATGTAAACTGTAGCTCTTAGCGAGGGCAATCCTTGTTTCGAAACTAAAGGACTGGCGATGCAGAATCACAAACAATAAGCTGTACCAAATAGCAGAAACCTAAGGAGATTAAATAGTAGTAACAACTAAATATTTTAGCATGCATATCGGTGTTGCTCGAGCTGGTTCTGTTGAAATGGTAAGATCAACTGTTTCTTCAAATAGCTTCAAGGTTTCCGTGACCCATAAGTTAAAAAATGTGAAGTATTGGTTTTTGTTGTATTTGTAAAACGGGATTCTTTCTTTATTAATTTTGCCAATAAACAGGAATTATGCATGTACAATTGAAAGAACGGGAAGGGGTTTAATGTAGCCTGTAATGTGATGCGATCACATTGTGACGCAGAAGAAGTGGATGTTTTGTCCCTACAACGTCGGAGGGGTTGGTACCTTGTAGAAAACGTAACATTTTTATGGCGTAACAGAAGATAGAAGTTACAAAAAGAACCCATTTTTGTAGAAATACAACTAAGTATTTCGGAGAAAAAAACGATTGCTAAAAACAAAATTTTCTATTAATTTTCCGCACCCGGTGTGTCAACTGAAATTTTTGTTAGCAGAAATCAAAGCATTAGACCTTGACTCGATTATGGTTGTGTTTGAATGAAGTGTCTTGGAGAAATGCATAAAAGTGCGCAAAAGACCGCCCGAAATTATGTTTGTCGTTGATTTTTGACGAACCCTCTACATTGATTCAGAAACATTTTGTGTACATCAAAGGGCCAGACCTTGATCTACAAATTACCTGATTTTGGTTGCATTCACATAAGGCGTCGCTGAGGAGAAGAGTTCGAAACTTCTAAGCGTTTCGGTGATTTTTGCCGTACACAAGAAATCGATTGGAAAAAAATTTTCCGAACATCAATGTTTCATGCCATAATTAACAAGTGACCCAATTTCATTTGAAATCAGACCAAGAGTTTCGGAGGAGTAGGGTTCGTAAGAATGTAGAATACAAAGCACAAGCACACACGCAGACATATCCATTTATATATATATATATATATACACAATACGCTAAGAGGGAGATCGTCTTAACCAAGATGCTGACGTTTGACGTTTCACACCACCTCAAAAAAAAAAAAATAGGAAAGAAACAATCACTATTACTGGAACGTACATAAACAACTATTGAAATTATGAATCCTATTTTCCGGAAAATTTATTGAGAAAGAAATATTTCTTTTGACAATTCAACCGACAACGACTCTAAGAGTTTGATCAGAAAACAACTTATGTTTTAAGCATTATAATATTAGAATGTGCGTTGTGGTGCAGTGGATATCGATTCGAAACGACAAATCGGGGTGCCGAATTTCAGTTGAATTCCTTGCATACACTTACACACAAATACCCTTGGAAAAGGTATTATTTCATCTCTTCCCTCCAGTTATGGGTTAAATAATACGACAGATCGAGTTCTATAGCCTTGAATGGCAACCAGTCTACCGCAGAAAGTTATGCCAGCCTACTGCGAGATAATCTTCTACCCATTCAGTCATGTCTCTTTCGAGACATTATAACCCAAAACGTTTATTACGCATGGCACTAAAATGACCGAATATTAGAATTACAGCTAACATCTGAGAACGTTTATATTATTATAAATATCATCATAATCATCATCAGACTCATGACCGGATATGCTCGTATTTTTACTGCGCATCTGAGCATATGGTAATTTTCTAATCGCAGCTTAGATGTGGCACAAGGCCGAAAGTATAAGGCACTCAGTGAGGATCGAACTCAGTACTCTGTTTTAATGATTCTAGCGAGACAATCTTGCTAACCATTACACCACCACGAGGTGCGCATGCGCATTTGAGCATATGGAAAACTCCGCTCGCCTGTGTTTGTTCGAGTACCATCATCTAGTTTGAAATTTGAGGAGGTATCCATTCATTCCCGGAGTATTTTAATCCTCAGGTCAGGTCGATTTAAAGTTTCTACTTGGTCATTGACACGTAACCGCCGACTCAACCATGGAAGCCCTCTGTTTTAGCTGTTGAATTTAATCAAAGAAGCTCAGCATTCAGCGATGCCGTGTCATCAGCGCACTGGCTATACTTCTTCTTCTTCTTCTATGTGCCCTGTCCCTTCAGGACGTAGGCGATCATGGCTCTCCACGTCTCCCTATCCCTTGTGGCTCTTAGTATGTTTGCTCCTGTTGCTCCTGGCAACCCCCGTTCCGTCATCCACCTGGTCAGTCCCTGCAAATATGTTATCCGCTGCCTTCCTCTGTCTCTCCTTCCTTCTATCTGTCCAGTCAGTATCACGTTCTCCAGGCTCTCCTTCTTCATTGCATGTCCCACGAACTTCAGTTGTCTCTTCCTGATGCTCAGCATCAATTTCCTTTTTGTTGCCATTCTTTCTAACACCTCGTCGTTGCATCCTTCTGTAGAACCACATCCTTCTGTAGAACCACATTTCGGCCGCTTCCAGTTTTGTCCTCATTTTCGATGATATTGTCCAGCATTCACAGCCGTAATTCTACTAGTAGTATAATCCCATGTTCCACGTTATAACTGACAAGGATTAAAAAGTATAGCTATCCATTACACCACCTCTATATCATCGAAGTTAAGAAAGTCAGAGGGAAAGTGCAAGATACATATCTAACGTGTTGCTGCAAATGTATGGACTGGGGTTGATATTAAAGGTACGACCATTGCTTACAGGTACAAGGGTTAAGGAATCGGGGAGAATTGTCAGCGCCCATTTCTTAAATGAGACATGGCACAAAAAAAAAAAAGGATAATGTTCCAAATTCAATTTTAAGCAGAAATTCCCTTCCGTATATTAGCTTCCCCGACGGCTACAATCTCCAAGAATGTAAATTTAAGGTGAACAGTCATCTCTTATCTCACTGACTCGAGTCCTTTCTCTTATACATTTTTCTCGTTCAGACCACTCCCATCACATCAGTATTCTCATTCTTATCCTTCTCTTACCCACTTCTTGACACCCCCTATAACCTGTCCCTCTTTATCATCTTTCCTCCTATGTAACCCCCCGCGCAACAGTGGCAGTAAAACTGCTTTGCTTGAGATGAAATGATTAAAAAAAAGCAAAAACATTGGTAAATAATTAAACCGGATTTTTAGAAATTGACTACAATTTGAAACTAAGATTTTTTCTTCTTCTACATGCAGTGTACTTTCAGAAATTTAGCGATCATGGTTCTTCACTATTTCCTGTCCTTTGTAATACTTTCCTCCTTTTGTTAGAGCTCTAAAAACCTTTTCCTGCGATCGATTTACTAAAGATCGGTAGGTAATTTATGCTTTGTTTTTTTCTCTATTCCATTTGCTTTTAATCCGACTTGCGAGTATCATACTTTCCAATCCCTTTCTTCTGATGATGCGCTTTTCAAATGTCAGCAGAGATGATGTATTGTAACTATTTACACTATCTACGAATTCGGAATGTTGTCCTCGACGTTATTGTCACATTCATAATGTTTCGGATAATGTACGCTCTGATCTTCTTCAGTTGATATGCATTATAATTTCGGATTGAACCCATTATTTTGTTCACAGTAGTAGATTGTTCTAGTTCCACATAACATGCCTTTGTTGGACCTGTCAGTTTCAGTTAACTCTCTTTAGTAACAAAACTCGCCATGCATTTGTTCCCTCTGTTGTGGTCAGGTATTGAGCTTACAATTCTTTGGGTCAAGTCACTTTTTAGATTACTCAGCCAACGCTTTTAACCACTGGGCCATGTTTGAAATTCCAACGTACATCAACTGTAGAGGGCTGCAACGCAGAATCGCCAAAACTACCCGAATATTTCAATAAAGTCTGAAGGAGATACTTAAATGGGTGACCGCTTTAATTATTGACGGATGTGCGTTGTGGTGCAGTAGATATCGGCTCGGAAATAGAAATCAGTGAGTCGAGTTCGAATTCCAGTTGAATACTCTGCATTCATTTAAGCAATGGTACCCTTGGGAAGGATGTGCGTTGTGGTGCAGTGGATATCGGCTCGGAACGAGAAATCGGGGAGCCGATTTCGAATTCCAGTTGAATTCATTGCATTCACTTATGCGCAAATACCCTTGAGAAATGTATTAATCCGTCTATTCCTTCCAGTTATGGGTTAAATAACAGGAAAGATTGGGTTCTATAGCCTTGGCTGGCAACCAGTCTACCGCAGAAAGCAATGGCAACCAACAGCGGGATAATATTCTGCCCAGTCAGTCATGTCTCTTTCGAGACATGATCGCCCAAGCGTGTATCACGTATGGCACTTAACTAACTGACTGACCCTTGGGAAAGGTATTAATCCGACCCTTCCCTCCAGTTATGGGTTAAATAACAGGGTAGGACTTGGGGACCCTGCCCTTAAAAAAACAAATAAATCCCAATGAATTTTAATACCCGAAAAGAAAAAAGTATTACTAGACACAAAACTTATATAAAAACAACAATAAATTCTCGATAGAAAAAGGTAGTCTCAGCAATAAATAAATAAAATTTAGTTGGCAATAAATGACCCGCCGAGGTTGATATGCCATGACAAACAAAACAACCAACAACTGAAGGAGGTAATTATTGAATGTCTCTACTTGATTCTTAAGTAGAAATAAGTTTTCGGTTTCTGTTGTCACTAAAGATTCGTCCTGTCGATCCTATTCGGTCATTGGTATACTCAGCATCCGGCTTTGATTCATCTGTGATTGTCCTGCATTCCCTGTCATATGAAGGGATTGTCATTCCATTATAATTCAGTACTATTTTCTTTGTTTTTAAACAAACTCTTCTGTCGCCCAATAAATTGCTCATCTTTTGGAAGGCATCTTCCGTTATCCCAATGCGCCATCAAATTTTGTTGTCGCTTTTTCTGTCCTCTCTTAAAACACTTCACAAATATTTAAATTGTAATGCTTGTTTGATTTTCGTGATTCTAATTTCTAATTACATTCATTGTTCTTGCAATTGATATTTAGTCTTTTCTTCTTGCTTCCATTCACTACCTTTTGCAGGAGTTCTTGTAGTTCTCTCCCCTTTGCTATCGCCACTGTGCCATTTGCATATCTTATACTGCCAAGATAAATGCCGTTATTTGCATTCATTTTTCAATCCTGATAAAAACTGATAAATATTCCGAAATAAAAACACGAAGAACAAATTTGAAACAATATGATTGTTGCTTACCCAGCACTGACATTCAAGATTTAAATAATAATACCGCGATAATATTCGACTATTCTTTCCTTTTAGATTACAATTCAAAAGCAATTATGATTGGAAAAAATGTTTTATCATTGGTTTACATTCTTTGAAGATGGCGCTTAGCACATCTTGATTGCGCCAAAAAATGGCAGATATTTTTTACTCGCATGCAAATACATAAATCTATAAATAATTGATAGAGCTTTATCATTTTCAACTTACAGTTATTTCCTTAAAACCGTTCCTTCTAATAAACTTCGATCTTGCTAATATAATCATACTCTTGCATAGCATCCAAATCTTTTTCTTAATTCTTTAAGTTCGCGAATTTGAGGGAGTGTATGAAAATCAATACCCGAAGTGTTTCAAATCTTTTGAAAAGTAGCTTTTTCTTTTTAATTTTGAATCAACTGGCTACAAACAAGCATATTTTATAGCTATGTAAATTTTACATATACACATACACTACCGGCCATAATTATCAGTCCTTCCCAGTGTTTTTAAAGCAATAATTTATTTCGAACTATGTTAGTATTACTTTGCAAAATTTACGAAACAAGGAAGAAAATATGAAATCGTCCGAATCAGCCGAAATTTTCTTCATGCTTTCATTATTGCAATATAGGTAATGATTAAATATTTATAAATTCATTTCATGCAAATGTTTTGTGCAGCATTAACAAAAGAATCATTCTTTTTTCATTTACAATTATTCACTTGGCAATAATTACTAAAAATAGTATGAAATATATCATTTATTTTAAAACATTGGGGTGGCCTTATAATTATGGCCGGTAGTTTTCGAACAGGAGATGGAAAGTGCGACACAGAGATCAGAAGGCGAATTGGCATGGCAAAGGACGCGTTCCAGAAGCTGAGCAAAGTGCTAACACACAGGAAAATTTCACTAGAAACAAAGAACAGAGTGCTGGATTGCTATGTGATGTCAGTTCTTCAATACGGCAGTAAGTGCTGGACAATATCATCGAAAATGAGGACAAAACTGGAAGCAGCGGAAATGTGGTTCTACAGAAGAATGCTGCGGATATCGTGGACTGAACATGCAAGCAAGGATGAGGTGTTCGAAAGAATGGCAACCAAAAGGAAATTAATACCATGCATCAGGAAGAGATAACTGAAGTTCCTGGGACACGCAATGAGGAAGGAGAGCTTGGAGAACCTGATACTGACTGGTCAGGTAGAGGGAAAGAGAGACAGAGGAAAGCAGCGGATAACATATTTGCAGGGCCTGGTCGGGTGGATGACGAAACGGGGGTTGCCAGGAATAACAGGAACAAACATACTAAGGGCCACAAGGGATAGGGAGACGTGGAGAGCTATGATCGCCTACTTCCTGAATGGATAGGGCACATAGAAGAAGAAGAAGAAGAAGAAGAAGAAGAAGAAGAAGAAGAAGAAGAAGAAGAAGTGTACTACTACACTGACTTCCAGAGTTTTCGCAATAGACTTGTGCGTAATTATTCAGAATTGAACTCTGGATAAATTCTCTCGTTCGAAGTGAAGCGAAATTATTTTTTTTACTAAATGTTCACCTAATACAGAGCCGGAGAGCAGATCGAAATATATATTTACATATTGAGTTTGTTTTATGAACATAGGAGAAAACGTTAACTGAAGATGTAGAAGGTATGTTTTTAAGCAAATTTAACACAACCAAGCCAGTAAAGCAACTAAATCACAGGGTGTTAGTAAGCGTGGGAAAATTAAATGGTAAAAATATCACTAAGTCGCAAAAACAAAAATGTAGTCAGGAGGTCAGCAGATACCGACTGATATAGCATTTAAATTTCTGAAAGTCAGAGTTGATATGAAAACAAGGAAACTTGCAAATAATAATAATAATAATAATAATAATAATAATAATAATAATAAATCTACACGGCTTCTCACACTTTTTTCCTTCTATACAAATTTCTCTCATTGGAAGAACAGCTATTTCTGTTTTTATCCCTGTGACAGTTAAATTTTCAACTTTTGATTCTTTCATATAGATATATTGTAAAGTTTTCTAATATCGAATCATGAATCTGTGTCAGCTTTTCTCCTTTCTTATGTTGTGCTGACAAATTTAAATAATCTCAGGCTGTTCTGTGCTTGCCCCAAATGAATATAAAAATCGCCACGATAGAGTTGGGCAATATTTACATTGGGCAATGTGCAAACATTATGGAAAAACTGTAAACAAACACTGGTATGAACATCACCCAGCACCGGTTACAGAAATAGAAGATGTAACCATTCTATGGGATTACACCATCTACACAGACAGAAAAATTGAAGCAAACAGTCCAGACATTATTGTTAAAAACCAGAAAGAGAAAACTTGTCTATTAATTGATATGGCTTGTCCAGCGGATTGTAACATAGCAATCAAGGAATTTGAAAAACTGTCAAAATATAAAGACCTGGAAATTGAAATAGAAAAAATGTGGAAATTGAAAACAAGAGTTGTGCCAGTGATAGTAGGTGCACTTGGAATGATAAAAAATGGAATAAAAAAACACATTGAAAGAATCCTTGGAAACCCCAGCTTAAGAGATATACAAAAAATTGTCTTATTAAGTACAGCCCACACACTAAGGAAAACTTTATCTATGTAATGCTGGGGATGATGGGGAAGATAGAAAAACATGAAATGGAGCCATAACAACACGCCACTACCTGCCTTAGGTCTCCCCGCAGACTTGGTTGGTAGTGAGACCAAAGCAGAAATCGAAATATGATGAAAAATGACATAATAATAATAATAAATCTACACGGCTTCTCACACTTTTTTCCTTCTATACAAATTTCTCTCATTGGAAGAACAGCTATTTCTGTTTTTATCCCTGTGACAGTTAAATTTTCAACTTTTGATTCTTTCATATAGATATATTGTAAAGTTTTCTAATATCGAATCATGAATCTGTGTCAGCTTTTCTCCTTTCTTATGTTGTGCTGACAAATTTAAATAAAATAATTTTTTTTGTTTTTAATCCCACCCCTTTATTTTTTTAACTTCCTGTGTATGGATATGTTTTTGGGTTTCTTCAAATAGAATTTCTTAGAAATTTTGTAACATATTTAAATTAATAAATTTTTGTTTTCAATTATTGCTGATGAAGCAAGAATTTTCTTGCTGAAATGCCCATTCAACAAAATTAAATTTGAATAATTGCGAGAAAATAAACTCTTAGCACAAAAGAAACGACTACAAATATCCAGTTCCTGCAAATTCATGAGACCTCGTCGGCAGTCTTGTACGACGCTTAATTTAATAAAGTCTTAGTAAGATAGCTCAGAAGAATTGCAATAAAAGTATTTATTGAAAAGGCAAAGAGAGGAAACTTTACGGCGGAAGAAAGTGAATGAAGCCTAGACACCAGATCCACACTAATATTATTACTGATTCTTGTTTGGATTTATTTAAGAATCTCTAGATATAAAGCCACAGCACCAGACCATATGCGGCAGCAATATTGTAAGAATTTAATATACGCTACCGGCCATTATTATCAGGCGATTCCGGCTTTTTAAAAGAAATGATATAATTCATTCTATTTTCAGAATTTAGTGCCAAGTGGATAATTCTAAATAAAACTATGATATATTCCGAAAACAAAGACAGTATAAAATGATCAGTTGAAGAATGGAACTCCACACCAGGAATAAGAAATACAGATTTATTGTACTATGGTACAATTAACAATAATACACATATAGGCAAGCCACGGGTTGGAGCGGAATCGACTATCGAATAGTTACTGCCTTCGCCTTCATTCCCCAGTCGTACCGCTCGTTACCGTCTTTTATAAAGTAGAGCATTCTATTCTCGGGGATGGCAGGATGTTCCACTATAACAAAATAGAATGGTTCTTTTCTTATAATTACTTTGCAAAATTTTACAAGGCAAGGAAGCAAAGATGAACTAGTCCGAATCACCCTAAATTTTCTTCATTATTTTATTGATGAAACTGCAATATAAGAAATTATTAAATATTTATAAATTCATTTGTGGCACATATTATTGTGCAGTATTAACAAAATAACCATTCTATTTTTATTTACAATTAATTAGTTGGCAATAAGTATTAAAAATGATATGAAATATATCATTTTTTAAAACAATGGGGTGGCCTAATAATTATGGCCGGGTAGTGTCGTCTTTCCAATTCATGTCAGTCGTATGTTCTACAGCAAACGCTGAAATGTTGCATAGGTTGACATTGTAGTTCTTTTTTAAAATCATATTACCCCGAGCAAGGCAGTAACGCCACTGATGTGCAGGGGGCTACGTGAGAGTGAAAAGATTTGAAAAAGAGAAAGCCGGAAACCACATCCTAAACAGGGAACAAGGGATGAGCCTCTACACCTGTATAATAGACGTGGGTGGAGTGTGAACCGGGCGATAGTTTAGTCTATCGACTTCAATTGAAAAAAAATAAAAATTAAAAAAAATAAAAATAAAATGTAGGGGCGTTGAGTTAGCTAAATTTTAACTTAGTTAAAGTCCAGTAAAAAAAATTTCTTTGACAAAAATACAAAAAAGAATCACTCGTTCAAATAACTATGAAACTTTTAAAATTAGGCACAACAAAAATTAAAATAAAATAAAATCAAAGCAAAATAATGACTTACTAGTAAAGTTGTTCACAACCCCCCACAAAAAAAAATAAAAATAAAACACGTGCTCTCAACCAGTTGATAGAAGACTGATCTGAAAAGTATATTCTGCTGTATCTGCATTAGAAAATAGCAATTCTCTGAAAGAAGCTGTTTATATAGAAATTCTTTCTTAACAGTAGAATATTAACAGAATGTTGATGCTTATACTCTGTGTACGTGGCAAGACTGGCCTTAGCTGTAAAGGCATATGCTAGTAGAAGAAATCAATGTAGCCCGTCTGAATATTTGACATTGAAATTGGCAATAGAGTATCGGTAGGCTTAAAGCTCTAACATTTTTTATCTCTCTGCCTTCAGGTGGAGAGTGACTCAAACGAGGCTATGCTGGAAGGCTGAGTCTCGTTTGGATCAAGGTCTACGGGGAGTTTAGCCCAAATGTACCTCTCGGAGTGTCTCACAGTAAAAATAGGCTTTGTGCCGCATCCCGTATTTGCGTGGAGACTCGCTTAAATAACGAGTAGCAATAGGCTTGCAACAGTCCATATCTGGGAAGAATTTAATCGGGGATTACCAGATATAAGCGGATGCAACGTGCTATCTACCTGACTAATTTGTACAAATAGTTGACATAAATTGAAACCGAAGGTTTGTTAAAGAGGTACGTTGGAGGTTGTGGCGAGTCATTGATTTGGTTTAGATTGGTTTGGTTGACTGCATATCAACCTCTATAGGTTATTTAATGCCGATAAGATTTTTACCATAGATTTGTACGAATAAAATATCTATTGTTTGTAAAGAATAAGTTTGTAGATCAGCTATCTTTGACGTATTTTTGTAAAGGAGCATTTGTTGAGGGTCAGTTTTTTAATTGTTTCACCTCAAGCAAGACTGTACCGCCACTAACACGCAGGGGGCTACATAATAGAGGAAAATGTTAGGCATGGGGAGAGTGAAGAGAAAGACGCACCACTTAGAGTGGGTGTCAGCGAAAGGGCAAGAGAAAGATGGGAACACAGGAGTGAAGACAGTTGCAAAGGTAGAGAGAAAGATGGGAACACAGGAGTGAAGACAGTTGCAAAGGTAGAGAGAAAGAAAGAGAACAAGATACACGGGGTGATGTATAAAGAGCTGGAGTTAAGAGATGAGAATTGACATTGCATTTAAATCCCTGGAGGTTGTAGCCATCAGGAAAGCAAGTATATTCAAGGGAGTTCCACAGGCGGGAAGTGCGAGAAAAGAATCTGAGGGAGTAGAATTGTCGCCTGCATGAACTGTAAAAAGATGGGACCTTGTTGCCTGTCAGGTTGCACGAGTAAATTCTTGTGGAGGGGTACCGTGACTTAAGTTCGCCGGAGCAGTTAGTGCTGGTATGAATTTTTTCCAAACATGTATTGCTTCTAATATTTTATTTTCCTTCAAAAATTTATTCGTGGTCATATCTTTTTCTTCTAAAATGTATTTCTGGGAATATTTTTCCCTCAAATATGTATTCCTAGAACTTTCACAAGAAAAAATCAACCTAATACTTTCAGGGTGCCATGACCCCAGTCCGGCGATAAACTACCTGCCCATACCTGGGATCCTAACATGTGCGACAACCCCGGGTCAAGGTTTACTCGTAAACAACAGCAATTAAAAAGTGATTCTATGCTCCTCACAACCTGCCAGTCAGAGGCTTTGCTGTCGGGTGCAGTTTACTGTGATACTCAGGACCAGTGGAGAGTCTATATCTTGAAGGGACATATCACATAAAAATGTTTGGTGTACAAAAATTTATAAAAGATGGTAAAAACTCTGTCTCATAATTTCTATCTAGTACGCCATTTTTATTTAAGAAAATATAAAAGTTTACGAGGCCTGCTCGAGTAGTCTATCATTTACCAGCTCGAAAGGGAAAGCCGTAAAAAATGAGAAAAAAAATCGCAAACTAGTCCTTTGCATTTCCATGAAAGTTATTCCAATTTGAAGATAAGAAATAAAATAAAATCTTGTAGCGTCATGACTGCTACACGTACATGTAAGAGAAAGGCGTTTTTTGTGCTATTGATGCGTTGAAAAGTTTTTTTTATTGTTAGACTTTCCAAGCGATACCCACTTGACTGAAGTCAGTCATTTAAGTGCCATACTTGATACACGCTTCTGACGATCATGTCTAGAAAGAGACATGACTAACTGGGCAGAAGATTATCCCGCAATAGGTTGCCATTGCTTTCAGCTGTAGACTGGTTGCCAGCCAAGGCTATAGAACCCAATCGGTCCTGATATTTAACACATAATTGAAGGAAAGAGACGGATTATTAACATTTCCAATGGTATTTGTGCGTAAGTGAATGCAACGAATTCAACTGGAATTCGACCTCGGCTCCCCGATTTATCGTTCCGAGTCGATATCCACTGTACCACACAGCACATCTACTTTACTGAAGAGGAAGAAATTAATAGAAACAAATCCGTAAGAACTCCTGATTTCAAGCGACAGCAAATTGAAATTTCAGTTTTCAGTTACTGCTATATTTTAACACTTAACAAGATCATATCATCCACTTTTTCGGTCATTATCGCTGCCACACAGGTAGTTCCTACGACATCCTTTCGTGTTGCCAGCCACACGTCATAATGGTGAGACGTATTAAACGTTGGTGAGAAGAAGGTACAAATGAAACAGCTGATCAATAAACCTGACATTTCAGGAGATGTTCAAAGTATCTACACACCATGACCGAGCAAGAGAAAGTCTGAATAATACGTCTACAGTTTTTTTGTGTAAGTTTTTAGAATGACGTGTTATAGTTATCTAATGTACATAAAACGCTTAACTGTATAGAAAAAACGGTTTATACTAACCATTTTATTTTTTTAAATGTTTTTCTTTATGTTGTAGAGAGAATCTCATCTTTGGGAACTCACCAAGGAGAACATGCTTATACTTATCATAAGAGCATGGTTCGAATCTCACCATGAACAATTTTGTCAAGGAAGTGAGTTCTTCAGAAGACTGCTCTGGAAAAAAGGTCTTATCTTACAACGCCCGTGCAAAGTTCCTGGAAATCATTCCAATCATTGAGATAAATTTCTGTATTGAACTTGGTTAAAGTAACTGTTGAAAGATCGTAGCTGTTTATGCTAATTCGAGTCATCGTGACTGAGATGTTTACACGTCATTGGATTGTTCAATTGCTGATCACGTGGTTTTATTTTGTCCACCAATCAGTAAAGTTCGTCTAATAATTATCAACCACAAACTAAATCTGGTAGTATCAAATGAAAAAAAAAATTCTGAGAAGACGTCTGCAGCAAGGATTAGTTAGCCAATCTAGTAGAATAGAATATTCAGCAAACATTAGACAGCAAATATTGTTATATTATCTCGGATAAAAACCCAAACACTATCCCATTTTGTAATTCACCGAGCAATAAATTCAATGTCCTCTATTTTCCCAACCGTAATTAATGAAAGAATAATCGTGAAACTCTTTGAGCAAGTACAAGTTTCTGGGCTGAATCGTACTTCCGATTTAAGATTTCTAAAATAGTACAAAATGCTACTGAATACAGAATAATAGTTCAGTAACTATCCGAAATTGATTTTATTCAAAAGTGTCATCTTTACAGTATCTGTCCAATTTTGATATAGAAGCGTATCCCAACCTCGATACATCCTTGACGTATTTTACAATATTTTCGAATTTTTAAAAACTGTACTTACATCACTGGGTACTACAAATATATACATTTTCCTTAATTACAGATCTTTTTAAGGAGAACGTACGTCAGTACAGATGCGAAAGAGTTCCTGGATTTCATGCGTACTCGCTTGTCGCAACCAGTTACACCCAGGTTTCCGATGAAAATATTGGAGCAGCTTGGCATATTCAGATACGGGCCTCTCTGCAACTTGTCAAGATCCAAGTTTCTGTCATCAGTCTCGATTCAATAAAAGCGACACGAAAACTATCTGTCTCAAGTGGGAATGGCCAAGAGCGGGGATCTTGTGAAGTCGGACTTGTGGCCATTTTGTTTCTAAAAGTTTGAGACAGTGTCGTTTTGTTTTCTACTGTTCCTTTCCTTTCTTTGCTTATTAACCCCAGAGTAGTTGGGAGAGCAATAGTTCAGCAGTTTATCCCAACCTAAATACATCCTTGCCGTATTTTCAATAATTTTAATTTTGTCAATCAATCTTTTGCAAAACAAATAGTTGATTTTTTGGTTTAAGCTTATTTAAAAGAAACTAGTCATTTACACTGACGAGACGCATGATTTATAAAGAACTAGCAGTATAGCTCGGCGTTGCTCGGGTGTAATGGAAGCTTTAAAACTAATTCATGGTCCTGGAGCTCAGACTTTTTGGACGTTGGCATGAAAGACTAAAAAGTAATAGTTGTTTCCAGTTAAAGCAAAACCGTAGACTGAAAGAAAAATGAATGGATGTAAGTCAAATTTTCATTTCCTGGTATCGATATCAAATACGTTTTTCGGCGTAAACTGAATTTTGAAGGCTAAATAAGTTCTCTGAGTAAATGGTATCATGGCTGAGATTAAGAAATACAATTATACCTACATAGTGTCAAACCGAAGCAAAAACTAAAATAAAACGTCTGAAAAAATACAGACATACAAGCAGGTAAGCAGACACATACACAAACATCTTGCCTTTTATATATATATATATATATATATATATATATATATATATTATCGATTTTCTGCACTATTGTAAGAACTGCAACCTTGAAACTTCTTAATATCGTTTCTTATGTCTTTGTCTATGAGTGTATCAAATTTGATTAAAATCGGAGCCCTCCTTCTAAATAAGTTTAGATAAAATTAACAAGAATTGTATACATTCATGCAGAACTTTAATTGATTTTGTTGTCCGATGTGAAAAGTTCGGAGGTTTAATTGCATAATACTGATGTGATCTGGATAAGACGAACCAAACATCATTCAGTTCAGACAGTCAGTCTCTGCAGAAAGAATTGCTTTAGACTTGTAGGTGCAGTGATACAGATCTTCAGCCTCATCCTTTGACTAATCTATGATTCATCAACAATTTCACACCACACAACAAGGTCCAACATTGCTGTACTTAGATCTCTCCTAAAGAGCCTTAAGTCTAGAGTAATCTGTGTGGATACGTCAGTTACTTTGATACAACACTTCCAGATGGGTACCAAAGGAGCAATTCGGAAATCATCTCGTTATGCGCTCAATAACAGAGGCCAGCAAATTACAGCCGAATTCGCTTAAGCCTAAGAGTTAATCATGTGATATCTCCGTAGATGTATTTCATTGTCGAGCGGTATCTCCACCTGATGTTTTGAATAATTCTCAGCAGGTTGGTATACGTTCTATAATTTTTTTCTTCAAATGAGCGGACAAAGTCAAAGTCTCTGAACCATAGCAAGAGACCGGCTAAATCAATACTTGGAAAGTTCTAACTTTTAAAAAAACTGGAAGTTTAGAGGTCCAGATCTTATCAGTGATATAGATACAGATAAACGTCAAGGGAAACATTATCTAATGGCATCAAAGAAAATAAAAAATGTGCATATTTTTAGTGTCAAATTAGTTGTTTCTTTGTACTTGAAGCGTAACGAATTTATTGCAAAAATGGGGTACTGAACCGGTAGCCTGAGAGCGAGGCTTGAAGGGAGTCATATTTTAGAACAATTTATTTGCCAAAGAGAAAGATGTTTCAGTGGTATATTTCCTATCGTGCATTGTTTGTATGTTAATGTAGTAAGATAAGGCACATCTTAGAAAATTTTTACATATTGTTAAATCAAATTATATACAAATATTTAGTTTGATCAGGCCTTTAGAATAAATATATGAATTTTTTTTACAATGACATTTCGAGAAATATTTTTCGCTCAGCGTATCAGCATTACAATTCATATAACTACATAAAATCAATAAATGTTTCCTCAAAAATTACTTTAAATTTTACAATGAACAAATATAATAAAATTTCTTACGCAATATAAGTGGGTTTAACTTATTCAGTTTCTTTCATATTTTACTTGCGATACAATTACACAACAGTTGCGAGAAATAATCTTCCTTCCAATCGATGTATTGGAAATTATTTGATAAAAAATTGATAAATATTTCAACGTACTTTTCTTTGGTTTCATTAGAGATATACCCCCCCCTTCAAAAAAAAAACTTAAAGTAAAATAACCTAAGTTTTGGAAAAATTAACATCTTACGAACATAGAATCGATATTTAACTGATAGAAAGCGAAGTTTATCAATGTTCTGAAAGATATTCTTGATATGTAGGGTGTTGATCTTTTTTTTTTAAATTCACCGTTAACCTCTTTTGCTCAAGGCTACGAACAAGAAAAATCTCCATGGAAACACTGGCAGAAATCAGTAGTAAAAATGTATATTCTTTTATTTATTTGTTTTCTCTGCTTACCTTGTGATGATATAATAATGCATTCATCTGTCAATAAAACTGAAAAGAAAATACGAAACGATCCCAAGCCTTATTTATTTTTCCAATACATTTGAAAACGTACGACTCATAAATTGCTATAGATTTTTACAAACGGCTTAATTCAAATAAAATAAGAATGACTGAAATCAAATAGCAATAAATACTACAAATAGTTAAATGGTTATAATATTTATTCAATCGATTTTACTTAGAAAATTATTGATATTATACGATTGGCTCTCAAAATTTTCTTGGGAAAGAAGTAAACATAAATATACATTATGTTTCCCTGTATAAGTCTCATCAACCTTAAGGTATAATTATATGATATGATATATGATATTGCTAAAAAACTTTCGAAAATAGGCGTCACTGGAAGGGATTTAAAGAAGCAAATATGTCGCCTTCAATCTATTGTTCGACAAGCGTCATGCTGGATTTGGCGCAATTCGAAGAAATTCGCAAAGAAAGCATGACGTCGTCTACTTCTTCCGTTCTCGTTCTGCTCTTGAATTTTAAAATAACTGTTAATGCGTTTTCATCTGTCTCAATGTGCCAATTGATTTTATTTTTCTGTCAGTTACTTTGCCCAGTAGCGATTGCTGCTGGTGGTGCCAGGGGTGGCAGTCCCGCTTTAAATCACCGAAACTGTGTATTCACCCTTGGTTAGCGGCTGATGAGGGCAAAGTAAATGCACATGTGGTCATTGGTCACATGTTGTATGTAAGAAAAAAAAAAAAGAAAAAAAAAAATATGATATCCGCCAATTTTACAGTTTCAGTAATGATAAGTGCCGTAATAATTGAGCCATCACAAAACAATATTATTCTGGTAATCAATCGTTCCAAAATGGGCAAAATATTTACTGCTAGGATATACAACCAATGAGAAGGTACTATATCAGCCACCCAAGGTGTGAATTTTATGATTTTCGATCGCAATGTTATCTATCTTTGACGAGAAAGATAAGCAGAGAGCATTTTCATGGTAGAAAATGATTATTTGATAATATAATAGACATTGTTTATTTGGTAATACTTTTAAGAACTGTTTTCTTAAAATCCCTTCTAAAATGTGAACTCGCAAAATACCTAGAAAACATCCAAGAAAACTGAAGTTAGTTCTACTGATTCTATTTAACGATTTCTTTAATTTTTATTATCGTTTCACTCTAAGCAAGGAGGTAACGCCACTGGTGCGCAGGGGGGCTACATAAGAGTAAAATATTACATAGGATGAGAGTAAGGAGAAAGACGAACCAGTTACAGGGGGTGTCCGAGAAAGAAGCAAGAGAAAGATGGGAATATAGGTGTGATGACATTTGAAAAGGTAGAGAGAAAGGGAAAGATATACAGGGTGATGTAGAAAGAACTTGAGTCAAGTGGATAAGAGATGGGTATTGATATTGCATTAAATTCCTTAAGGTTGTAGCCGTCAGGAATGAAAGAATATGGAAGTGAGTTCCACAGGCGAGAAGTGCGAGAAAAGAAGCTGAGGGAGTAGAATTGTCGGCTGCATTTGGTTGATTTAACTGTTAATGGGTGGGACCCATTTGCCAGTCTGATTGCAAGGGCACCACTGACTTAAGTTCGTCGGAGCAAAAGCCATGAAAATATCTTTATAACAGACAGAAGGAAACCACATCCAGTCGGTGAGAGTGGCTGGAGTCGAGCAGCCAAGTCGGTACCTATCACATTATTGATTCTCCTTTGGAGCCTGTCGAGAACACTGAAATGAACATCGTGGACTCAAGACCATATATAACAGCAGTATTTAATGCACAGGCAGATAGTTGATTTGTTTGTACCTATTACTATTTCGGAGCTTTAAGTCCAGTTATCCTCACCAGTTAGAATTTACTTAAGAAAGTGTTGTGATCCTCCTGTTTAATTTTTTCTATTGAAATGGCCGTTCTTTTCTGTTGCTGATTTGGACGGAACAGTTTTGGTGACCAGTTAGTAGAATGTTTGCAAATAGATTGACTAAATCACATTTAATGTGTGAGGTGGCAGATATAATTTCTGCTATTAAACGTCGCTCGCCCAAACAGAAATATCGAACAACATTGATTTTATCTGATAAGATAAAATCTACTGATGTATTCGCCACCTTCAAGTACTTTTCGTAATTTTCGAAGAAGAATTATTTATTTCAACACTTTTCATTTTACGGCGAAACCTTTCCGTTAACTTTTCTCAAAACTTCAATAATATCATCAACTAAGTTGTCACTATAAATATCTTCGTTTTTGTTTCATTTTAATCAAATTCATGTTTATCGAAAGACAGTTTCTATAATAATAGCATAACATTCATTTACCTCAAAATTCCCTTTAGTATGTTTTGTGAGTATAACATTCTTTAGGTATTCTTTCCTTACCAATTAACCTAAAATTGTCGCTTTCTGATTCTAAGTAGATGATTACTTGTCACTTCTATTTTTCA
This sequence comes from Ascarosepion bandense, assembly GCA_037127315.1. Lineage (NCBI taxonomy): Eukaryota > Metazoa > Mollusca > Cephalopoda > Sepiida > Sepiidae > Ascarosepion > Ascarosepion bandense. The sequence goes on from JBBBDQ010002022.1 coordinate 1,309,637, forward strand.
GAGAACTTCCTCGTTGCTTAAATGACCTGTCGATGTTATTGACAGCAGGCACAAGAAAAAGTACACCAAACTTGTTTCTGACATCTTGATTGATTTTGTTTAGCAGTATATCAACACTTCTATACAGAATTTAAAGCTGAAACCTAAGCATTTAAAACACAATTTTATGGCTTGAACTAATTATAATTTGAACATAATTGTATACCATTAACTACAGATAGAATTGTATTGTTGGGAATTTTCCAATAAATAAGTATTTTTGGCAATATTTTCATACAAAACTCTATTTCTCGTAATTTTGCCATAAAAATGTAATTTTAAATTTTCATATTGTTTTGTTTTTGCCTGATTGTTTCCAATTTGCCAACAGCTACCTGTCCTGCATATGACGATAAACTTCGACATCAAAGCCTTTGATCGAGAGCTTTTAAGGGTCGTGGAAAAGCATATTAGATGCTATTCTTACTAGGTTACCCCAGATCCGGGTTAATAGCACATACGGTGTTCCAAATAAGAGTAGCTAGGCAACACCAAAATGGGGTAAAAACAAAATAGGAAAGTATAAAATGGATTTTTATAGCAAAAGTAGCAGCAATACCTTTAAAAAGTATATTGCCAGCAAAACATTTGACTCTCGTACAAAAAAACCTTTCAACAAAAGTACGCAAATGAAATCTGATCTACAAACTGATTTATTATAGAGAATACATACGAACCTACCCTAAAAATCTTGCTGGCATTAAATAACTCTTTGAGGCTGATATACAGTAAAGAAAAATATCAAACCATAGCTGGAGCTCTAATAGGTGCTAACGATCCTGGTCTGAGTAATCCTGGAAACAATCCCACGCTCATCAAAATATTTCCATATCAGAATTACTGCTGCCAGGTGTAGTATGCCGTTCTACCGCGGACTCTTCTTTTTGGCTTTTACTACAGAAGTTGCTCTAGTTTCATTGCCATAACTGAGATATTACATCGAAGTTCTAAATTTTCTTATTTGCATGCAACACCATTTTGCGATATATTGTACTGAATAAATGATTAGAAACCAATTAGATTGTATTTAGTGTTATTGCAGTGAAAAACCAACCAGACAAATTTCCAACGATGTACCCACAGAAATGTGTTTTGACCAGCTTCTCTCCATATGAACGGGAAATTAGTATTTTTACATGGCTTAATTTTTTCCTCAATTTTTTCCTCGTTGAAATTAATTTAATATTTACGATAAAAGAAGTTCAAATGTGAAATTTCGTTGCTTAAGAAACGTTGATTAAGATCGGTGTTTCTTCCTTTAATATTGATAATTTTCTAAGAAATCGATTAATAAATTTAATTATTTTTATAATAATTTAATAATTAAACTATAAAATCATTTTAAAATGTATAAATCATTTAATAGACCGAAATAATATTGAATTAATAATTCAAGGATGGATAATAAATTGGAAAATAATAATAATAATAATAATAAAATTCAAATCTTCACAGTTGCTATAAATAGACATCCATTATTGAAAATTCGTAATTGCAGAAAAGATGTGCTTCATTTTAATGTCAATAAAAAGATGCCCACCGTTTCTGTAATTATCGATTCCAATTATCGAATTCTATTCATAGTAACATTGACGGCTTGAACATTTTAGTAGTAGTACTACTAATAATAATACTAATATTGTCTTTGTCGTTGTTTTTTGTTTTTGTTTTCTTCTGAATTAGTCGTAATTCAAATATTAATATCAATATTCCTTATAACATTCTATATTTATATTTTAACGATTATTACTATTTTAGTTGCTATAATAATAAGAGAACGGAAAAGACGAAGAAGAAGGAAAAATTTTTATATTTCAACATTGAAAAGCAAACAGATCTAGGCCAGATATAAGATTTAAGCAGTAAATAAAATGATATCAATCAAGGAAATGCTTAAATAGAGACTACAATTAAAGGTGGTCCTGGGTATGACGGTAAACTACATCTGGCAGCAAGGCTTCTCGTTGGGAGTTTGTGACGAGCATGGGACCACCTCTTAATTGCTGTTATTCTCAGGTACACCTTGATCCGGAGTGGTAGCACCTGTTAGGTTCCCAGCTATGGGCAAATAGTTAACCACCAAATTGGGGTCGAAACACTATGAAAGTATAGAAATAGACTTCTATAGAAATATTTACATAAAAAATAGACTTTTATAGAAAAGTAAACACTTTTAAAGAAAAAACTTAACCAACAATACATATCTAAAGATTAAAAATATTACCGTCAAAAACTTTTGAAGAAAAAAATTATTGCCATTGTACATTTTTAAAGAAAAAAAGTTTACCAGCAATACAATTTTAAAAACAAAACTAGAAAATATCCTCAGTTTCTAAAATATAATAAAAATCTTTCATCAAAATCTGACTAAATAAACATTCTCAATATAACTGACTATTTAAAAAAACCATTAAAACCCAACCTTACTGGTATTAAATAACCCACAGAGGTTGATATGCCGTTAAACAAAACTCAAACTCAAACTCAACCTGACTAAATCAATTTTCTAACTATAACCGAACATTACAAAAATGCTTTAAAACCCTACCTTTTTGGCATTAAATAACCAACAGAGGTTGATATGCCGTTAAACAAAACTCAAACTCAAACTCAAACTAACTAAATCAACTTTCTTACTATAAACGAACATTACAAAAATGCTTTAAAACCAAACCTTATTGTTATTAAATAACTCACAGAATTTGATATGCCGTTAAACAAAACTCAAACTCAAACTGAAACAATTAAAGGTAAAGGGAATATAACGATATAAAAAGCGTTGTAGATTTTATAGACAAAATAAGTTACTTCAATCGGACCTCAAGAGAGTTTCCAGGGAAGTTATAAAAGCATTTATTAAAGTCAAAATACCACAATCTATAGAAGTATTTCAAACGTTCTTGTAGAATATTTAAATCGACACAAAGAATATAATTCCAATGCAGAGAAAACAAGAAAGAAAGAAATATAAACCTGTACAAAACAGAAAAAAATAATGTTAGAGAAACTTAATCTGATCAAACCAAAATCCCAAATATTGAAATCCCCAAGAAATGACAAGTTACAAAACTTTTGGCATTATCGTCTGTCATCAATCCATAAAAACAACTGAGTAAAGTTTATCAATACTAACTAATAACCCAAATGAAATTCAAGAAAGCATCATTGACGGTATTACATATCTCCTTCTAAAAACGGGTGAAAGAGATCATTCAAAAAACAATAAGCCAATGACCTGTCTGTTCACCAAATATAAATCCGTCCCGGCTGTCCAGGTGAATTTTAATTACTCTGTTCTTGATTAAAACAACATTCTTTTCCTGGAACAGTTGTAGAAGAGATTCAAATGCTTGCAAACATCAGTTATTGATAAATAAAATGATTCTTGAAAATTTCAAGAAAAATGATAGAAAGTTAAGCAGAGATTGGTCAGATTACTCTAGAATGTTAGATATTATATTCTTCTTCTTCTATGTGCCCTGTCCCTTCAGGACGTAGGCGATCATGGATCTCCACGTCTCCCTATCCCTTGTGGCTCTTAGTATGTTTGTTCCTGTTGCTCCTGGCAACCCCCGTTCCGTCATCCACCTGATCAGACCCTGCAAATATGTTATCCGCTGCCTTCCTCTGTCTCTCCTTCCTTCTATCTGTCCAGTCAGTATCAGGTTCTCCAGGCTCTCCTTCCTCATTGCATGTCCCAGGAACTTCAGTTGTCTCTTCCTGATGCTCAGCATCAATTTCCTTTTTGTTGCCATTCTTTCTAACACTTCGTCGTTGCTTGTATGCTCAGTCCACGATATCCGTAGCATCCTTAGGTTAGTATATAAGGTTAGAATTTATTAAATCCATAAGGTCTTAGGAAATTAACGAAGTCTCTTCAGTAATAGTAATTTTAAAAAAAGTATTACATGGAACTGTGGAAAACTACGTTATACCTACATCCCAGCATAGGTACAGCCACTTCCAATTATCTGAATATCCGACGAAGGACATTTCAAGGAGACACCCGTTCACACCTTATTTTCTGTCGATTTTTACCTCCTTTCCATAAACTAAACAGTAATAACAATAGATATAAAGTAACCAAGGAAGGGTTTTGCGCCTTCTCGGGTTAATTATAAAAACCCCGACAAAACCTGACTTGACAAAATCCAACGGAGAACCTCTAATGTGATCGATATCGACGTGGCAGCTCAGATACAGTCACTTTTTCACCGGCGCAATGCGACTTCTCTCTGTCATTTCTACAAGTACTTTCACGACTTCTGCTCCGATGAATTTATCTTTCTGGTACTCCCTATGCATGAATTTAATCGAGTCACAAGATTAGCAACTAGGTCTCACCCTTTTACTGTGAAACCAATAAAATGTAAACGCAAATTTTACTCCACCAGATTCTTTTCTCGCATTTCCCGCCTGTGGAATTCGTTTCGTTTACTTGCTTCCCCGACAGCTCCAGTCTCCAAGAATTTAGATATAAAGTCAGTATTCATCTCCTATCTCACTGACATGCATCCTCTCTCATACTTCTTTCTCCGTCCACTACACTCCCAGTATCTTAACCCTTCTTCTCTTAACCACTTCCTGATACACCCTCTAACTTGTCACTCTTTCTCATAACTTTCCTCCATGGAACTCCCTACTCACCAGTGTCAGTAGACCGCCTTGCCTGGGGCGATAAGATTATAAAAAAAATCACCTATTCAAAGTAGACGATATCAAACCTTTTGTAAAAGACGACAATGACTTGAATGGTATTCGTTATACTGTGAAATATTTAAGTGAGTTATGGATTTCGGATTATATAAAGGTAAAAATCTAACATTCACGAAAGAGAAAACTGCATAAACAAGTTAAATAGATATGGAAATTTTGTGACAAAGATAAAAGAACTGAAACAAGATTGAACTTATAACTCAAGCAGATATAATACAACATAAACAAATAAAGAAGAAATTAAGAAAAGATTATTAAAAGCGTGTGCGTCTGGGGTTAAATACCAAGTTGAATTTACATCATAGAATATCAGCCATGGCTGTCCCTATGATGCAATTCACTTTCAGTCAACAGGTACTTAAGTGCCATACGTGACACAAGCTTGTGCGATCATGTCTTGAAAAAGACATGGCTCTCTCCGCAGATTTTACCGCAGTAGGTTGTCATTGCTTTTTCAATAGACTGATTACCAACCAAGGCTATAGAACCAAAACTATTCTGCTATTTAATCCATAATTTGAGGAAGAAGCGACGGATTAATACCTCTCCCAGATGTAATTGTGCGTATGTGAATGGCTGATATCCACTATACCACAACACACATCCAATCATACTAAGATTTTATTGATTGTATCCAGATCCAAAGAAGGTAGAGGATTATTACAACTAGTCCTAGTCTACAAAGATATCTTGTAATTATAGAAGACTAGATGAGGATCCGTCATAGAAAACGTGAAAGAAATATTAAAATTTATTCAGTAATAAAGGAAATTTTAAATGGGTAAAAAAAGTTCAAATAAACCATAATAAACCCGTTGCAGCGTCAAGTCACCTAAAAATGAAGTTAAAAACGAATGCAGTGTACCAAACGCAAAAACAATTGCAAGATAAGCATTTCTATCGCCAAACCACCCCTTATCAAACAAGCTGATACAAACAAACCCCATACCTTAACCTAGTTACGTAGTACATGGTTAAAAACTGTTATGCTTGCTGCACAAAAATATATTCGTGTATTTTAATGCATCCAAAACGAATCTGCCACCTTTTAACCATCAGAGACAATCGCTCCTACCGCCCATTAGCATGGATCAGGCGAGTCTCCCTGAAAGCAAAACACTGTGCCTCCTCGGGTTAACTCTCACAAAAGACCTCAAGTGGAATGACTATATAGAGTCCATAGCTAAATTTGCTGCTAAGAAGGTCGGTTCTCTGTGTAGGGCCAAAAAACTTTTCCCGTCTGAAACAATCTTACACATATATAAATTTACCATCCGCCCGTGCATTGAAGACTGTTGCCATATCAGGTCGGGTGCCCCTGCTATCAACCTAGGGGTCCTTGATAAAATCCAACGGAGAATCTGTAATGCGATCGATCCCGACTTGGCAGCTCAGATACAGTCACTTTCTCACCGGCGCAATGTGGCTTCCTTTTGTCTCTTCTACAAATACTTTCACGGCTTCTGATCCGATGAACTAAGCTCCCGGGTGCCTCCTATATATGAATTTACTCGAGCTACAAGATTAGCAAGTATATCCCAATCTTTTACTGTGAAACCAATAAAATGTAAATGCAAATTCTACTCCCTCGGCTTCTTTTCTCGCACTTCCCGCCTGTGGAATTCTCTTCCGTTTACTTGCTTCTCCGTCAATTACAATCTCCAAGACTTTATATGTAAAGCCAATAGTCCCCTCCTATCTCACTAACCTACATCCTCTCTCTATCTCATGCTTTTTTCTCCGTTTACTCCACTCTCATCAGTATTCTAATCATTCTCTTACCCACTCCCTGACACCCCCTATAACTTGTTACTCTTTCTCATACATTCCATCCTTTGTGACTTCCTACACGATAGTGGTAGTAAAATGCTTTGCTTGGGGCGATATGATTATAAAAAAACGGTTTTATTCTTGCTGCATAGGATCAAATCTTACTAACTAGAAATTACCAAGTACACATACTGAAAAATTGTGCTAACCCGTAATGTTGATTCTGTGATAAATACTCAGAAACAATTGGCCACCTTGTATTAGTTTTTACTGTGTGGGCACCCACTGGATGTGCGTTGTGGTGCAGTGGATATCAGCTTGGAACGAGAAATCGGCGAACCGAGTTCTAATTCCAGTTGAATTCCTTGCATTCACTTACGCGCTAATACCCTTGGGAAAGGTATTAATACGTCTCTTCCTCCCAGTTATGGGTTTAATAATAGGACAGTTTGGGTTCTATAGCCTTGGTCGGTAACCAGTCTACCGCAGAAAGTAATGGAACCTACTGCGGGATAATCTGCCCAGTCAATCATGTCTCTTTTGAGACATGATCGCACATGCATGTCTCACGTATGGCACTTGACTGACTCGACTGACTGACCCACTGAATATAAGTGTTGCTATAATATTGTGGAACAATATATGCACTGGAAAATATGCAAATTTTACGGGAAAAACACTGCTATAAACACCATCTATAACCGGTTACAGAAATAGGACCTGTAACAATTTTATGAGACTTTAAAATACACACGGACAGAACAATCAAAACTAATCACCAACACATAGTGATCAAAGACCACAAAAACAGGATGTGCATTTTTATTGGCATGTCAGTCGCAGTAAATTGTAATGTATCTTTGAAAATGAAAAATAACTATTACAATACAGGAACCTTGAAGTGAAAGTCTCAAAAAATGTGGTACATGAAGACATAAAAAAATTCAGTAGTAGTTGAAGCCTTCAGATGGATTAGACCTAGTGAAATGATTCCGAGTAGCTTATGCTTTAAAGAAATACAAAAGAAAATGCTTGCACTTTATGACGGGTTTTATTTATTAACATATGTGTGATGTTAGGGTCTAATTTTTTCTACAAAAATTGAGGTGGAAAAAGTCATAATGTTATTGCTGACCTTAGGTATCTTTTTGGAACCCAGAAGCAAATGAGTATGCAACATATATCAAAAGTAATAATAATAATAATAATAATAATAATAATAATAAGAAGAAGAAGAAGAAGAAGAAGAAGAAGACGAAGAAGAAGAAGAAGAATGAATTTTCAGGTCCCCACAACCAGGATAATCCTAATGATTGTCCTGAAAATTATCCAGCTAGATCTACAATCGTATATTTAAAGAAAGAAAAATAAATGGTCTCGTGAGGAGTACAAAGTCGTTATGACTGCATTTCATGAAGCGTTACTCAAACCTCAAAAAACATGACTCGCCAAACATATGACATTTGGCGTGAAAAAGTTGGTCAAGCAAATAGAAAGTATATTGACGAAAATAAATTAGCCAATGTACGAAGGTACATTTTTCGTAATAACCGATTGACAGAGGCTGAAATTAATGAAATTAAAAGAATTGGAACCAGAAGAGACGAATCAACAAAATATGAAAAGGAACCGGAATCAGAATCAGAAATAAAAAGTAATAACATCAAACAAGCCACAGGTCATAATGTAGAAACCGTGATACACACAAATCACTGTGAAGATAATGCTGTAAGTTTAAAAGTGCTGGAAAGGCGTGATCTGAGTCAGTTAAAAGACGAAAATAAAACGAGTTCAGAACACATCGAACATAATTATATGACGGAAAATAAGAACAGTATACAAGAAGCCAAGGAAGAAATCAAGAACCATATAAGTCAAATAAAAAATATTGCAATGGAGGAACGAGAACAGCTCCCAAAATTACAACCAACAAAGCATAACCTCCGAACTATTAAACTTTACAATGCAGCACTCAAATTAATCTTGGATGAAGACACTCATACAAATCTCAATGAAGCAATATATGCATCAGCAATAGCAGCAACAAAAAACTGAACATCAAATTAAAAACAAAGCAGTCTCGGAGACATGAAGATCCACCTTGGAAAAGAAAAATAGAAAAAGAAATCAAACCACTTAGAAGTGAACTATCAGTACTGGATGAACTGAGTAGAGGAATAAATATAAGAACTAGGAAAAGCAGAAAAGTCGAAAGAAAATACAACATTAGAAATGAAAATGTCGTATCAACTAAGGAAAAAATAAAGCAAAAAATACAACTGAAGGCTCAAAAAATAAGACGCTATGAAAAAGATCAAGATTTTACAGACAAAACAAGGTTTTTCAAACTGATGCAAAGAGATTTTACAGGGAAATAGGTAAAAAAAGAATTGAAGTGACAGTCCCCTCCAGAATGGAAGAAGAAACACAGTTTTGGGAAAAGATATGGGCTTGCCCTAAAGAACATAGCAAGGAAGTAGATTGGATTGCACAAGAGATAGAACGAATGAAATATAAACCAGCACACAATTGGAAATTCAAAGGTATAGATAAAATTCCTAACTTTTGGCTATATTATTTAAATACAGCACATAAAAAACTAGCCAAAGACCTTCAAGAAATGGTTGACGATCCCACTAAAATTCCTGCATGGATGTCCAAAGGAATTACATTTCTTCAACCCAAGAATGGTGACACAAACAACCCGAAAAACTACAGACCAATTACATGTCTTCCGATAACATATAAACTATTAACATCTATTTTAACAAAACAGACATATTTATTCTTAGAAAGAAATGACATGCTAACGATTGAAAAAAAAGGGTGCAAACGTGGCTGTTATGGATGTAAAGACCAATTGCTTATTAACAAAATGATCCTGGAAAACTGCTACAGTACAAAGAAAAATCTTAGTACTGCCTGGATAGATTATCGTAAGGCATTCGATAGTGTGCCACATTCCTGGATTTTAAAGACTTTAAATATATACAATATATCACTCGTCATCATCAATTTCATCAAACAGTGCATGTCTATATGGAAAACAACCCTTTACCTCAATCATAACAATGGAACCTATAAGTCTGATGAAATAAACATCAAAAGAGGTATATTTCAAGGTGATTATTTATCTCCCTTACTATTCTGCATATCATTAATAGCACTAACCAGTCAACTTAATAAGACAGAATGTGGTTATAAAATAGGCCAAAAGAAAATAAGCCATCTATTTTACATGGATGACTTAAAGTTATATGCTAAAAATGATAATGAGCTGGAAGGTCTTTTGCAAACTGCAAAATGCTTCAGCGAAGACATTGGAATGAAATTCAATTTGAATAAATGTGCTAAAGCTACAGTTTTACGTGGATCAATACAAGAAACATCCTCAATTAGCATAGACCCTGCTGTAACAATAAAAGAATTGAATTCAGAAGAAGCTTATAAATACATAGGTGTAAATGAGAGTGAAAACATTCACCATAAAAAAATGAAAGAAATAGTACGTAAAGAGTATTATAGAAGGCTACGAATGATATTAAAAACTGAATTGAATTCTCAGAACAGAGTTATGGCCATTAATAGCCTTGCAATCCCAGTTGTCCAATATAGCTTCAACATCTTAAACTGGACTCTAAACGACATCAGGCGAATGGATTCTAAAACAAGAAAGCTTCTTTCTAAGCATAAGATGCATCATACAAAAGCTGATACAGACCGTCTATACATACCCCGTAAAGAAGGTGGAAGAGGTCTTATTCAGCTGGAATTGTCATACAAGACAACAACTATTGGCTTACTAACATACATAGAAACAACAAAGGATTGGATGATACAATTAGTAAGGCAACATGAAGAAAGAAAGAAAAAATATTCAATAATAAAAGAAGGCAGTAAATACAAACAAGATTTACAGTTAGTAGATTCTGTAGAAAAGCAAAACAGAAACCAAGAACCAAATATTGCGGCGAAAATATGAAAATGAAAGCCAAAGATAAAGCACTTGTACAGATGAAACAGCGCTGGTAAGACAAACCTCTGCATGGCCAATATCCAGAACGTGCCAATAAATCCAATGTTGGCAAAGTTAATACTCATCGATGGTTACGTGCATCTGGATTAAAGTCTGAAACTGAAGGCTTTATTCTTGCAGCACAAGACCAAAGTCTTTTCACTAGAAACTTTCAGGCAAATATTATACATAATAATATGGATCCAAAATGCAGGTTTTGTGATAAACACCAAGAAACAATAGACCACCTAATCTCAGGCTGTTCTGTGCTTGCCCCAAATGAATATAAAAATCGCCACGATAGAGTTGGGCAATATTTACATTGGGCAATGTGCAAACATTATGGAAAAGCTGTAAACAAACACTGGTATGAACATCACCCAGCACCGGTTACAGAAATAGAAGATGTAACCATTCTATGGGATTACACCATCTACACAGACAGAAAAATTGAAGCAAACAGTCCAGACATTATTGCTAAAAACCAGAAGGAGAAAACTTGTCTATTAATTGATATGGTTTGTCCAGCGGATTGTAACATAGCAATCAAGGAATTTGAAAAACTGTCAAAATATAAAGACCTGGAAATTGAAATAGAAAAAATGTGGAAATTGAAAACAAGAGTTGTGCCAGTGATAGTAGGTGCACTTGGAATGGTAAAAAATGGAAAAAACAACACATTGAAAGAATCCCCGGAAACCCCAGCTTAAGAGATATACAAAAAATTGTCTTATTAAGTACAGCCCACACACTAAGGAAAACTTTATTTATGTAATACTGGGGATGATAGGGAAGATAGAAAAACATGAAATGGAGCCATAACAGCACGCCACGACCTGCCTTAGGTTTCCCCGCAGACGTGGTTGTTAGTGAGACCAAAGCAGAAATAGAAATATGATGAAAAATGACATAATAATTTTAATAATAATAATAATAATAATAATAATAATAATAATAATAATAATAATATTAATAATAACCTTCAAATATAAAGACCTGTAAATTGAAATAGAAAAAATATGGAAATTGAAAACAAATATCGTACCAGTGATAGTGGGTGCACTTGAAAGAATTCCTGGGAACGCCAGCTTAAGAGGTATACAACAAATAGTCTTGTTAATTACAGCCCACAATTTGTCTATGTAACGCTAGGGTTGTGAGCTTGATATGAAAAAACATGAAATGGAGCCATAACAACACACCACGACCTGCCTAATGTCTTCCTGTAGGGAGTGCGACCATAGCAGAAATAAGTCTATAATGAAAAATGACATAATAATAATAATAATAATAATAATAACATAGGATTGTCTAGTTCACTCACAGCCAACTATAAACATATCACAAGCGGAAACACACAGGAATTTGGTTGGGCTTATATAAAATCTCTGGTGGAAAACGAAAAATGCAAAATGTTCTGATAATCTTTTCACAAAAGATTTTGGCACCATTTCTCGAGATTCAGTAAACATCATCAGTCGTGTTTCTTGTGCGATATAATATGGACACATTTTCATTTGTCTTTTCGATTTCACAACGTTGAATTTCGAAACAGCTGTATCATATCCTTGATGAATCTTTCGGCGAATAAATTATTGTTCGAAATTCGCGAAAGGTTGCTCGAACCAAAAAACACCCATAGAAGGAGTGCATGACGGTCAAACCTTTTTGATAATTATAACAATGTTTAGGAGATTAGTTTGAATGTAAATAATAAATGCTCATCCCAGAAATACAGAAAAACAATTCCATATCACATTGACATTATTGATTACACTGGTCTACAAAAAATAATTTTCATGTTTATTGGATTAATTTAAGTCAAATTGATCTATTTTGCTATTTTGACTCCGGATATAACATTCATTGTACCTGAGGATGTTTGTCTATGAATTACCATTATTTTAGTATTTGTCAAAATACCCATACTGACGAATTTTGGACTTGAGATCTAAGAAAAAAATCGCCAGAAATAATCCCAAAATTCATTGTATCTGTTGCTTTCATGATAAAGAATATACTTGTAGTTTTTATGGAAAACCCCTTATGCTATTTTTAGTGGCAAATTTAAAAGGAAAAGCAGTTGAACTGTTAGTAAAATATACAAAGACGAACAAAAAACGCACTGTGTTCGTATATAATGTTCTCTGTAAAGCACAACAAACTTTATTTAGTAAAATGTAACAAGCAAATTGTTCGTAGTATAAATATGTAAATAATTTTTAACAGCGTTTTGATTTTTAAAAAATACTTCATGAGTAAAAGAGCTGAAATATTTATGTTATAATTATGATTAAATTGTTATAGTATATTAAAATGTTTGTTTTGTGATGTTATGCTTTTATAAACAGTTGTAATAGCAAAATTTTAATATATATATATATATATATGTGTGTGTGAGTGTGTTTGTGTGTGTATATATATATATATATATATATATATATATATATATATATATATACATTGTGTGTGTGTGTGTGTGTGTGTGTGTGTGTGTAACACTGGCCTACAAAAATCATGGTTATTGAATTATTTTTCACAATTTTGCTATGCTGATTCCGAATATAATATCCATTTTGCCTCATCACGTCAGGGTCTTCGTCTATGGATGACAATTTTATTGGCATTCGCTAAAATATACCCATACTTGCCGAATATTTCACTTGAGATTTAAGAAAATAATCTATTGTATCTATTGCTTTCATGATAAAGAAAATACTTGTAGATATTATGGAAGACCCCTTATGTTATTAAGTACTTGATTTGGTAATAAAATATACAAAAATGAACAAAAAAGCACTGTTTTCGGATATCGTTTTCTCTATAAAGCACAATACAAGTTATAAAATGTAACAAACAAACCTTTCGTAGTAAAAAATTTACTCATATTTAATTAACTTGATAAATTTGTTAGGGACTTTCTCTTTCATGACTATCTGAAAATTATGATGTGGAATGTCCCGTTTTATGTTCCAGTAATAGTCTGATATCATTCTTATGTCCCAACGCGCTTTGTACATCTCTTCTATAATTTAGATTCATTGTGGAATCGCTCAGCCTGTTTATTGCTAAGATCCACACAGTTTACACGTATTCTTTTCACGTGGCTATAAAGAAAATGCATTCTGTTGTTCATCTTAGCACCAAGGTTGCAAAAGTATTCCAGCATATTTACAATAAATTAATTGGTGCGTCTTAGACCACTCGACCACGAATGATACCACAGTACAAACGAAGTCAAATCAAGCCTATATAACACAATTTTCGATTCTACGCAAATAACTATCTCTGCTCCGAAGTGTATCGTAATGTCAACAAATGTAAACATAAAATGTTAGGGAAAATCCCGATTAACGAAATGGTTTTAAAAAACCATTATTATTATTTTTATTATTATCGTAAATAATCAGGCCGGTAGAAATAAATATATAAATGTACTGTTTGATTAAAAACAGAATATCTACTTTAATAGAAGTATCGATTAAAAATAATTTTCAGACAAACAATTTCAATATGTCGGTTGTTAAAACCAATTCGTTAATCTTCGGCATGTTCCGTAACATTGTATGTTTACATTTTGTTGATATTACGATAGATTGCAGAGGAGAGATGGTTATTTGCGTAGAATCAAAAATTGTGTTATATAGGCTATAGATTTGAATAAGTTACTTGTTGTTATCGGATTACTGATTACCCCAAACGTCTTTTACAACAGATACAATTGAATTCCATTCATTTGAGTCATTTAAAGTCATGCTGGTTCCAAGGTTTTCATCTAGAATGAGTTTTCTGATGTCTGGACCGTCGAAAACTTCTGCTGTAAGCTTTTCAATGCTCAAGCCTGGAAACACTTCACAGGTATACTTGAAACAACGACCGTCCTTATCAAGAGCTTTTACAAAATGTTTTATCGATCCCAATTTACTGTGGAAAGGGAGAAAATAATTCTTTCCTAGGTACAAGTGCAGCACATAAAATATTTTTCTCAACCACTGCTAAAGTGTCCCGAATAGGCCATTCAGTTCTTTGCCAGTGGCACGACTGTCTCATAAACAGAAAACAAGGATCCTTCGTATAGTTGGACTGCTGGCCGATAAAAAGTTGACTATATTTAGATCTACACAAAATAGACTATTTATGACTCGATTTTATAATTACGAGTATCATCAGTTTGTGCTTTTTCTTAAGGATTGTGGAGTGTTCAGTCGTACTGATGCAAAGATACAAACTAATAAACTAGTTATGGCTCAAATAAAATAATTACCAGTTTCACCAGTCTGTGCTTTTTCTTAAGGATTGTGGAGTGTTCAGTCGTATTGATGCAAAGATCCACACTAATAAACTAGTTATGGCTCAAATAAAATAATTTCCAGTTTCATCAGGTTTTGCTTATCTGGAGGATCGTGGAGTTTTCAATCGGTATTGATGCAAAGATCCACACTAATTAACTACTTATGGCTAGAATAAAATAATTACCAGTTTCATCAGATTGTGCTTTTTCTTAAAGATTGTGGAGGGTTCAATCGGTATTGATGCATATGGGTTTGTATTGCTAAGGAAGACGCATTGTAAGCTACTTTCGTATCTGTCAATGAAAATTCTGTATGAAGTAGGATCGTATTTTTCCACTCCATATTTGGAAATAACATTCTCCACGTCATTTCAATGTACAAGATCTTCGATTTGTTAAAAGAATTGAGTGAATTCGGCATCCCTGTTTCTATAGGTGGTAACAAATGTACTACTTGCTAAAAGATTCTTCTCGCTCAGTCAAGATGATAACAATTCTGCGAATTCTTCTGCTAGATTTAAATCTCGGTTCAAATTGCCAGTTCCTTTGCTCGAACCCTTTCTTATCGAAATTTAATTCATCCATCTTAACATTAACTTTCATTGATTTCATTTTGGCTAATATCGTCACTGGAAAAACCTTAATATTCTCAACAAGAAATCTATTGAATATAGAAACTGGACGATCATTTTCGTGCTGAAGGACTGATTCACAATTTTCTGCCATTTTCTTTTACAAAATATGTCATTCAATAATAACATATTCAACTGGCACAACAGTCATATTTTGCAAGAATACTAAATGGTTTTGTCCATAAAAATCCTGCTTTAACGGTGAAAATGTATACGATCTTCCTGATGTTTTCATAAAAAAAAAATTTGTGTTGACCAGTGTTATTCAAAAGATAAGGTTCTTTTTAATTCTCCCCACTAAATGCTCTTGTTTATAGTCTTAATTTTACATAAGCCTAAAGTGGAGATGATTAATACGATGTTTCCTTCGTCTATCCAACTAGAGACAAAATTCTTGGTTGTAATTTAAGGTCAGATTTAAACAGCACATTGAACTTTTGAAGAATCAAAACAATTCAAACTTTCTCCCAATTAATCAACTTTTTCTGTTGTTTCATTTGAAACGCCTCTCAATCAGATTGTCGTGTTTTTGCGACTTTATTTAAAGAAAAGGCGAATAACGATAAACGAATGAAGCCAAATATAGAAAGTTAGAACTTATTTGTTAATAAAAAGCCATTCAGTTAAATACACTCGTCGTGTTTGGTTACTATTCATTGGGCCTTCTATATGGCGACGAATCCTGGAGGAAGAAGAGACATTTGGCAAAAGAATATGTGATTAATCCTTGCTGTGAACAAAATATGGGGTAAGTCCGTGTTTCTTCCTGGGTATCCCCAACAGAGATTTTGTTTTAAATAAAATAGAAACAAAAACCGAAAATAAAAAAGAAACACTTTTGAAATTAGCTGTATTATGGTTTTATGTAGTAACGCTAATAACAGTTAAAATATAATGTATATGCTAACACCTATGGTACTCTAACCGAAATTCTATCAGAATTATTCCACAGCACTCTCGAATATTTAACCAAAGTATCCATACTTAAAAAGGATGTGACAAGATGTTGGGTTTAACGCGGGAATCTGAGCTCGTAAATTCGGGCCAAATGTCAAAATTTCCCCAACTCCTGCAACGGCGGGTTATAGTTTCGTTAGGATTCTAGCACGTATTTCCATATCTTTTTTAGCCTTTAACGAAACTTAAACCTTTAGACATATCTGGAATCAGCTCGTTTAGTTTGAATCTTCCACATTTCTTGTTAACGATTCTTGTATATGTGACAAATTCTTCATCTACATTTTATAGATTTATTCTCTTCCAACGAACATTTCTCGCTAAAAAGAATTAGCCATAATATTTCTCTGAAGCAAATTTCTTGTGAATTTCTCGGTAGTACATAATTACGGGATTATTTATGTTCTGCTGGTGCTACCTTTCTCAACAAAGGTCTTGTTTTGTTCTCGTCTTCCCAGTCACTGCAATCTTCTTTGTTTATTTGCTCGTATTTTTTTTTTCAAATATACAGAAACATTAATTCTATCATATAAATTGTATGTGGATTCAGCTATGTTATTTGTCACCGCTTAGGGAGTGAATGAAATGGGACAATTTGCCGTTTTCTTCTTAATTATTATTTTAATTAAATTTTGTTTTTTCAACTTCTGCTGTTGTTGCTGTTCATGTATTTTCATCATTTTGACTAAGAATTATTTCATATTCAAAAATATCTTTTTTATAAATATCATCGAAATAAATACACCAACGTTGTTTTAATTTCTCCTCCTTATGTGCAACGAATCAAAAAAGATATTTTTTTACTTCTCAGTATAAGGATTGATTTCTCGTCGTTGATGTTACAACTCGCAAATAACCTTTATAATATTATGTCTCCAGTGACTGCAACGAACACCGTCAGACCTTTCTCGGCCACACTGACGTTGGACTCTCTCTTAGTTTTTTATTTATGTCGTTTTTCCAAGTTCATTTATTTTACTGGTGGGGGGTATTATTTACTCCACAACACATTTATCTTTTTTTTATTAATTATGATCTAACGAATCCTATTTCTCATGAAGACATTTTCTTAAATATTTTACAACGTTTTTACACAGTTCGATTTGTTAAATCTCCTGCCTGTTCGGCCGCCATTGCCCAGAGGAACCATTATTTCCGACTATTCCGGAGACAGTCATCTGATCACAATAGGTGCCTATTCACGTCTGCTCGTAATGAGTGCAAGAGAATCCTGAATGACGCCAAACGGTTGTTTGCTGAGAGAATGCGACAGCGCATAGATGACCGCTAGTTCGGCTCCAAGGACTATTGGCGGTTATGCAAACGGGTGCTGAACAATAGCAAATCCTCAATACCTCCTTTAATCAATGACTTTGACGATCTCACGTCATCTGCAGACAAAGCTGAGTGCTTTGCTCGCAGATTCTCATCCAAATCTACATTTGACTCATCTGGAGTACACTCACCCGACTTCCCCATTAGAACTGAGGCCAAACTGTACGACGTATATACTATCCCGAGTAATTTCAAAACTTGACCCCCATAAGGCGAGTGGTGATGATATCCCGGTTATAGTCCTTAAGAGGTGTGCTCCTGAACTCTCCCTTGTCCTCTCTAAACTGTATAACTACTACCTTTCTGCTTCCTGTTTTCTTGCATGCTGGAAGTTCACTTCAGTCTATCCTGTATTTAAGAACTGTGGTGAACCCTCGGACCCATCCAGCTATCGCCCTATCAGTTTTCTACCAATTTTCGGAAAAGTGTTCGAGGCTATAATTAATGCTGAATTCTTACTGCCCACAAACTTTGATCTGACAGGCAGTATGGCTTCCGCCTTGCCAGGTCCACGACCGACATGCTAACAACCGTTACGGAGTACGTGCTCCATGCCCTTGATGAGTCAGGCGAGGCTCGCGCCGTTGCTCTGGACATCTCCAAGGCTTTTGATAGGGTTTGCCACTCTGGCCTTCTATGCTACGGGGTTACGGTATTACCGGACGCTTGCTTGATCTAATTCAATCTTTTTAAAACAACCACAAAATGAAGGTCATTTTGAATGGGCATGCCTCTTCATCCTACAGCACAAATGCTGGTGTCCCACAGGGCTCTATCCTGGGACTGACGCTCATCCTTATTTTCATCAATGATCTCCCAGATGAGATCAAGTGCCAAGTAGGCATCTACGCAGATGACACCACAATTTACTCCCGCATCAGTAAGAAACCCGTCGTGGCGGACAAACATAATTTCGCTGCTGACCTTGAACGGGATCTACACTCTGTGGTGAATTGGGGCAAGAAGTGGCTTGTCAATTTCAATGTGTCAAAGACCAAGCTGTTGTCTGTCAATCATCACAGGCAACCTCTCCTGCCTCCGATAAGCATGGACCAGGCGATTCTCCCTGAGAGCAATACATTGCGCCTCCTCGGCCTTACACTCTCTTCTGATCTCAAATGGAACCACTACATAGAGACCATATCTAAATCCACTGCTAAGAAGGTTGGGTCACTGTGTCGGGCCAGGATGTTTTTCCGCCTGAATCCATCCTGCATATATACAAATCAACCATTCGTCCGTGCATGGAATACTGCTGCCATATATGGTCAGGCGCTTCTTCCGTTCATCTCAGTGTTCTCGACAGGCTCCAAAGGAGAATCAGTAATGTGATAGGTACTGACTTGGCGGCCCGACTATAGACACTTCCCCACCGACGAAAAGTGGCCCCCTTTATCTGTTCTATAAATACTTCCATGGTTTTTGCTCGAACGAACTTAAGTCACTGGTGCCTCCTCAACAGGTGTTTACTCGTGCAACCAGATTGGTAACTGGGTCCCATCCATACACAGTTAGGTTAGTTAAATGCAGACGACAATTCTACTCCTGCAGCTTCCTCACTCGCACTTCTCGCCTGTGGAACTCGCTCCCATATTCTTGCTTTCCTGACGGCTACAACATCCAGGAATTTAAATGCAAGGCCAATACTCAACTATTAACCACTTGATTCTAGTTCTTTCCCCTACCCCGTACATCCTTTCCTTTCTCGCCACCTTTGAAACTGTCATCACACCTGCATTCTCATCTTTCTATTGTACCTTTCTATTGCTTCCTTTCTAACTGGTTCGTCTTCCTCTTCACTCTCTTCTAATTAATCTTTTTACACCGATGTAGCCCCCTGTACATCAGTGGCATTTCCGCCTTGCTCGGGGTGATACGATTAAAAAAAAAAAGTAAAAATCATATTTTGTTCGTGGTGATTCATAAGTATAATTCTGGTTTAAATATATTTTTTATTTAATGTATCTAATTCAAAAATATATTATTTTGATTTGAATTTATTTTAAAATTTTTTTAAAAATCTGTTTTTAAGCAAAATCCTGCAAAAATGAGGTATTTCCGTACATGTTTTAGACAAGTTTAAAACAAAATGCTCAAAAGTGACGAAAAGGTATTAATATACCTTTTGATGTCAATTTCTATCACATTAAATTCCAGTATTTTTCTCGTGTGCAATGTTTGTTTTCAAAACGAAGTGGGAAATAAATCCACCATAATGATTAGAGTGACGCCATATTAAATATGAAGAAGTGCAGCAGTTAGGATTTTGTTTTCACAGAGAAAAGTTTTTTTCTGCAAGAAAAAAAGAATTGAAACATTTTTTCATGTCTACAAAAAGAGATAATCTATATTTCTGGTATGAATATATTTATAACAATATCTATAAAAATATGTGCAACACAAGCGAATAACAAAATGAAACAAAGACATTAAGGTGAAGCATGTGAATGCCAAAAATGCAGGCTTGATAAATGGGATCCAAGAAGTATTTTATAACAATTCAATTTCCGGTTGATGAAAGAATTAAAGTTTAGTAAAGCAATGACTGCCAAAGTTATGGATCAACTATGCACATTCAAATAGTGCCATGGTGAACGGTTCAGAAACGGTGAACGACCTGTGTTCAAATTCAATAGAGTTCCTTGAGTTTCACATTTTTCACAAATAAACTCTGGAAAAAATCAACGCATGTATTCCCCCTACTTATGGGTTAAATAGCAGAACTGGCTGTGCTCTTGTGCATTCAGGTGTCAACTAGAGCAGGCGAAGAAAAGCTTAGCCTGAACAAGTATTGTCTCCGTTAGGCTATATTTACCTAAACACATAACTGCTGATACGGCTGAAGTACATGTGCTGTGATGCTACGAACATAGTAGTGACGTTTTTCAGGTATTTATAGATCGTAGAAACATATGTCAATTACGTAGGAAAAAAACACAGTCTCGACTGATCCGAGATACATTGACCAATAACGTGGGATAAATACATAGTCTCAATTGATCTGAAATTCATATGCCAATTACAATTACGTAGGATAAAGACATAGTCTCTACTAATTCGAAATAAATATGCCAATTCCGTGGGATAAAGACATAGCTTCGATTGATCTGAGATACATATGCCAATTATGTGAGATAAAGAAATAGTCGCAACTGATCCGAGATACATAGGCCAATTACGTAGGATAAAGACATAGTCTCTACTAATTCGAAATAAATATGCCAATTACGTGGGATAAAGACAGTTTCAATTGATCCGAGATACATATGCCAATTATGAGGGATAAAGACATAGTCCTGACTGATCCAAGATACATATACCAATTACTTGAAATAAAGAGATAGTCTTAATTGATTTGAAATTCATATGACAATTACATGGGATATTGACTAATTCGAGATACATATGCCAATTTCGTGGGATAAAGACATTTCATCCGAGGGATAAAAACGAAGTCCCGATGTGATCGTAGATTTCAATAGTTATATATATATCACTAAAACTTTTCACTTTCTTATATTTTTTGACTTTTGGTTTAAATATTAAAAAAACATTTTCCGATATCTTACAAAGCATTAATATTTGACTATACTTTTGAAATAAGGTAGTATTTACATTGTTCGGACTGTTGTCCTTATGTTTATTTCCATCTTCATGACGTTTCGGCCGTTGTACACTAAGTCCATCTTGAGTTGATTGGAATTTCAAACCAAACCTTTTATTTTTATTACTGGGGTATACTGTTCTCGTTCAATGAGTCATTCAACGTCCGGACGTCTAGGCTATCTTCCTTTATGTTGTATCGCTGACGTGGAAACGATACACAGTGAACGTCTGCTACGGTGTTATTCAGCACAATATTCGGTGCGAAACGGATACGCAGAGAACAGTACAATAATTACCATAACAGACAAAACAGAACTTACAACACAGAGAAGAGGGGTCTAGATCCCAACAGTCGCCAAAATAATCATCCTGAATATTACGCCTCGAATGCTATTATTCTTTACTTAAATAAACTATTTCAAAAATGAGCCTTTCCATCACTGAGAATGCTGCGGATATGTCATCCACTCTACATCACTATAACTCAACTCTCAACTCTATCCAGGTATTGGGTTAAGTCACTGTATCCAACCTACGCTTTCATTCACTGGTCCATCTGATCTTGAAGAAGGCCGGAGTGTAAAACGACAAAGAACGCCGAGAAAATATCAATAAAGACGAGGAGAACAGTCCGAAAAATATAGATAATATAGTTAAAACATAATTTAGCATTTATTTGGCATTATGTTACGCTATACTGTCTTTAAACATTTCACTTATTCCCGATTGAATTATTTTTTCTGCTTAGATTATATCTGTAGAAAATGTGAATTAATCAATGTTTTGTCTGGTTAGTAGAATTTCAACATAACATGCATCTACAAAAAGACGTAAGGAAGGCTCGACTGATAGATTTTGAGGAGTTATCTATATGATAATGATTCACGACAAAGACAAAGCCTCGACTGAACAGTGATTTTAAGAGTCATTTATACGCAAATTACGAGGACTAGAAGTAACATCTTGAATATAAAACATTTAAACTTTACTTATATTGCAGTTACGAGGGATAAATATAAAGTCATGATTTATGACAGATTTTCAATTTTATACATTGGCCCGGTATATAAGAGACAAAGAAAGAATTTTTTCATTGATTAAAAATAATTATGTGTATGCAAATCACGAGGATTAAAATTAATAGGTATTGAAATATCAAACCAACACCAAACTAGGGAGGAAAACTAGGCCAGGAACAAAATTGCCTAACCCTCGCAACAGTCCGTTGTAACGAACTCGTTGGCCACTACCGATCCACCCCTCTAGTGCCTTTGGGTAGTGCAGTCTCAGGTATCTGATTTCCGACTCCTGGCACGTTTTACTATTTTATTTTTCTCAGCTGGCCACCTGTCTCCAGACAGATACACAACTGAGCTGCACTCTGCCCGATGGACATGATTAAATTTAACATCGTCTAATGAAAGCGTGTCAGATTTATCGATTGGTCAAACATCAAGGGTGAAGAATAGGTTCACTCACTGACGGTGGCAAGAATGTTAATAATATTTAGCTTATTATTTGAAACTATATCAACTTAAAATATGAAATATATCATCAAATCGTAACGTACAACTCAATGTTAATAATATTTAGGTAATAATTTGAAATGATTCCAACTTAAAATATGAAAACTTCCATCAAATCTAAACGTACAACTCAAGAGACGTATAAACTGTTCACTTTAAATCGAGTAACTTTCAATCAACATTGTAATTTCTATTAACTAGGTTCGTCTATAACATCACGGGAAGAAAAGTCACTGTTAAATTTGAGTTTTGCTTTAAACGTTTTAAAATGTCTTTTGATCTCGTTTTCTGAATTCTGACAAAATATTATGAAATACGGATCTGCAGTGAAGCATTCTACAGATTCAATACGTTGACAAGTGTTTAATTTCTGTAGGAAGCTGGAATATAGAAACGAATAAATAAAATCCAAAGAGAACCATCGGGCTGATTTGATAAGCATCATGACCATCAATATTTAATGTACTCTTATATTTATTATGCTAAGATCATTATTCACAAGGTTATCAATATTTAATGTACTCTTATATTTATTATGCTTAGATCATTATTCACAAGGTTATCAATATTTCATGTACTCTTATATTTATTATGTTAAGATCATTATTCACAAGGTTATCAATATTTCATGTACTCTTATATTTATTATGCTAAGATCATTATTCACAAGGTTATCAATATTTCATGTACTCTTATATTTATTATGCTAAGATCATTATTCACAAGGTTATCAATATTTCATGTACTCTTATATTTATTATGCTAAGATCATTATTCACAAGGTTATCAATATTTCATGTACTCTTATATTTATTATGCTAAGATCATTATTCACAAGGTTATCAATATTTCATGTACTCTTATATTTATTATGCTAAGATCATTATTCACAAGGTTATCAATATTTCATGTACTCTTATATTTATTATGTTAAGATCATTATTCACAAGGTTATCAATATTTCATGTACTCTTATATTTATTATGCTAAGATCATTATTCACAAGGTTATCAATATTTCATGTACTCTTATATTTATTATGCTAAGATCATTATTCACAAGGTTATCAATATTTCATGTACTCTTATATTTATTATGCTAAGATCATTATTCACAAGGTTATCAATATTTCATGTACTCTTATATTTATTATGCTAAGATCATTATTCACAAGGTTATCAATATTTCATGTACTCTTATATTTATTATGCTAAGATCATTATTCACAAGGTTAACTATAATAGAGAGGTTGTTCGAAAAGTGGATGCAGTAAATTATAACATTTATTTTGAGATTACACATGGAAATTATAAGAAAATTATTACATTGACAATGAAATTTTATTCCGTACAGTAGTCCAAAAGCGCTTAAATTTCAAGATTTTTGATAATCTTTTATGACTCATTTTCCTTCATCCGCATTTAATTTTGCTTCCTAAGCCAACCAAATATAGAGATGAATAAAATATGGGAACCAGTATTAAGGAATGCCAGAGAAAATTATTAGTGTCAAAGATTGCAGTATGAGCGCTGGTAAAAAAATACTAGCGAAATTATCATAAAGAAATTGCAATATGAACTCCTGTAAAAATACTAGATAAAAGCAGTAACATCAAAGATACTAAAGAAAACTTTAACATAAAAAATAGCAATATGAAGTCAAGTAAAAATGATAACTGAAACATTAGTTTATAAGTCCCAGAAATTCACTTGTACTCAAGAACCCATGGCCCAGTGGATATAGTCGTTAGACAATTCCAGTGACTTGACCCAAGAAGTTGTGAGAATAATAAAATAGAGAATCAGATTAAAGGGAGATAACTCATGAATACCAGAATCGGCTTTGCACAATGATTGAAAATTATATACTCCAGTGTTCCTAATAAGGAATTTGGTTCAAAATTCATAGAACGGCAAAAACGTCGTACAAATGGCAAGGAAGATGAGGACAATAGTCCAAATAATGTAAATATCATTTAAGTTATTTGTCATTATGGGTTCTCTGAATGTCAAAAAAAAATTAAATAAATTAAATTTATATAAATTAAGTTTTAAGATATACATAAATATAGTTATAAAATGTCAGAGTTTAATGAACATTATTGTAATAATATAATCGATACAGAAACCTATTCCATCTAATTCCCACGTGCTTTTGAACCCATCTGTATTATATTATGTTAATATTATCATATTTCGCTAACCATAAAATATATTATGCTACATGAACCAACGTGTTGCTTTCATAAGCATTATGATAATCAGAATTTAAGGTACTATGATTTTCATCTTGTCAACATCACTATATTTAAGTGATCATTATATTTTATTTATATTCAAAATTAGTCTTTCCAAAACAGAAACTATGATCTAGAATTGGAATGAAAGCATTGATGACTAATACTGCATTCATCACAAAAATACAAAACATGATATTAATAAATGATAAACACATAAAATACAGCAGTGTATGGGTCAGTTACAACAAATTTAATATAAGAGTAAAAGGATTTAAACCTAGTACATATTGCACCAGGGGTAGTTTCACCAAACTTCGCAAATTGCTAAAAGACCAAAACATCAACCTAACTCGAATCATATTATTAAATAGCCTTTTCAGATCAAGACTTTCATATGACCAAACTCATTCAAAACTATTTAGATTTTCAGTTTAATATATATATATACATTTGATTCCTAAGATCAATGATATAAATAGGCTTTGGCCTGAGTATCCTGGCAAAGAACATTATTCACTGAAGAATGTGGACTCGCGCTATAGATTCAAAGTAACTATAAGAAACAACAGAAACATCACTTGAAATATACCAACAACGGCAAAAACTAAAATAGATAGCACATGCAATTCGAAAAAGTAATAATAGCGTAATGCAGATTTTGTCATTCAATACTACTTCAAATTAGACTTTAAGAAGTAAACCTCTATCAGTAACGGAAAGGGCCATAAGAGCTACTGTATTTGAGAAATCTGCTTTACTGAAAGGATATTCAAGAGAAAGATTTTATGAATTTCAACAGAAAGCGTTGGTGACTGTTCGATCAATGAATGCTGAATATTTCTTTATTTTATGGAAACGGATAGTACCATGATTATCATTATCATTACCGTTAAAGATTACCATTACTATTAATATTTCTTTCCGAGCTAACCTAATTCTTTCCGTTAATTCTTGCTTATATTTCGTGCGTCACTCACTTAGCGTGTATATTGATTTCCTACTGAAATATTTGATCTTAAAGCCACTTCACGTTAAATCACCGGTTCCTGTTCGATCACCAACGCCGAGGCAGGTCAATACTTAGATGGGTCAACTCTTGGGAATGCCAGGTGCTGTAAGGATTATGACCACATCACACTAAAACACTGGTTACTGTACGACAACCGAAATTAAGCAACACCAAGGCAGGTTTGTACTTGGATGGGTAACTTCTTGGGAATACCAGGTCAAGTAAGAGTTATGGCCACATCACACCGAAACACTGGTTACCGTTCAATCACCGAAGTTAAGCAACGTCAAGGCAGGTCATTACATAGATAGATAACCACTTGTGAATACCAAGTGCAGTTGGGTTTACAGCCACATCACACTAAAACACGGGTTCAGGTACCATGACTGAAGTTGATCAGTACGTAAATGAGTGACTTTTTAAGAATACCAGGTTTCGTAACTTAGGGTTGAGCAATGACTTGAAGTTGTTAATTGAGGATCCGATGTCCAATTCCCGATGGATCCTTTATATTCACGTACGCGCGCATAAACTTGAGAAAGATATGAATCCATCTCTTCTGCCATCAGCTATGTGTTAATTCGTAATATCTGTACCACTATGCTTTTATTATATTAAAAATTTCTTACAATATTTGGCTTTAAATAACATGAACAATATTGATAAGCAGTAGAACAGTGGTGGCCCAAACTTTCTAGTGTAACAGCCTCAATCAGTTTTATAGGTTCACATAGTATATTAGCCAAAATAATTAATATTCAAAATAGACAAAATAAAAATAAAAACTTTTAAAGAAAAATGAAATTAATTTTCAGTAATTAATGTTTTAAAGAACTGTAGAAGATTCAAATGAAACGCATTTATTTGAAAGGTAAAGACACTCAGTTGAAACTTTAAAGAAAAATCATTTATTTTAATAAGTATTTTAACTATGCGTGTCATTTGAAAAACAAAATAACCTTGATTAAAAAAGCAATTATTTTTGTTAATTGATATTATGAAGTAGAAAAACATTAATGTAAAAAACACTGTTTAACGAAATCTAAAAAAATATAAATTTTTATTTTAAAGTGTAAACTTCATATAAAATAACTCAATGAAAGAAGAAAAATAGTTTCTTTCAAATTTACTAACATTTGGCGGGCCCTATGAATTTCTTTGGCAAATCGCATGCGGCTTGCGGGTCGTAGTTTGCCAACATATGCTGTAGAATTTAAATGTCTATTCTTGGCGAAATATTTGCATTCATCCAACTGATGGTTTCACTTACGTATTTTTATTTTTCATTTTTTATTTTTTAGCAGTTTATGTCAGGATGTCGATAAAAATCAAATGTTTTGTTTCTGGCTGTTACATTCTTCTTCCTTAAATGCCGTATCTTCTAAGAAGAGTCGTATGGTTGCTGAATAACGATGCATTTATATACTTCTGATGAGTATTTATGTTTGTATTCTATTCAATAAACACAAATATTGCCATTCTGATTTGCCTTGTATTGCTCTGGGCAGAGGAGAAACGTGAAAGCGAATTCTGCTAAACAACATTGGTTTTCTTGGACATATCTATTGGGATCATGTTTATGATATTATTGATTAAATATATTCAATTTTAGAGCCAATCATCTAGTTATATTTCCGAATTCAACAAAAAAAAGATATATAGGAATTGTCACATTGAAATTGTGATCACCTTCCTTCTGATATATGCTACACCTGACCAATCCTCCTCTTTACATTCCCCTATGTAGCCCCATGCGCAGTTGTGGCAAGGGAATGCCTTGCTTGGGGTGAAATGATTAAAAATAAAAAATTCAGTTTGTGAAATCTGTTTTTTTTTTTTTAACGCGTTTCGGACAATACATTATTTTCTTATATATCTGTGTCTAGTATTATTTCGTTTGATTTTTGCTTTTTGTTTTTTATTAATTAATTACCAGTATTATTAGCCAATCTAGCTTTAAAACAACAAAAGTAAACATCTGTCTGACTGCCCCTTTGTACAGAATCACGAAAATACATACAAAAAAGAGTAAATATATAAATGGCACATAAATATTTTTATATGAATATAACATTTCTATTTTTACTGGTTTCAACTTAAGCTAAGTACTCTTGGTTTTTACGCTCGAGTGCAAAAACAAACATTAGTCTGAATTATGCTTAGTCCTATGGAAGATGCATCATGTTTATACCCGAGTTGAGAAGTCAATTATCAGTTGTACTGTTCATATGTTTGTAGATGAATATTGTCTAGGTTTATTCTAGCGTCTATAAGCAAATAGTCGGCTTATGCT
Organism: Ascarosepion bandense; assembly: GCA_037127315.1. Taxonomy (NCBI): domain Eukaryota; kingdom Metazoa; phylum Mollusca; class Cephalopoda; order Sepiida; family Sepiidae; genus Ascarosepion; species Ascarosepion bandense. Next base: position 1,338,065 of record JBBBDQ010002022.1, read on the forward strand.
TGAGTTTATAAACAAACATCGGTTGACTCCATAGTTATGTATTGATTGTGCTTAAACTTTAATACACAGATAAGCATTGCCTGCTTTATATATATATATATATATATATATATATATATATATATATATATATATATGTATGTATATATATATTTGTATATATATATATGCATATATATATTTGATTTATATATATATATATATATATGTATACATATATATATATATAAATGCAAATATATATGCATATATATATATATATACAAATATATATATATATATACATATATATACACACATATATATACACACACACATATATATATATACAAATATATATATTCATATATATATATATACATATCTATATATATACACACACATATATACACACACACACACATATATATATATATATATATATATAAACATCTCATCCCATGCAAAACCTTACTGACACTTATGCAAAGGGTGATACTCCAGGAGAAGAAGGAAGAAGAAAAAAAGGTACAGCGGATGTCGTAGAAAGGATAAAAGAAAGATGGCTGTCAAAGTAGTAGTTGACGTTGCACTTAAACCCTTGCAGCTATCAGGAAAGCAAATATAAGAAGAGAGTTCATCAAGCGAGAACTGCGAGAAAATAAACTGATGGGTAGAACTGACTAATAAATTAGACTGTTTTGACAGTAAAGGAGAGGGAACTAATTTCGAATCTAGTAGCACTAGTAAAAATAATATGTGCGGGGCATCAGTGGATTAATCTCGTCAGGACAAAAGCCGTAAAATTACTTGTAGAAATAACAGAGACAAGCCTAGTCCCGTCAGTGAGAAAGTGACTGAAGTCGAGCTACCAAATCGAAATCGATTACATTGTATATCATCATTTGGACTTTTTCAAGAAAAACTAGGTGAATAGCAGAAACACCTGGCCAATTATAACAACAATATTCAATGCACGTACAAATGGTAGAGTTTTAAAAGTGTAAGATGAAATCTGACAATAAAAGCTTTCTGACGTGAGGGTCCTGGACATGACGGCAAACTACATCCGGCAGCAAGGCTACTGATGGTTGTGAGGAACATGGAACCACCTCTTAATTGCTATTGTTCGCAGGTCCACCCTCACCCGGAGCGGTAGCACCTGTTAGGGTCCAAGCTATACGCAAATAGTTAACCCCTAACCCCCAAACAGGGGTCAAAACACTATGAAAATATGCAAATATACTTTTATAGAAATATATACATCAAAATAGACATTTATAGTAAAATATATATTTTTGAATGAAAATATTACCAACAATACACTTTTGAAAAAAATATATTGTCATAACACATTTTTGAAGAAAAAAAAATTCTTTTCAGCAAAACATTTTTGAATACAAAACTAGAAAACATTTTTTGTTTTCTAAAATAAAAAAGAATAAAAATAAAAAGTTTCATTAAAATCTAACTAAATCAACCTTCTCACTCTAACCAAACATTTAAAAGTATACCTTAAAACCCCACCGTTTTGGCAGTGATTAACCCACAATGGTTGATATGCCGTTAAACGAAAATCAAAATCAAACTTTAACTCCTGACTTGGTAGAGTAACCTAATATTCTCAGCAATAGATGTAATGGCATGTAATGAATTATAGGTGCTGTTTATAATTATGTCACCCCCAAAATATATTCCTTGATTTATATTTCAATTTAGACAGAAAATTCTTGTCTTGTTTAAGATGAGTTTATATGAAACCATTGAAACGTTTATATTCGTAGAACGATTTGTACTTGAATTTAGGGATAATTATTTGTTTTCTTCATACTGAATTTTAATGAAATTGTCAGTTGTGTTTATACTTAAGTCCACGTGTAACCATGTGCCAGATTTATATATTAATCTTGAGGTGATCATTGGTTGGGTTTATTTTTAAGTATCGAACCAATCATAATTTTTCGTGAATTTCTAAACATTTATTATGTATCAATCAGGTAAATGCCACACGTAATGCATAGTTGGGCGATAATGTCTCGAAGGAGACATGACTGACTAGATGGAGGTTTTCTCGCAGTAGGTTACCATTTCATTCTGTAGCAGACTGGTTGCTACCCATAGCTGTAGAACCCAATCTCTCCTGCTATTCAAGCTAATTAATGAAGAAAAAAAGATGAATTCATTCTTTTCCCAAAGAGAGTTTGACCTATTGTGAATGAAACGAAATCGATGAAAATTCGAACTCGGCATATATTAGATGATATATCAGTTAAGTGCCATACGTGATACATGCTTGGGCGAAAGAGATATGAATGACTGGGCAGAAGATTTTCCCGCTTTAGAATGCCATAAGTTTCTCTGGTAGGCTAGTAACCAACCGAGGTTATAGAACCCCATCTATCCTGCTTTTTAACCCATTAATAGAGAAAGAAGAGATAGATTCATACCTTTCGAAAGGATATTTGTGCGTAAATGAATAAAGGGATTCAACTAGAATTCCAACTCGGCTCTCTGATTTCTCGTTCTGAGCCGATATCCACAGTACACCAACTCACATATATTATGGATATGTATATGGTTCTGAATTCAGTTTAGGTAATCTCTGTGTTTACGGCACCATCTTCAAGGTAATAATTAACAGTTTGATCATTTAATGTACCTCAGATCTGCAGGTAGAGATTGTTACCCGTTGAAGGTAATGAAAAATTAGCATAAAAATATCAGTGCCTGCTCCCTGTCGCAAAGGTTAACTAGATCAAGATGTGGATCCCGACCATTTAGTGGGTCACGTAATAAATGAAATGAGTCGCTAAAAAGAAAGAAAGAAAAAAAAAAGAAAGAAAGGACAATAAATTTACGCAAATGAGAGCAAAATATAGAATATAAATAATTCTAAATGCTACAAAGCACTCATTAATCATTTTCACCGAGGGAAGCTCATATTATGTCTTTTCTTTTTTAACTGAAACAATGTCTGGATGTATACACATTAAAAAGTAAATTTTGGGTTCGTACAAAACACGGATAAAAGTATGTACAGTACTATTTCGCTAATCTTCACACACTGCTCTCTTTATTTTAAAATTCCTGTCATGCTTTCAAAAATCTTGTTGTTCGTTCAAGAACAAAGCGTTAGGAAACCATTTCGTTTATGACGCCTGATGGTACCGAAAGGCTGAAACCATGGTAGCGTAATTGGCCGATTTTCCGAATGTTTATATTAGAAAACTCTTAAATCTTTATCTTTTATTTTTTCTTTAAATGTGTATTGAGCACTTATTAATATTTCGTTTTCCTAGTTAATTTGCCTCGACCACTAACTGTTTATTAATCATATATATATATATATATATATATATATATATATATATATATATAAGCTAAAAATTTTCTTTTAGACATATCAGATTAGATAAAGTGCAAACACTGTGACTGCTTATTTTTAATAAAACCATTTTATACTCAGGATAATCATACGTGTATTATAATTGAACGATGTCAGAAATGAGTTGTAACGTTGACAGATGTTATTATCATTCATTATCAATGTACCCAAGTACTTTCAATCTCTTTCCGAGATCATCTTCAGAGGTGCTAGTTATGGTAACAAAAACTAACCACAAAACTGCGTTGCTAAAAATTACTGTAATTTTTTTTCTGCTTCAAATATAACGGTTGACTAATTTCTGGCATTTTTCAATTATAATACGCGAAAGATTTTCAGTGATTATGAATGGCTTTTATTAAAAATAAAGTAGACACAATGTTTGCAATTTATTTACTCTGATATATATATATATATATATATATATATGTATGTATGTATTATCTTTTCTCATTGAATTCATGTTCATTGTTAAAATTCCAAAAGTATTGATCTTTCCTTTAACATAGTATGATAATTTTCATTATTTGTTTTGTAAAGTAACATTTTCCTATTCATATAAATAAATAATTCAAATAGATATATGCACTTTCAGTATATGTAGACCTTGAAGGAAAACCTTGAAGCAATTAAAATGTGGTTCTACAGAAGGATGCTGTGGATATACTGGATTAAGCATGTGAGCAATGATAAGGTTTTTGAAAGGATGTAAACGAAAAGGAAATTCATACTGAGCATCAGGTGTAAATAACTAAAGTTCCTGGGACATGTAATGAGGAAAGAGGGCTTAGAGAACCTAATACTAACAGGCCAGAGAAAGAGAAAAAGTGACAGGAGAAAGCATGAATAACATATCTAAAGGGCCTAATCAGGTGGATGACATAACGTGGGTAGCGTAGTGTAACATGTGAAAGCATGCTAAGAGCCACTAAGGATAAAGAGATGTGGTAAGCCATGGTCGCCTACGTCCTCAAAAGACAGGACACAAGAATAAAAAGATTATATGGAATATACATATAAACTGGTAAACCAATAAACTTGATGAACAAAATGTGTCTTTGACTTATTTCACGTACGTAGAATGGGTTGCAATGCTAAATATGTTTAATTCTGCAGATCTCAGTAAAAACCGCTGAACTATCTCATCTTGATAAACAGTTCGCTTTTATAGTACGATTTAATTTCACTAAGTTCTCGTTTTTTAAATCCCTATGTCAAATATTCTAATCTTAGAAAATAACTATACCGCTGTTGCTTATCACGTCGAATTTTTTTTTCTTTGGAAGTTTAATTCAATGCATGATGATTTGAAAAAAATAAAAAAACATTCATTAATTTTTATGTTTTTAGATCTTTCTAACCGTTTCATTGAATTCAGTCGGATATAAAATTAAATTTATTCATGAAATATGATGCGTTTAACAAACTTCCAACAATATTGATCTTTGCAAACATGCGCGAAAATGTGGCTTATATTTAAATTAATAGTCAATCACACACAATATACACACAGGCCAAAAAAAACATCAATTACTATGATTATTTTTTTTACTATTTGTGGTCAGCTTTCGTTGTTGACTGTAATTACAACACTCCTGGTCAACCGCTAAATCAAATAGAAACATCTGATAAAAAGAAATGATGTACAGAAGAATTGAAATGATGGGCCACATATATGTAAGCGGCCTTTTGTTAATGTTTCTCTTATTAAGCAGGGTTCAAGTTTTTTACTCATTCATTCAGTCTTTTCTTTTCGATTTAAGTATCGCTTTAACATACTAAATATATCTATCTATCATTCGAAATTCCAAAATTTATCACCTAAAAAGTCCAGGGGCGTACAACGTTGAAACGTCGTGAATATTATAATAAAAATAATTATATATATTGCAAACAATTCAAACTGCGTAAATACACACACACACACACACACACACACACACACACACACACACACACACACACACACACACATATATATATATATATATATATATATATGATTAAATAAAAAGAAGACAAGAGGAAAACAGAATTTACCTCGTTTTCGTGTTTCGTCCTGTGATGGACTTTATCAAGGCAAAAAGACGAAATTACGTATATACAAACAAACAGTGCTAGCAACTATAAAAAAACGCTCACAAATGATTCAAAAAGATTTACAGATTATTTTAGTTTTAGACCTCTTACATGTGTAATGCAATGCCACAAGATGTTAAAATAAAGGGAATTCAAATAAAGGGATTTCAAATCCTCGGACTTTTTATTATGTATGTTAGTCTGTTTCAGTATCATTTTTATAAGAAAACGTAAGATTAGGAAAATCCAGCACAACCAAAATATCAATCTGCGCTCCGGTTTTTTCCCAATCTCACCTTCATAACTTTCAAAGTTTCACAAATGCCACCCTTTTTAAAATAAAGAACATAATTAATTATTTAAAATATATTGAGGGTGCCCTGGTAAATATTTTACCAACTATAAATACATATCAAAACACTATATTACATCTCCAACCATCATTAAAAAAATTTTAGTATCTAGCGTATATATATATATATATATGTGTGTGTGTGTGTGTGTGTGTGTGTGTGTGTGTGTGTGCAGGAATCGATAGATGTATTGTCTAAATTACGCACAAAGCAAAATAACGGTGATATCTAATTTTACAACATATATTTACCAAAATTACGCAAAAATATCTCGAAGTACTAAAGAGAAAATTTATTCTATAAAATTGTACAACTACGAACAACAGTTTTCCACATCTCTTCTCGACGGTTGTCCTTGTTTAATTTAGTAAATTCTGCCATCTTTTTTGCCTTCGGTTTATCTTTTGTGTTACAAGGAATTTTCTTGGTCAACTACACATATTAATCAAAGATGTTGCAATCTGGGGAGTTGAGTGACCAGATTTAGGGGCTGATGCGGTCGTGCAAATTGCCTGAAGCCATGACTAGGTTCTCTTGCTTGGGTGGCATAGTACAGAGTCCTGTTACCGGACATATAGATATCCACTACCTATCCTCTTGACCTATGGTAGCACTATAATCTCAAGTTACTTGAAACCTACGTATTGAAGCCGTCTGGGAAGATAAATGAAGGGATTAATTCGTAATCGCTAGTGATCAGTCAAGATAATTTCGTGATATCTATTAGACTCATCTAACTCTTTCCGATTCCTCTGCACGTTCTTCATGTTGACACCCAAACATTCTGAATTGTTCGTATTTGAGATTCCGGTGCGAATTCCAAAAAGAATTACGTTTCCAAATTTTCAGTGGAAAGACTTGTGCTCTTTCTTTGACAGACTATGTCAATTGCCATTACCATAGTGTGTATTTGATAGAATGAAAACCAAATAGGTTGAATTAAAAATATAAAATTGCGACTATTTTCAATCGCACAGTGCATATATTATTGTTTCCTTTCAGCACTCCTGACAATAGCGTAAATTACTAAAGATATATTGAATCATTTTTAGGTGATGATTAGTTTTTAGTTAATCTTCTCGCTTTTCCTTCTTTCCAGAAGTAAGATATTTTGCAAAGATAAAAAAATATCAACAGGAAGACAGTAAACAGTTTCTAAGAAGACAATTCGCATTTAGGGACGGTAAAATAAAAATTGTGCAGAAATTTATCTATCTGGGTCATATAGTTTGATAGCGGAACCGGAGACGAAGATTGTATTATAAGTCAGCGGTCCTCTAGAGGCCAATGAACTAATGACGAGGAGAGATATTCTGATGATAGAGGTATTCCTTGTTGAGATAAGAAGGAACAGAAAATCAATATTCTAGAGCAAATGTTCCAAAATATATGACTCAAAAGAAACATTTCCAAAACAGAAAATATGGAAATGGTTGGCAAAAATATATGGTATGTCCCCTGAATACGTGCACTGTGGTACAACAGATATCGACTCGGAACGACAAATCGGAGAGCCGAGTTCAAATACCTCTTGAATTCCTTGCATTCACTTACCCACAAATACCTTTGGGAAAGGTATTAATCCGTCTCTTTTCTCCAGTTATGGGGTAAATAATAGGACAGATTGGGTTCTATAGCCTTGGCTGGCAACCAGTCTACAGCAGAAAGCAATAGCAACCTACTGTAAGATAATATTCTGCCAAGTCAGTCATATCTCTTTCAAGAAATGATCGGCCAAAGCGTGTATCATGTTTGGCACTTAACTGACTGACACTGAATTCCTTGCATATGCGTTGTGGTGCAGTAGATATCAGCTTGAAACGAGAAATCAGGGAGCCGAGTTCAAATTCCAGTTGAATTCCTTGCATTAACTTACGCACAAATAATCTTGGGGAAGGTATTAATCCGTCTATTCTCCCCAGTTATGGGTTAAATAACAGGACAGATTAGGTTTTTCTTGGAAAAGAAATTATGGGAGATAAAGTTGGAAAAACTAAAAAGGAAACAAAAAGTAAAAATTGGAAAACATATAATTATCTTACGCGTATCCACATAAAAGAAAAAGAAAAAATCCTTCATAATCAACTTAAAAAGAGTTCACAAAATCGCTGTTGGTCAACTTCCAATCAAATGCGTGACAGAGGGGTATGGGCTGCCTATATAAGTCAGTGTCTGCAGGCTGTTTATTTCAAAATGGGGGGGACATCAGAGGGGAGCATGATGTTCGAAAGACGAAAATTCCCAGTGACCCAACTCATAACATCACTGAAGATGCTCTTCAGCGCGACAAAAAAAAAGCGTATATTCAAAGTCATTTTAACCTCATGTACTGAGATTACAGAAAATTAATGGATTTCACCAAATAACATAAAGCTCACCACTTAGTTATCTTCAACACCAGCGACAACGAAAACGGATAGCGGGTATAACTCTATGAAAAAATCATATCATCATTAAGATGTTGTCTTTCCACAAACTTTCAGTTGTCCTGGGCATGACGATAAGCTACATCCGGCAGCAAGGTCTTTGATTGGGAAGTTTTGAGGAACGTGGAAAAACTTCTTATTTGCTGATGGTCCTAGGTTTACTCTTATCTTTAGCACTTGTTAGGGTCCCAGCTAGGGGCTGATGGTCCTAGGTTTACTCTTATCTTTAGCACTTGTTAGGGTCCCAGCTAGGGGCAAATAGTTAATCCCCAGACTGGGGTCAAAACACATAAAAGTGTAGAAACATATTTTTATAGTGAAGGTTTCAATAATATGTTTTATAGTAAAACAATTACCAGAGTACGTTTGGAAAAAAGAAAATATTACCAGCTATAAATCTTGGAAAAGAAATTACTAATGTTTCTAAGAAATTTAAATAAGATCTTGATATGCCTTTTATAATAAAACAAATAAAAAAACAAAAGCAAATCTCTAAATAAAAGGTTAAGAGGAAAACTCAGTGCTCACTAACACCTAGGTGTGTTATCCATTGAGAATATCATGTTTTACAAACTTGGATGTATGTGTAGTATAATAAACAATGACTTGAAATTTGTCTATAATTCTGAAATGAGGTAGTATTTACACTATTTACATTATTCAGACTATTGTTCTCATCTTTGTTGCCATTTCTACAATGTCGATATAGACGTTGCTTAGTTCCAGTGACTTGACCCAAAGGGTTGTAAGTTCAATACCAGGCTCATGATCACCAAAGAAGTCTTTACGCAAAGAATGAGAATGATATACCCAGTGATTGTGATAAAGTGTTCGGTTCAAAATTCCTAGCAATTGAAGAAGGCCGGTGCGTACCACTGCCGAAACCTCATACAAATTGAGTTGAGGACAATAGTTTGAATAATGTAAATAGTGTGATTCGGCATTGTTAATCGGAAAGCCATGTTCCAATTTGGATTCATGATATTTACTTACGTGCAAATAATCTTAGAAAATGTATGAAACCACATCCTCTTTCCTGGTTATGGGTCAATTACTATCAAGAAATCATTATTGCAGCCTGAGGACCCTTTATACGAAATTCCTAAACTCGTAAACCTTCAAAATCTGAAAGCTTTTCGTGATGACCTGATTTGCTACAAATGAAAAATTTTGGAAAGAAACATGGCATTACATTTAGCTGCAATCAGAATACACGTTTTTTTTTAAAAAAATACTGTACCTGTATGTATTGTAAGATTTTAATCAACGAGATTGAGAGCTTACCAAATTTTCCTTCTCTCAGTGATATCGATTGTTTAACCTCTCCGTCCAGTTTATTACAGATGATGTTTCGTGCTGCATTTATACATTTTTGATAAGTTGTGATCATACGTTGTGTACATAAAAAAACTATTTTTACATAAAATCTTAATTGTATGACTTAACATTTTGTGTGAGCATTGTACGATTGACGCCATTACCTGTACCTGTAATTACATCAAATGTATTAAATTTATATAAAACTGCTTTCAGTGTATATGTATATTATATATATACATATATGTATATGCCCACGCATTGAACACTGCTGGCATATCTGGTCGGGTGCCCCTGCTATCCACCTAGGGGTCCTTGACAAAATCTAACGGAGAATCTGTAATGTGATCGTGCCCAATTTAACAACTTTCTCACCGGCGCTATGTGGCTTCCTTGTGTCTCTTCTACAAATACTTTCACGGATTCTACTCTGATAAATATAGCTCACTGGTGCTGCCTATATATAAATTTACTCGAGCCACAAGATTAGCAACTAGGTCCCACCCTTTTACTGAGAGACCAATAAATTGTAAACGCAAATTCTACTCTAGTAGCTTCTTTTCTCGCACTTCCCGCCTGTAGAATTCTCTTCTCTTTATTTGCTTCTCCCTCAGCTACAATCTCCAAGAATTTAAATGTAAAATCAATAGTCATCTCCTATCTCACTAACCTGCATCCTCTCTATCATACAGCTTTCTTCCTCCACTTCACTCTCATCAGTATTGACATCTATCTCTTACCCACTTCCTGACACTCTATAATCTGTCACTCTTTCTCCTGTGTAACTCCGTGAAAAACAGTGGCAGTAAAATGCTTTGCTTGGCGCGATATGATTATAAAAAGAATAAGCTATGTTATGAATTGCAAAGAGATATTGTGTTTATCTTTAGATTCTATTCCTAAGCTGCCCTATTTTATAGACGCTAAATACAAATTAAATAGTACATATTTCCGAATTTCGAAAAAAATCTGAAAACCTAGGCACATCTAGTCCCAAGGATTTTGGATAAAATTTCTCAGCCATATTAAAATCTAACAACATTTCCAGGCTTTGAATACCCCGCAAAATTTGATAAGCCTTTGAAAATGAATGAATCTGTGGATCATATTTGCAACAGACAGTTCTCAATTGTTAGAATTGCCAGCCATTTTGCCTCTTAAATCTTCACAATGTTAACGGCATCGGTCCTTATTAAGTAACATAAAAAATGTATTTAAATTAGACTAAACTAATAATAGGATTATTTTGTTAAATTATCTAATTATGGACTTAGCACTGATTAAAATCTTTTAGTAAAAGATATCAGGCGTTTTAATTGAATTTAATATCTATCTGAAATTTAACCTAAGGGGAGTTGATTTGTGGTGACCCTAATATGTAATGTGTTGAACTTGAGAATTAGCAAAGTAAGATTTCACTCAGTGTCACATTATAATGTTAAAGAGCCTAGGAGACACAAGTGTTGATTTAGAAATTGTATAAAAGCAAGAATATGCAGAATCGAGCCTCGAATGATGTCATTGAGTGTAACAATAGAAGCAAAAAAATGGACAAATTCGAAACCAGAATATTAACACATAGGATGATCAAATAAAAGGAGACTATATAAACGTCTGACCTAAGAAATGAGAGAGAGATAATTTATCATATATTTGTCATAAAAGATCGAATACTCGGGCAAAGACACGAAATCACTTACCCTCGTACGAGGATATTTGGTTTCAGGTTTTTATATCAGGATGTAGAGTTCAGAAAGGTAACATTTTTTTATCCTTGGAAAGTTTGTGTCTTATTTCTTATCAAACATTAATATCTCTGTATACTGGTTGATTCCTCACCAAAACTAAAACATCAATGCAACCTCTTCCTTCAACTTGCAACACCATCTCTTTTATGATTATATACTAATAAAAGAAGCTTAATGCAAACATATAGTCTGTAAGTTTTATTAAAAAAAGACTTGTTTTAGATAATTTACTAATAACCACGATTTCGAACGAATAACTTCCATTCCAGTTAAGTTGCAATGACAATAGTGATCTTTAGTTTAGACTTTGATCTCTAGGATCGGATCATATCAGCGGATGACCTCAGACTAAAAGTAATGAATTATTGCTTTATTTCATACCAAAATATCTGGTACGATGGTGATTTACGTCATTTTAACGTTATGCAATTTTCTTAAACTCTATAACTGAGTTAGAGGATATTTCTAAATTTGGGTCTACGTTAGACTTTTATATGTAATGGTCTAGATAAACATGAGACTGTTAATGTTGAAATATATACTGATTGTAAGGGTAAGGAAATTTGCCTCGCTAGAATCATTGCATTTACAAGAGAGTTCGATATTCACTCGGAACCCTATAATGTCAGTTCTATGCTATATCTAAGCTGTGTTTAGAAAATCCATATTATATTGATGAAGAAGAAACGTGTTGAAATGAACCGTCAGAAATGCTGCATTGAGATTTTGTCCTAAGATATATCTGTTTTATCTAATGCCGAAATCGAAATATTTTGACACAATTTTATGGCTTCAACTAAATATATTTTGAACGTAATTGTATTCCATCAACTGCAGATAAAATATATTGTTGGTCATTTAAATATGAATTATTGCTAGTATATTTTATGTAAAATATCCTCAAGAACATTTTTTATACATTTATAGTGTTTTTCTGTTTTTCCTTTGTTTTTTAAGGTGTTAACTATTTGTCCACAGCTAGAATTCTCACAGGTGCTACAAACCCGGGTCAGGATGGACCTGGGAGCAACAATAATTATGTCTCACACTCCGCAAAACCACCAATCTCCTAATAAGAAAACTTGCGGTCGAATATAATTTGTCGATATAACCAGGTCTAATATTTTTATGGTAGGGAATTAATTGCAATGGCGAATATATATTCCTGCCTACTACTCATACAGCTAGAAGTAATATTGGAATAGTTAATTTAATATTTACTCGATAGTGGCAGCATATATGGTGGATTACATTTCCAAAACAGAAAATATAGAAATGGTTGGCAAAAATATATGGTATATGCCCTGAATTCGTGCGCTGTGGTACAATGAATATCGACTCGGAACGGCAAATCGGAGAGCCGAGTTCAAATTCCAGTTGAATTCCTTGCATTCACTTACCCACAAATACCTTTGGGAAAAGTATTAATCCGTCTCTTTTCTCCAGTTATGGGGTAAATAATAGGACAGATTGGGTTCTATAGCATCTAAACACAAGGTCGCATAAAGCAAAAGGAAACATTTTAAAATGGCATTGCATCAAGCAGTTAATACATTTTACGATCGCTGCAAAACGCTTCCATGGGAAAAATTCCCCAAATGAAAACTAGAAAAATCTAAAGAACATCCTAGTGAAAACTAGAAAAATCCAAAGAATATCCCGATGGAAAATTAGAAAACTCCAAAGAAGAAGAAATTTTATCAGCCTTGATATGGTGTATCGGCTCTAGTTACTTCTGCACCGGCGTAAGGTTGCTTCCCCGTGTCTCTTCTCTAAATACTTTAATGGTAATTTTTTATGAACAATACGCTATGGTATTGAAATCACAACTCTTTAGATCAATATCTCGTGGCGACCTCATAAATTAATAGGTTAACTGGCTTGATTTAGCCGCAAATTCTATGTTAACAGTTTCTTTTGTCGCACTTCTCACTTGTGGAATTCTCTTCCAGCTCCATGCATTGCAGATAACACTGATCTTTAAAAACTAAAAGACATTTTAATCGCAATCTATTGTCAACCGAATTACTCTTTCCTCTTCGCGTTCATTAGTAATGTTTCTTTTCTTAATTATTTCGCACTCAGTAACCCCTTGTTTATTATTGATTTTACTGTATTACTTGGGGTGAAATCGATTAAAAAGTGTTTTTCGAAAAACTTTTCACCAAAACCTGCGGAAACTTAAGTAGACGCTATCAAAAAACTGCCTGATGTGTGACCAGAATTTATTGCAGATAATGTTGAACATATAAAATATTATACTTTAATTAAGTATTAGTCTGTATTTCAGAGATGAGGTAGGATTTACACTATTCACATTATTCGGACTTTTGTCCTCATCACTGTTGCCAATTTGTACTCCGTTTTGGTCATTGAACGCTCCAGCCTTTTTCAAGGTTTGAGAATTTCGAACTGAAGTCTTTATTTTTATCACTGGGGTATGCCATTCTCATTTTATTTTTCATATAGACGTTAGTTAGTTCCAGTGACTTGATCTAAAGCGTTGTGATTTCAATACCAGGCTGCGGCAATGCTGAACAAGTAAATTAGAGTGTCCCGTTAACTAATGACTCCCAAAAGAGTCTCCGCACAAGGAATGAGAATAATATATCCCAGTGAGCGTAATAAACGCTTCGGTTTAAAATTCCCAGTACCTGAAGAAGGCAGGAGCATACAACGGCCGAAACGTCGTACAAATGCCAACAAAGATGAGGATAATAGTCCGAATATGATTTTAATTAAACATAATATTTTAAAGAAACTAAATCGGGTAAACAAATCGACAGTTAGTTATCAATCAACAGAATATAATTCCCCTTAATCTGCTAGCTTTTTAATCTGCTGGCATCCATTGATGAATATTAATAGAGATATATCTCTTGTTTTCTTCTTAGAATTGAGTTTCCGATTCTCGCTAAAGTTTTTTTTATTCTGTTTTACTATAAGTAGCTTCTAGTACTTTTTGGCATTATCACCTTGCTTGGGATGAAATTATTTAAAGACCATAATCAAAATTACCATTAAACGCGTCTAATACGGTACAAAAGTAGACATTATCTCTCTTCTTACAGCCAAAAAAAGGTCGTGATTACTGGTAGTAGGCCAACTTAGATTTTCTTCAAAGAGTAAAAAATCTTTCTTCTAATCTCTTCTGGACGTCAGCCTTCACCAAAAGCTGATGTTTAGAAGAGATTAAAAAATCATTAATACGGTCCAGAGTTTGAATATGAAAAAAATTAATATTCTGTTGAATGGGAAAACCTTGGCACAAACGGGATCATTAACGGTGTTAGTCGTATTGTTGACCCAATACATACATCAAAAGCCGCTCAGTAAAAATGTTTACTGAATTGGGTTTTTGCATGAACCTAAGAAGCGTACGTTAAGTGAAGATTATGAGAATATATTAGAAAGATGAAGGTTTATCTTAAATATGTACATGTTAATATCAGGGAAGCTATATCTCCAGAGACTGTTTCGTTAAAACAGCGGTACTTTGAAAGAAGATGTAAGAATGGAACTTTTTTTTAATAACGTAATATGAAGTGAATGTGGTAGATCGTTCACGTGTCCGTGACATGGCGCAGTTTAGATTTACATGTATGGATTAGTGGAGCCAATAAACATGTTATATCGGAGCATTTACCATGTGATGTCATGTTATCGATGTTGCTTGACGGAAGTGTGAGTGTACAAAATTTGAGACCATTTTATTCCCCTGTTATAAACTATATATTATCCGCCGGATATAAAAAAGTGTAGCCAGTATGTCCGTGTATAATTTCGCCTGGAGGTATCATGAGATATCGGTTGTTTTGTTTTTTATGGCATATCAACCTCGGCGAGTCATTTAATAGCAACTAAATTTGATTTATTTATTGCTGGTAATACCTTTTTCTTTTCAACAATTTATTGTTGTTTATATATGTTTTGTGTCTAGTAATACATATTTCTTTTTCGAGTATCAAGATTCACAGGGATTCATTTTTTAAGGGCATGGTCCCCAAGTTCTACCCTTGTTATTTAATCCATAACTGGAGGGAAGGGACGGATTAATAACTTTCCCAAGGGTACCATTGTTTAAGTGAATGCAGGGTATTCAACTGGAATTCGCACTCGGCTCACCGATTTCTCTTTCCGGGGTCGATATCCAATGCACCACTACGTATATCCGTCACTAAACGCTCACAGCACCTGGTTTTCCCAAGCGGTCACCCATCTAAGTACTGACCAGGCTCAACGTTGCTTAACTTCGGTGATCGAACGAGAACGAGTGTATTCAACGTGATAGGCCGTAAGTCCCATGAGATATTGGACCACAGAGAAATAAGTAGTTGGAATTTTAATGATTTGTTGAACCTTAAATTACTATAATTTAAACGTCCCCTAAAACATTTTGCGGGGGATTATAAGGAAATTGGTCTCACACTATCGCAAACATCAATTATATATCGAAAACATGTAGACAGCATTCAGGAATATGACAAAATTTAAGCAACTGTCTTAAAGATGTCTATAGTTGCAAACAATACTAGAGAGCTATTTACACTGTTTACATTGTTCGAACTGTAATCCTCCTCTTTTTTGCCATATACTCTATGTTTCGGCCGTTGTGCACTCTGACTTTGTTCAGGGGATTAGAATTTCGAACTGAACTCTTTATTTTGTCTACCGGTGTAGATTGAATACCTCGGTTTTTATGGCAACAGTTTGAACAATGTAAATAATTAAAATACTTAATGTCAGAAATAGAGACAAAAAGAAGAACTATTGATGAAAACATTGAATTGTTTCACAACTAATATATTTATATATGGATTATATTTGCTAGCAAGATTATAATTATATTTGGTAGCAAGATGTAATATTTTGAACAAAGGAAAACCTGTTACAACAGAAGGAAATGAACTGCTTGATAATAATGCAAAAAGATATTTATTCTAGGTTGGATAATTTAATTAAAAATACTAAGAAAAGTAAAACTGACACAACGGATTGTAATTCCGATGAAGATGCTTATGCACATTTTAAGAAATTTTAAATCCTTGTTCGATTCCTTTCTATACCTTTTCTGTTCTCAAAGTAAATAAATTTTGTGGATGTGTAGATCTGTCAGTTAGGTAAAGACACGCGCTTGGGCGATCACGTCTTGAAAGAGATATGAGTGATCTGGCAGAAGTTTTTCCCGCAGTAAGTTGCCATTACTTTCTGGGGTAGACTGGTTGTCAACCGAAGCTATAGAACTCAGTTTGTCCTGCTACTTAACCGATAGCTGAAGGGAGAATCAATGGATTCATACTTTACCCAAGGCTATTTGCTCATATGTGAATGCAACCAATTCAACTGGAATTCGAACTAGGTTCTCGGAGTTCTCATTCTAATGTGTGAGTAATGTAATTATTAATGGTACGAGGAATTGAAGAAGATACAGATCTTTTATATTTCTCCGCATCTCTGCGTCTGGATGAACGCGTGTAGACTATAATTTCTATTTCTAGCAGCAAGTCGAGGAAGAAGGGGCAATTTCAGCTTATTCATTACGTCTTTAAGGATCCATGACAATTCATAAATAAACAAAAAACAAAATAATTATTTAAAAAACTTATTGATTGTCTCTGGCAGAGAGATAGATACATCTGCTATCTTCTTTATTCGTTTTTCATTAATAATGTCGAGTGTTTTCTTATAAGGAAATGGCGAAACACAATTAACAGTACCAGGCATGTTGTTTAGTTGACATTCAAGATGGCTTTTTCTTAAACCCTTTCAAAGATGGTTACACAAGCGACAACAAAGAAACGTAATATTTAGTTTTTGTTTTATAAAACTCGTCTCTCAATTTTAGCCTAAAAACCTAAAAATACGTGCGTTTTATAGACAAATAATAAGTGTATTTCTTGAAAGGGCAATAAACCTTGAACTGTTCAAAAGTAAAAAGGATTCAATCGAGAATTTTCTGACACTGTACCTCTTTGAAATAGTTAATCAAATTTGTTTGTATTTAAATCTTGTGCGAGAAGGCACTTGTAGGAAAATGGGTAAAGTCTCACTTTAGAACAATAGGTAACAAGCTAGATTACTGCAGTGAGTTCCAACCTTACAGTATCTGCCAAATTCATGGTCTTGTGTCGGGTTACGCTACGATCAGTATCTACCAAATGTAAGCGTATTTATATCCGAAGAAATTGAACAGGTTTCACATATTCTATTTACCGGTGTTTGAGATCAGATAAAATGGTATTACTTTGAAAGCTGTTTTTTATACGCTCTATTGACCTTGTGTCTTACTAGTCAATATCAAGTGGTAGACATATTAGTAACGGCATTTAATTGCTTTAAATATGGCGTGAAATTGGCATTGTTTGATTCTCTTCGACTCTAGAGAAATACAAAATGTGATTGATCGTATTCTTCAACCCAAATTGAAATAAATACCATCTGGTCAAAGTTAAATTCCCATTTGTCATTTTTGTCGACGTAATATTTTTATTTTAAAAAAAAAACACGTTCAAAAATTTTTTATCTCTCCTTTTTTTCTTATTTTTTATTTCCTCAAGTTAAGTGAATTTAATTTTTATCAATTTTTTTTATTTTTTTTTATTTTTCTCTTTTTAATGCTGAATTCTGTTTTTTCCCCGATATTTTATTTATCGTATAAACTCGCCTCTAAACCGACTTTATGTTTTGCGCGATTCCTGAAATTTTTGCATGAATTTTAAACTCTCCTTAAAAAAATACCTGAGTAAAGTGGGTGATTAGGCTTACGGCCATGTCATGTTGAAACACAGGTTTTCATAGGAACTTTGAAGTTAAGCGACGTTAAGTACTGGAATGAGCCTAGAAGGGTAACCGTATAGGAACACCAGCTTCTGTAAGCTTGGATGTACCAGCAGTGTAATAGTTAACGGCTCCGGATAGGAAATCAGACAATCTTTATATTCACATACGTGCAAATATCCTTGGGAAAACTAGCATTTTTTCTC
The DNA here is from genome assembly GCA_037127315.1 of Ascarosepion bandense. Taxonomy (NCBI): domain Eukaryota; kingdom Metazoa; phylum Mollusca; class Cephalopoda; order Sepiida; family Sepiidae; genus Ascarosepion; species Ascarosepion bandense. The sequence continues at coordinate 1,356,335 of JBBBDQ010002022.1, forward strand.
CAGATTTGAGTTAATTAGTCAGACTTTATCAGTAAAATATTTGTTGATGCAGTGGTTCCCAAAATTTTGTCACTCGCAACCACTTACCTAAAAGTTTGAAACCCATGCGACCCCTCCTTAGGGCTTACTATCAGCAATTTTTATTTTCTGTGAAGGAGAGGGAAAGAAACATCTAAAAAATATTTTAAAATTCTGTAATTATTTATTACCAAATTAAAGCACATTGTTCCAACCTGAATTCACAAAAGAACATATATTTCTAAAAATAATATTATCATAGGTTTAAAAAGCTATCCAACCCAGCTAGTGAGATGCCTGATGTTGCATTTCAGCAGCAAGATTGGAAATTGGTGGCTGAGTTTTCAAGTCAGTCTAGTGCTGAAAAAAAGAGGTTAGGGTTAGAAGAGTAAGACACACACAAGACAGATATAAGGATAATATATGCATGATTTTTTAAGGCTGAGAAATAACAACTTTCAGAACCTTTGTCATAACTATCATTTTGCACCTAAACAAAAAAAATGTAAAAACCTGAAAAATGTAATTTATGAAATAAATTTAATGTTATCCCAAGCTATTTCTAACAAAGCTACACGCTCCCCTGCCAATGCTTCGCGACTCTCAGTAAGTCGCGACCCACTAAGTGGGAAACTCTTTCTTTAGTGCGTCCTATTTCAAGTTTCCGGTTTCACTTTGTTTTTTGTGTTTGCCTTTCACACTGTCAGTGTATTTTTTCTGTGGGTTGAGTTCATTCACAAGTCTGTTCTAATGCAGGCTAGGCTTTGTCAGTGTCCGAAGAGTCACTCTTAGTTTACAAATGACTGAGATATGGTCGCGTCAACCCTCGGGACTTGAATAATTTTGTATTGAACTTATGTGGCTTTCTTGTGTCTCTTCTACAAATACTTTCACGGCTCAAGATTAGCAACTAGGACCCACACTTTTACTGTGAAACCAATAAATTGTAAACGCAAATTCTACTCCAGTAGCTTCTTTTCTCTCACTTCCCGCCTGTGGAATTCCCTTCCATTTACTTGCTTTCCCGACAGCTATAATCTCTAAGAATTTAAAGGTAAAGTCAAAAGTCAACCCTTATCTCACTAACCTGCATCCTCTCTCTCATGCTCCTTTCTCCGTCCACTCCACTCTCATCTATTCTCATCTTTCTCTTACCCACTTCCTGACACCCCCTATAATCTGTCACTCTTTCCCATAACTTTGCTCCTGTGTAACCCCCTGCAAAACAGTGGCAGTAAAATGCCTTGCTTGGGACGATAAGATTATTAAAAAAAATGAATCATTCCTGAATTGAAATTGGTAGAAAATGATCTTTAACAGCAGGTTGGATTTTAGAGATTTTTTAAAATTTGATTTTATACTACCTTTTGAGTAAAGGGGCTGAAATGTTTAAGTTAGAATTAGAATTAAATAATTATGGTATATTAAGGTGTATTGTAGTTAAGAAAACCAGATAAATATTTGTGGGTCATTTATTTTAGTAAAATAAATTTTAATTTTTAAGTTATACTGGAGCATAAAGAATAAATGAAACATTGTAACTAATTAAATTTCAAAAAAATATTTTCAATGTTTATATAAAACTGTTAAAAAAACAAACTAAAATGCAATCTGCTGTTAAAAATTGTCTATCCATTAAAATAATATATGATCCTATTATGTATTTTATGCCTTGACACCAGGTTACTCTGCTTTCATTCGTTGCCCAAATTTGCAACTTCATAGTTCAACCTAATTCTTACATTTGATTAAACAATAATGACACACCTAATAGCATTTTCTTCAACCACCACTCTTTAATTTTCGAAATACCATGAATGCATCTTCTATTTTATAAATAAATCATTTTCACTATTTATTTGAAAATATCTCCTGAAGAAGAACAGTATGGTTCTGAAACATGAATATCTTTGTGTAGTGGTATAAACCCTTGTAATAACAAAATTACCTTGTATCGATCATATTTATAAAAGTAAATTTTTTAATGTACCTGCTCTTTCACTTCTTTATAATATATATATATATATATATATATATATATATATATATATATAATGTTACCTCAACTCCCGCCCATGAAAATCATCTCGAAAACAGATTGAAAGTACTTGGGAACATCGAGAAATGAATAATAAAATCATCCGTCAAAGTTAAAACTCATTTCTTACTTCATTCAATTATAATATGCATAAGATTATCTGTGAGTATGAAAGGATTTTATTAAAAATAATCAGATGCAATGTTTGGAATTTATTTAATCTGACATGTCAAAAAGAAAATTTGCTGCCTAAATAAACAAATTTTACATTATATATATATACACCAAAAGTTATCTATCTATCTATCTATCTATCTATCTATCTATCTATCTATCTATATATATATATATATATATATATATATATATATATATTCTTCACTACTCAAGATAATGTAAAAACAGGTAAAAAGCTCACTGTTAAAGACCAAGGTGCGACAAAAGCTTTTAAAACTGGTAGTAAAGTTTCATAATTGCTCGTAAAGAGAATGAACTGAGCCGATGCTATTGTCTTTCTCTCTCCATCCACGTTACGGGATCAATATATATATATATATATATATATATATATATATATACAAATAAACACAAAACGTTCCTTGTTATGATAGAGAGGAATATTCAGTTTTTAAATCTTAAAGTGCTGGTTATTTAAAAGAAATATGAAAACATCAAAATAGGCTTAAATATTTTAGCTTCATATAAACTAAGCTGTTTTCTCTTTCTCTCACTCTATCATACTTTATCTATCTATCTATCTATCTATCTATCTATCTATCTATCTATCTTCTCTCTTTTCTCCTTCTCTCTCATTTTAGCTAACATATTTTTTACAAACTGTTTTGTAGATAGCTCTCCGCAGCATTTCGTGTTTTGCTTTACAAAATATTTTTGAAAGATATTAAAATAATCAAGAATCTATACTTACATGAAAACGCCTTCATACGGATAGAAAATGACTTTAGCTGATACACAAAGATAGAAATCTTTTTAAGACATGAATATGTTTTTTGACCAGACTTTTTCAACCTATTAAATAAATTTGATGTTCCAATGTGATTCCGTATAAACGGCTACAATCCTAAAAACATAAGATAAGCAGATGACACAGTGTTGATACGAACACGAATATAAACATACAAAATCACCTACAGACTGTAGTGAAAGAAACCGAGGAGACATGATTAAACGTCATTTGCAAGAATGCATAGTTGCTAGCAAAACGAGGAGTCCAACATACAAGTTACAAATGAGAGACACCAATATAAAATTTAAGTCTCTGTTCAATGTCTTAACAGAGGACAAAATGAGCGACACAGACACTACAGAACGCATTTGGATATGCAAAATGCTTTCTAAAAGCTAATCAGTATGTTAAGAGTCAAAAAGATCTTCATTAGAAACAAAGAAAAAAGTACTGAAATGTTAGATATCTTTCCTACCATATGACAACGAATGCTGTAAAATTTCTGCTTAGACACTTGAAGTTCTACAGACAGATGCTGAGGATACCATGAAAGCAACAACGAAGCTGTAGGGAAAATAAATAGTAAAAGGAAAATTATTCTTGACATCAAGAAGAGGCAGATTAAGTTTCTAGGAGACATAATGTGGAAAGAGGTCTTGGAAATGAAATAATCACGGGACAGATTGAAAGCAAAAGAGACAGAGGAAAAACAACACACAATTTAGTGAATGGATAGCGGAACATGATTAAGAAGAAATAATAAAACTACATAATTACAAAAATACAGAAATTTGTGGAGAGTTATGATCGCCTACATCCTGAGGGAATACGGCACATAAATAAGTTGATATCCAGTTGTTTTGATTTTTGATTTTTGATTTTTGATTCTATGTTTATGATATTCCGGTCAAGAAACTTTTTTATTTTTGTTTATTTCAGTGAATCTTCCATTTTTTCTTCTTGTCTTGCTTTTAATCATGTGTTTACATTTCTTTCATGTTTTTATCCACAGTTATAAAGTCGCATTTTGGCCAATCGGCAACACACATTATTTGGTCCATTGATTCAAACTTGTTTGTCGCCTCGGAGATGTTTACTCTTCAAAATCGCATTATGTATTTGACATCACTCAATATAAAACACTAGCAAAGTAACAACAAACGAAGAACTTGATATTCTTTAGAATCAATCGCTTGTTTTCGGGATTATTCTTCCTGTATTTTCTTTTAAATTTCACTCTCTACGTCTTCTCTCTTTCTGATTTTCTCTATGTTCTCTCTTTCCTTTTTCTTTATTTCTTTCGTGATCTTTCTTTACTTCTTCTTTTCTTTCTAATGGAACTTCTATTTTTTTGCTTTTCTCAAACAATTTGTTGCATTTTTCATTCAAATTTATTCGTTTTTTTTTAATTTGTTACGTTTTACTTTTTTTAATTTCCTTCTTAGATTTATTAATTTTTTCTACAATTTTATTTTTCTGCTAGATTTTTCTTTTTTCTTTCCGGAATGTTCTTTCCAGAATTTTCATTCTTTCTTTCTTTCTTTTTTTCACTGTTTTTCTTTTCCCGTTTTATTTCTTCTCTTGTGGTTTAATTCTTTTTACTCTCTTTCCAATAAAGCTTATTTCGTTTGCTTTTCTCATTTATGGAGCTGCCTTCTTTTTATTTACATTTATTTTTTTCCTTTCATATTTCTTTTCTTTTCTTTCCTTTTTCTTTCTTTCTTTCTTTCTTTCTTTCTTTCTTTTTTCCCTGCAATTTATTTCCATTCAGTTTCTTTCTTTCTTTCTTTTCACTTCTTTTCTTTCTTCCATTTTTTCTTTACCTTCCTCTTTCTTCATTTCTTTTCTCTTTCTTTCCTTTTTCCTTTCTTTATATAGCTATAAAAGGGTGACAAATTAAAAATCTAACGAATTTTGTCCTCTAAAAAGACTTCATATAAATAAATTAATGGTCTTATTTATGGTATGTCATATATGTTAGGTGTAAGGATGAAAATATAAAAGTAAACTTCGGTTGCAATTATGTGCCCAGAGGAAAAGTGTGAATTCTAAATTTTAAAATTTGGGATTTAATATTTTACGTACAAATTTATTCTTTATTCTTTATTGAGATTTTAATTTTTTTAACTTTAAATTTTTGTCATATATATATATATATATATATATATATATATATATATATATATATACTGGACGTATAAAAATACCTCTACAGAACTTAAGGGCGTGTTCATCACACCAAACAAGGAGAAAGCTCCACATAAAAATTCTTTCTTTTTAAATTATAAAATTTAAAGTTAGCGGTAGATGTAGTTGAAAGCACTCGGAAGGGACTACTAAAATTCCTGGGACATGCAATGTGGAAAGAGGGCTTGGAGAACCTGATACTAACAGGCCAGATAGAGGGAAAAAGAGACAGAGGAAAGCAGTGGATAACGTATTTGAAGGGCCTGAACAGGTGGATGACAGAACGGGGGTTGCGTGGAGTAACAGGAGAAAGCGTGCTAAAAGCCACCTGGGATAAGGAGACGTGGAAGACCATGATCGCCTACGTCCTGAAAGAACAAGGCACATAGAAGAAGAAGAAGAAGAAGAAGAAGAAGAAGAAGAAGAAGAAGAAGAAACAGTTGAATTTATCTGACGTATTAGAAGGGATAAATTCTTTAGCAGCACTAAAACTGTGTTTGAAATAATGTCCCTGTAGACGGAACCTGTAAAACATGCTTGGAGAACACATGGACTTACCAGACAGTCATCTCTAATTCCAGATCACGCATAAACTGTTGATAATGTCTAACCTTTATTCTACCTTAGGATTCCAATCTGTACAGAAATGTTGGTTCTGTAAATTCGTTGTTTCTTTTCTTCCAAATGTTGCTTCGTCCATAAACAAGACTGAAGTACAAATCCACAAATCGGCAGTTTGTGTAATAAATCATCGGAGAAAATCACCGATGGTCATTGGGGAAAAAGACACTGCAGACGTTGCAAGTTATACAGGTATAGAAGATACTATTGACTTACTCTCCATGTGGTACTATGAATGCTAGGTATATCTTACGTATGCTGATACCTGGATAGTCCGAGACAGCTTGTAGAATATGTTCTTCGTGCTCAGATTTACCAGTGGATATCGGTCTTCCTCGATCCATGGTTTGTGTTACGGATCCTGTCTCAGCAACGCGACAATAAACACTTGGCTCAGCTGCATTCGTTCTGAAAACTCAGTCTCACTATATTGTACCATTCGAGCGACAATAAATCTGCAAAAATTATATCTGACTGGTCACTATATGAATAAATATAAAAAATAAGATAGACTAGCTAACAAGGTATACGAATGATAAATGTAACCTATTCTACATTACAACATAGTGTCATTCACTGTAAACCTCCTTTAAACGTAGTAATAAAAAAACGAAGGATTTGCAGACATAAGGTTTGTTAAATATTTGTCCTTGTTTTGTCATAGCACACACACACACACATATATATATATATATATATATATATATAGTCATCCGCAGACAGATCTGTTTCACTGTATCACAGCTCATCAGTACGGTTAGAATCCGATTGCCCTTTTACCCGATTGAAACCCGACCGAATTGGCGTCAGTCGGCGATTCTACCTCTGGGCTATGGGCATTCGGTAGAAGACGGCAGACTTTTTAGCGTGTATTATTATCATTATACCCGCCCAATATCCAGAGTGATCTAATTCATTTTACTGAATGAGCGATACGTACATGCCAGAGTATATATATATATATATATATATATATATATATATATTACTAAACACCAGCCCTATATCTATTTTCATATATATATATAGATGATTGATATAGGACAGGTGTTTAGTACTCCTGAAAGCCCAATTGGTGATGGAGCCACAGGCAGTGATTTGTCTCCATCGTTAACAACATTCGATTTGCTCTGCATCCATTTATATACGTTACAAATAAAACTAAGTACAACTGACAATAAAAAGATGAAAAAGACTTGGAGGATTTAGATATTATTCTGGGGGTTTTCTTTTACTCAATTCCGTAAATTTGTTTTTGCCTCGAATAGACACTATATAAAATTTCCTAGATTTTTATCCATAATGCTGGAATTGTTAAAATAGTTGTACTTTTTACAAGAAAAATTAAAGTTGATGTTAAAATTGCCTCAAATCATTTCTGACTTTTTAAAGATGTAATGATTTATTATGACATATCTCTGGTTTGTTTTTATATGCATAAAAATTGTATTTATTTTATAAAAAAAATTAAAATTGTATTTATTTTTTATTTTTAAGTTAAATAGTTCACAAATATCGCATAAGATATATTATTGCATATAATTATATTACAACAAAATTTGTATTTTTTAAGAATATTTCCGCATTAAAATTGAGATGCAGTAGAGTGTAGAGTGTCTCGTATCATAAACAGGTGGGTGTATCATACTGATGTTGGGAGAGCGGCGCTGGTCAAAAGGTATAACCGGAGATATGTTTCACATCGTAAGAACATCGTGTCTTCTTGTTTTTTAATCGTATGACCCCGAGCAAGGCGGTAACGCCACTGTTGTGCAGGGGACTAAGAAATAGTGAAAAGATTGGAAAAGAGAAAGCCGGAAACCACATCCTAAACAGGGAACAAGGGATGAGCCTCTTAACCTGTTCAATAGACGTGGGTGGAGTGTGAACCGGGCGATAGATAGATCTATCTACTCCAATTGAAAAAAAATGAAAAAGAGAAAAAAAAAAGAAAAGTGAAAAAATTGGAAACGAGAAAGCCAGGAAACAACATCCTGAACAGGGAACAAGGGATGAGCCTCTATACCCGTACAATAGACGTGGGTGGAGTGTGAACCGGGCGATAGTTTAGTCTATCTACACCAATTGAAAAAATAAATAAATAAATAAATAAATAAGTAAAAATAATAAAAGTAAAAATAAAAAATAGGGGCATTGAGTTAACTAAGTTTTAACTTAGTTAAAGTCCACTAAAAAAATTTTTAATGTTCTTAAGAAAACTTGGGCTATTTAATAAATATTTTATCAAGCTCAATCAGCAACATAAAGTACAGCTCAACCTAGTCAGTGTTTGAGATGATCTAACCGTCCTAATTATTCTAGAACTCGAGGTTGAACCATGTTACCAAGAAAGAGAATATGGAGGAATGAACGTACCACTGCCTTTAGGAAAATAATGAACTATAACACCGCTCTAAGCCCACATTACCATTCAGTCAGTTAAGTGCCATTCAGGATACACACTTGGGCGATTATGTCTCAAAAGAGACATGATTGAGTTGGCAGATAATTCCTTTAGCAGGAGGCTGATATTTCTTTTTATTGGAGACTGATTACCAATCAAGGCTATAGAAACAAATCTGTCCTGATATTGAACATATACCTGGAGGGAAATTGACAGATTAATACAGTTGTAGAGTTGGTGTGGCGAAATCTTCGTCGCCAAGTTGTTATGACCGTTTTGGCTGGAAGTAAGACACGGAACACAGAAGGTAGGTTCAAAACAGTGTACTAGTATAACAAGAACATGTACAAGGTAAGTGTTAGTAATGAGTGAATAGAAGTAATTTCGAATCGGTACAGTTACGCTGCTTATTGCCTGAATCGTAGCTGGCTTTGTGTGCGTACTAGCTGTCGTCAACTACCTCTTCCAAAAGTCACGCAGGTAACTATATATAACAAGAAGAAGAGTCCATTCCTCGTAGAAGGGCACCATAATAAATAGCTTTTCTAAGGGTGTTTGCGTTTAAGTAAAGGCAACGAATTCAAATGGAATTCGAAGGTGGCTCTCCGATTTCTAGTTCCGAAACGATATCTACTGCACCACAACTTATATTATCATTATATAATCCATTTCCTGAGGGGAAAATCTGTGCATTCTCAACATGATCGTAGTTGGCATGCCAGAGTCACTATTGCAGAAAGTAACTTATCTGCCAAAGACACACTAGTAAATGGATACAAACCACTCCCACTTTCAGAACCGTAACTAATACAATAAAATCCTTAGAAATTAGACTAAAAAGGGTGTCTAAAATTATCTTTCTGAAACTGTCATATTAGGCCAGCTACACCAGCCCTACCAGCACATTTATTTCTTTTCCTCGTCCTTCGTCTCCTCTTTTTTGATTTCTGCCACCAACTCTTCCAAATTTTTCTCGCCTTTCTTCAACTCCTTTTATATATCTTTGATGTTGATGAAAAGTTAAATGATGGATGACTAACTGGTAACCTATTACCTCATTTCTAGTTTACTAATACTTGCAATAGTGAAGTTTCTTATGCATGACGATTTGGCGTATCTGGTTTACCCGTGGGCCGTAAAAATCCTCTGTGTCGACCGCGGGTTGTACGAAGTTGGCCTCTCATTGGCAACGTGTTCCACGTGTTATGGAAACCTCTACAAATCGCCTTAACAAACCTAGCCGAACATTACGGCGATCTGATTGTTATGTATGCGAGGTAATAATGTCCCGGTCATCAGCTCGATTAACGGAGTCCGTGAATATATTCTAAATCAGAATAAGACATTTGCGGTATTTACATTATTCGGACTATTGTCCTCATCTTTTTTGCGATTTTTACGAAGTTTCAGCCTTTGTATATTCCGGCCTTCTTCACGTGCTAGGAATTTTTAACCGAACATTTTATTACAATCAATGGAGTATATGATTTCTTGCACAACTCTTTGGGTCAAATTACAAGAACTAACCAACGTCTATATTCACTGCGCCATCTGTCCTTAAGTAACTTAAAGAGGGAGATAACTCAAACCTCATTAGAGGTACTACTACGGAAGGAATGAAAATCACTGACTTGGCAGACCGGCTGCAGCCGCTCTCACACCGGCGTGATGTAGCTTCCCTGTGCCTCTTCTACAAGTACTTTCATGGCTTCTGCTCCGATGAGCTTAGATCACTGGTGCCGCCTAAGCACGAATTTACACGAGATACTAGATTAGCAACTAGGTCCCACCCTTTTACAGTTAAACAAATAAGATGTAACCGTAAATTCTACTCCAACAGCTTCTTTTCTCGCGCTTCCCGCCTGTGGAACTCCCTTCCACAAGTCTGCTTTCCCGACAGTTACAATCTCCAGGTGTTTAAATGTAGGGTCAATAGACACCTCCTATCACACTAACTCCCAACTATTCTCACAACACTCTCATCTACCCAACCCTCATTCTCGGTATCCTCACCCGCCTATCACCCACCCTCTGTTATTTCCTATATTTAATCAGCCTTTCTCCACTCTACGTATCCCCCTGCACAGTAGTGGCAGTGACATGCCTTGCTCGGGGTGAAACGCTTATAAAAAAAAAAAAAAAAATATACCCCAGTGATTGTAATAAAAGGTTCGTTTCGAAAGTCCTAATACCTGAAGAAGTCAGGAGAGTACAACGGCCGAAACATCGTACAAATGGCAACAAAGAGGAAAAATGTAAATACTGTAAATACTAGCTCATCTCAAAAATACTAAAGACATTAGCCTTTTGACATAACGTCAAGATAATACTATAGATAGAAAAATATAAATACAAGCAAAAGGAAAAGTAGAAAAAAGAAAATAGAAAAAGAGCACTGAACTACAGATTTTATTGATGTACTAATTAATCCATAGCTGAAGCGAGAATAATGAACCCGACTGGAATTGAACTTCGGCTCTACGATTTAGAATTCCGTACAGTTATCCATTATATCACCCGCACATCCAAGTTTACAGCTCACGGTATTCCAAAGGTGTAAACCATCTAGATAATAACAAAGCTCGATATTGATTAACTTAGCTGATCGTACCAGAACCGTAAGGTGAAAAGTCTGGAGAATTGATGTGCGCAGTGGTGCAGTGGATATCAACTCGGAACGAAAAAAATCGGTAAGCCGAGTTCGAATTATATTTGAATTCCTTGCATTCACAAATATCTCTGGGAAAGGAATTAATCCATTTTTCTTCTATTTGTGGATTAAATAAGAGGACATATTGGGTTCTATAGCCTTGTCTGTTAACCCGTCTACAACAGAAAGCAATGGCAACCTACTGCGGAATAATATTCTGCTCAGTCAGTCATGTCTCTTTCGAGACATGATCACCCAAGCGTGCATCACGTATGGCACGTAAGTGACTGACTGAACACTCACAAGGCATGTTATAGCTATGAGAAGCTAGGAAAATACTAAATAATCTGATCACTTATAACAAGACATATTGTTTAGAGAAAAAATTAAAAAAAGGAAGATGCGGAGAACCATGATCGCCTTTGACCTAAAAGTATTTGTCATATAGAAAGAAGATCGATAATAAAAATATTTGCTCGTTTTTATTTTTTTTTTTTTTTGTTTTAGATAAGTGCAGTTTTAATCTTTTTATTTACTGGTCCATGGTTTTCCTCAATTATTATGGCGTCTGGAAAGCAATTAAGTATTTATTTTCCATAACATATGTAGCGTGTAAACTTAATTAGCCTTAGTTTTGTAATGTGTCGTGAATAATTATCATTTATTTTTATCTTAAATTTTATTATAAACAATAACCAATTATCTTGATTAACAGCCGTTTAATTGAAGTGATTTTCTTTTCACAGGTGACTGCAAAACCTTCTTTCGCTTCGGAATTGAGCGGCCGTTATAAATCGGCTAAAATTACACTGAACACAAAAGAAAACGTACAAGAGGCAGAGAGTGACGCATGCACAACAAATTAAATGACTGAAAAGAAAAAATAATGTCCGAATTTTAGTGATAAAGAATTGCCAACATTATACACGAATTTATTTAATTATCTGATTTTTATAGTTTCAACTTTTTCTGTTGTTTTATCCTCTAGTTTTCATCACTTTGCATGTCTTGGCTGGTATCTTTCCAGGATGTCAATCCATAATGGTACGTTTTTCTCATTCTAATATCCACGAGAGTGTATATCTATCTATCTATCTATCTATCTATCTATCTATCTATCTATCTATCTATCTATCTATCTATAGATATATATATATATATATATATATATATATATATATTCTAAACATATGTTGTTAAATATAAGAGACAATGAATGTTTATTATGTTTAATCATGAGCCGTTCTAAACGTCGTATTTTTGCTTTAATTTCAGTTGAAAATAACCAACATTTGGATAATTATTTATTAGTTTTCTTCTAAGTTTTAGGCTCACATGAGCCATCTTCAGAGAGGTCGTTCAAACTGAAATATTATAAAATCCACCACTACCGACGATTTTATTTTGTGTTGACATAAAACTCCGCTTGGCAACGGCAATAGTTACCAAAAATAATAAACGCAGTTCTTAAGTTTGCGATGCGGTTTTATGACGTCACACCGAGGGATAGCGCGAAATGACAACAAAACCATATAGTCAAATGCAATGTAATATTGCATTTGATTATATGGTTTTGACTATTTGAAATATTTGAAATATTGCATTTGACTATTGCCGTTTATATATATATATATATATATATATATATATATATATGTATACGCTCTTGCCCCTCAATTGAACACTCTGGGGATATGGTAGATTATAAAATAGGAGCTCCTTACCGCTATTTACAAATCGTAATTCAGCAATAAATTGAACACTCTGCCGTTTGTTTACATTGTATATAATACACGCTAGCATCTGCTTTCCTTCGCTGTTCGTAGATAGCTTAGAGGTAGAATCTCCGATATTTCAAATTGGTTGGGTATCAATAGGGTTTCAATCTAATGTCTAGACGTACTGATGAGCTGTGATGCAGTCCTTTATATATATATATATGTGCCTCTTTATTTCATCAGCCTCAGAATCAGGGTATTTAGAATCGATAAAAAAAGTTTAAGCAACCAGAAATCATTATTGTCCATTTTTCTGGGATGAGTAAGGATTTACGTATTTATATTATTCGGACTATTGTCCTCATCTTTGTTGCCATTTGTACGACGTTTTGGCTGTTGTATGCCTTCTTCAGGTGCTAGGAATTACAAAGCGAACACTTTATCACAATCCCTTGCTAGAGCCTGTTTTGGTAGTCATGAGTTATCTCACTCTAAGCCTCTAAGTTACTTGTTCACCACTGTTGTAGCCTGGTATTGAAATCACAACTGTTTAGGTCAAGTCAAAGGAACAAACCAACGTCTATATATACTGGGCCATGTGTCCTTATGTGGTCTAGAGGGAGATAACTCATGCCTACCAACAGAGGCTCTACGCGAGGGATGAGAATGATATACATGAGTGATTATAATAAAGAGTTTTGTTCGAAATTCCTATCACCTGAAGATGTTCGGAGCATATAACGGCCGAAACGTCGTACAAATGGCAACAAAGATTGTCCGAATAATGTAAATAGTATAAACCAGAAATCCGTTTTTTAAACTATTTGTGATAATGAACAAAGAATATAAAATATTTTTATTCAATGCGAAACGGGTACAACCGTCCGTAAAAGAAGTATGATGGACCTGATCTCAAGAAAGTATTTTTCAGATGATAATCTTGCCAAATATTTTTCATTCCAAAGGCTGATCGACTTACATCAGAAGTACAAATTTTTGTTTTCATTTCGTTATTCATTCAAAGCAATGGTTTACTTGTCCGTTAGAAAAAACGATACATAACAACATTTTATATCTACTCTTAATTATACCTGCAAATATTTACAGCTTTCAAGGCCGTCTATACATTTATATATATATATTGATTGTTTAAATACTTAGTTTTTGGTCATGGTAGAAACCTAGGTCATGTAATAACTCGTTGATAAATGGAAAATATATAAAAATATACATATATAAAAACTGCTCTTACACATAATTTGATTTGTTTCATTCTCATTTTACTTTTTCTAAATCCCATATTCTTTCTCTCTCGCTCTTAAATTCACATTCTGACTATCTCTCCTAAATCACCCTCTCTTACATCCTATATTTATTCTCTCCTTTTCCTAAGTCCCACTTTCTGACTCTCCTTCTCGTAAACTCCACATTTTTACTGTCCCCCGCCTAAATCCCACAATCTTACTTTCCCGCTCCTATTTCCCACATTCTTACTGTGCGTCTCCTAAATCTTAATATTTTGATTATCTCTCACCTAAATCCCATACTCTGACACTCTATCTCCTAAATTTCACATTATGACTCTCCTTCTCGTAAATTCCACATTTTTACAGTCCCTCTCCTAAATCCCACAATCTTACTTTCCCGCTTCTATTTCCCACATTCTTACTCTCCGTCTCCTAAATCTTAATATTTTGATTATCTCTCACCTAAATACCATACTCTGACACTCTATCTCCTAAATTTCACATTATGACTCCCCCTCTCGTAAATTCCACATGTTTACAGTCCCTCTCCTAAATCCCACAATCATACTTTCCCGCTTCTATTTCCCACATTCTTACTCTCCGTCTCCTAAATCTTAATATTTTGATTATCTCTCACCTAAATCTGATACTCTATCTCCTAAATCTCACATTATGATTCTCCCTCTCTTAAATTCCACATTTTTACAGTCCCTCTCCTAAATCCCACAATCATGCTTTCCCGCTCCTATTTCCCACATTCTTACTCTCCGTCTCCTAAATCTTAATATTTTGATTAACTCTCACCTAAATCCCACACTATGACACTCTATCTCCTAAATCTCACATTCTGACTCTCCCTCTCTTAAATCCTATATTTATACTCTCCTTCTCCTAAGTCCCAGTTTCTGATTCTCCTTCTCGTAAATTCCACATTTTTACAGTCCCTCTCCTAAATCCCACAATCTTACTTTCCCGCTCCTATTTCCCACATTCTTACTCTCCGTCTCCTAAATCTTAATATTTTGATTAACTCTCACCTAAATCCCACACTCTGATACTCTATCTCCTAAATCTCACATTATGATTCTCCCTCTCTTAAATTCCACATTTTTACAGTCCCTCTCCTAAATCCCACAATCATACTTTCCCGCTCCTATTTCCCACATTCTTACTCTCCGTCTCCTAAATCTTAATATTTTGATTAACTCTCACCTAAATCCCACACTATGACACTCTATCTCCTAAATCTCACATTCTGACTCTCCCTCTCTTAAATCCTATATTTATACTCTCCTTCTCCTAAGTCCCAGTTTCTGATTCTCCTTCTCGTAAATTCCACATTTTTACTGTCCCTCTCCTAAATCCCACAATCTTATTTTCCCTCTCCTATTTCCCACATTCTTACTCACCGTCTCCGAAATCTTGCATTTTGATTATCTCTCCCATAAATCCCACACCCTGACACTCTACCTCCTAAATCCTAGATTTTTCTGGGATTCCCCTATTCTCAAATATTCAAGTGTTTTAGTTACTTTGCAAAAATGCAACGATATTTAGATACCACTACAAATCTACTACCTCAATATTTTTATTACCGTTTTCTAGCCCATGTCATTTGAACATTTATTTTAAAAGGCGACGTTGATATTTCAACAGTTTTCTCTCTTATTCATTTGTTTTCCTGATCTCTTTAATCAATGCCAATTAGTTAAGTACCAACGTAATAAATGCTTGGGCGATCGTGTCTCTTTCGATTTATAGCTGACTAAGAAGAAAATTTTCCCTTCGTAGTTTGCAATTTCTTTCTTCAGCAGAATGGTTGCCATCCAGTGCTATAGGGCCCAGTCTATTCTTTTATTCAATCCATTGCCGGAGTAAGAAGAGATGGATTTATACCTTTCTCGCTATTTGTGCATCAGTTAATTTAATAAACTCGATCGGAATTGGAATTCTTTGATTTCTCATTTAGAAACTGTATCCATTATACCATACTCTTGATCGATTCCACTGAACCGGATAATTTCGCAGTTTAAATGTAGGGTCAATAGACATCTCCTCACACACTAACACCCATCCATTCTCTCAAACACTCTTATCATCTACCCAACCCTTATCCTCGGTATCCTTACCCGTCTATTACCCTCCTTCTGACACAAGGGAGTTCAAGATGTGCGAGAAAAGAAACTGTCAGTATATAAAGGAGGTTATATTCAACTATTTCGACAGTAAAATATTGAGACCTTGATGCCAAACTATTAGCATGAGTAAATTCATGTTGTCCAGGCACCAGGAAAAAAAGCTTCTC
Source organism: Ascarosepion bandense (assembly GCA_037127315.1). NCBI lineage: Eukaryota > Metazoa > Mollusca > Cephalopoda > Sepiida > Sepiidae > Ascarosepion > Ascarosepion bandense. The sequence continues at coordinate 1,372,490 of JBBBDQ010002022.1, forward strand.
AAAGCAGTAGTCATGAGAAACCTTGTAGAAAGGGTAGAATAAAGCCATATACCGTCGGTGAGAAAGTGACTGAAGGTGAGCTCCCCAGTCAAGATAGATTACCGATCCTTCATCGAGAACATCGAGATGATTAGCTCAGGCATTGGACCTGATATGGCAACTGTATTTAATGCATGGACGAATGGTAGATTTATAAATGCCCAAGATAGTTTTGACAAGAAAAACATCCTGGAACCACACAATGGCCCAAAGTTCCTTTCAGTAGATGATGCTATAGATTTGATACAGTCGTACCATTTGAGATAATTTGAGAGAGATAGACCAAGCGGGTTCAGTGTGCTGCACTAGGAGACTGGAGTCATCTATACTGTTCGTGGGTAGGAAAGTTTGTCATGGTCGTTAACAGAGAGCAGCTTTGTTTTGGAGACTTCAAAAGTTACGAGAAATTTCGTACTACATTCAATCGCAGATTGAAGGTCCTTTTAATGAGCAGTAGCCAGGTTTACTTTGTTAGACATGGATTATTTTTTATTGAGATGGAATAAATGGAGGTGTCATCTCCATAGATGCCTACTTCGGTAATGGTTAAATGAAGAAAAACATTGATGAAGATTAGAAAAAGGGTAGGACCTAGGATAAATTCTTTGAAAGTATCTGCAAGCTTACTGGTTTAAAACAATCTTCATTTCATCATTTAAAAGATACAATTGTTTTGAGCAATAAGTCGTCCAGAAATACCGTAGCCAGAATGCCAATCCCTATCGAATCATTTCGAAATATCAAGACCAACAGCTTTAGCTTTGCTGTTTTTAAGAAGAGCCTTGTATATATCTTCAGTGTTTGGTGTTAGCACATCGACAGTTGATCTTGTGAAGCGGAAGTCATATTGTTGCCAAGGAGAATGTTGTGAGATGTGAGACTGTTAAATATTTCAGCAATAATAACAGTCTCGAATAATTTGCCACATTAAGTAAGAGGTCAATTAGGCGACATTTAGAGGAGACCGACGGCTACCCAGAATCTTTAAAACAGGAACTACAAAGGAGGACTTTCAACAAGCATAAAACAGTTAAATAATATTTATAGAGATTTATGGGGACAGGATCCAGCTTACAGGCATATTTCTTTAGAACGATTAGTGGAATTCCATCTCATTTGATTTACTTATAGGAGTCAAGCTTAGACAGGGCTATATATATATATCAATATATATATATATATATAATATTAACTATAGCAACAACTATAGCAATAGTAAAACTAGTATTAATCAAGCTATAATTTAAATCATCTTGTATAACCCACCGAGAACAAACTCGGAGAAAAAAAAAGGAGAAGCAAAAAAGAAACAAACGAAGTACATGAACAAAAAGTCAAGCACTCATAAGAAAGAAAAAGAACCAAGACGAAAACCCTAACACTAAAGTGCTCAGTACCAAAGTAGAGCAAACAAAGTCAGAAATCTAAACAAGAGTCAACAACCACGTGGTCGATTGTTGGCTCTTGCTTAGATTTCTGTCTATATATATATATATATATATATATATATATATACCACTCAGTTGAGGCTCATTTCTAGGTAAAAAATTAGTTGTGGATACTAATTATGATTAAGTAATAGTGGGATGGAGGGGTTTGCTTTTAACTATTTCGACAGTCAAGTATTGAGACCTTGATGCAAATCTAGTAGCACGAGTTATCGAGGCACCAAAGAATGAAGCTTCTCAGAGCAGTAGTCATGAGAATACGTGTAAAAAAGGTAAAAAAGGGAGAATAAAATCTAATACCGTAGGCGAGAAAGTGACTAAAGGTGAGCTCTCAAATCAAGATCGGTTGCCGATCTTTCATCGAGAACAACGAGATGATTAGCAGGAGTAACCCGTCAGTAGTCTTTCGAATCAAATTATTGAGATGCTATACGCTGCTTCATTCTATCATCAAACAATTGCTTAGCATCATTTGGGACACTTTTACATTCTTTACAAGCAGAAACAAAGAGATATCTACTGTGATCAGGCATTTCATTCCGGTAGAGCCGAAAGAAGGTTTTCTGTGGGTGATGGAAGCCGAAAAAGTAGGAGACTTAAGGAGAAGGACGTGATTTAAATCCGAATTTTCAAGCTGTGATGAAAGCATCAATGCCGAGTTTAAGCCAAGAGGTGTCCCAAGAGGTGCATTCACGAACGGGCAGACTAAAATTTCACTTTCAATAAATATCTCAAATAGAATCGTAGAACAAGTTCTAGTTTATTTGTTGATAGCAATATTCTGTAGGTCGGAGGTTCCTACATGGATATTCACTTTCTTCTCTTGCTTTCAAAATGTCTTGTGACATCTTGTCATATTTTCTGAGCCGTCTTTCTATGAATTATATTTTCCTTTTGCTGATCCTGAGAACAAGTTTCTTTTTTTCCAAATTTTTCTCCTAGCTCACTCTTTCCAATCACGGTATACTCACTAGTCTCCTGTAGAATTTAATTTCTGCCCACGTTTCTTCTTTGTATGAATTGACCAGCATTCCTCGCCATTTAAGTCCTCTATAACAGAGTCGGAGAGTTGAGTTCGAATTCCAGTTGGGATTGTTGCATTTACTTACGCGCAAATACCCTTGAGAATGATATGAATCATTATTCCTGACACCGGCTAAAAATTTACCAAGTAATACAAATTTGACAAATATTCAGTTGGCAATTGAATGCGGGATGAATTCAATAATCAAACAATTCTTCTTCTTTTTATCCTGCAAGTAACCTAGCCTATCTTACAAATATATACCCGATATAAAACCAAAGAGCCACTCAAAATAGTGTTATGCTGAACAACGTTTTTGCATGGATATTTCAATTATATATATATATATATATATATATATATATATAGGCTGCGATACAAGAATTGTCGTCAAAATTGATCTCCAATAAACATTTCTTATGGACGGTGACCTTATTTAAGTTGGTGAATGCTGCCATAATCCTTGCTCTCTTTGGAGTTAAAAAAAGATTCTTTTGGTCTCTCAGTCAACTATGCCCCAAACATATCAATCACTGTCTCATTCTGGGGATTTAGATGTCCAGATGTAAAGAGAGATGTGGTCGTAGAAATTGTCTGATATATATATATATATATATATACATATATATATATATGTGTGTGTGTGTGTGTGTGTGTGTGTGTGTTTGTGTTTGTGTTTGTGTGTGTTTGTGTGTGTGTGTGTGTGTGTGTTTGCCCAAATAATTGTAACTAAAACAAGGATATTTCACACCTTCCCTGACCATGTATACGTCGTCTTTTGCCGTTGTTCTTCTTTTACTATTTGAACTGAAGGATACAGCTTTCTTCTTCCCCTTGATGACACGACTGAAACTTGAAAGGCTGACACCAACAATATCCTCAATCTCTCTGTAAGGCTTGGCAGCGTGTTCATACAGCGTTACAATTTTCGTAAACTTCCTTGGGCTAACCTCCATCGCAGACAATGGCTGCGGGACAAATAATCAGCAGTTTCTTGGCATGATAAAAAAAAGATGCAATCACAGATGACGCAATATTTTTCAAAGGCAAACAAATATCCGAAGAAACAAAACAGAAATCAATTACATCCTCACACTACAGTGGTTTCTAAAACTGACCGTCTGTGCCTCTTCTATAAATACATTCATGGCTTCTGCTCCGATGAACTTAGATCACTGGTGCCCCCTAGGTACGAATTTGCACGAGATATTAGATTAGCAACTACGTCCCACCATTTTACAGTGAAACCGTTAAAATGTAATCCCAATATATACTCCAACAGCTTCTTTTCTCGCACTTCCCGCTTGTGGAATTCCATTCCACATACTTGCTTCCCCGACAGCTACAATCTCCAGGAGTTTAAATGTAAGGTAAATAGACACCCCCTAACACACTAGCTCACATCCATTCACTTAAACACTTTTCCCATCTACTCGGCCCTCACCCTCGGTATCCTTACCCGTCTATCACCCTCCTTTCATTTCCTATATCTAACCACTCTTTCTCGTCACTTCCCCTATTTAACCCCCTGCGCAATAGTGGCAGTGGAATGCGTTGCTTGGGGTGAAATGATTAAAAAAAAGAAAGGAAACTAAAGTAGTTGTTTTATTTGATTTTCACGAGGGTGTAGATAGATAGATAGATAGATAGATAGATAGATAGATAGATAGATAGATAGATAGATACCTCTGATAGATAGATAGATCTGATAGATAGATAGATAGATAGATAGATAGATAGATAGATACCTCGATAGATAGATAGATAGATAGATAGATAGATAGATAGATAGATAGATAGATAGATAGATAAAAAATGACACTATATCATTAGAAAAAGGATTCTCTAAAGAGGATATATTTTTTACGAAGCAATATATCAGCCACATTACGAAGCTTGACAAAGAAAAGTAAGAAATAATTGTAAGAATAAATGTCGGCAACTATTAACAATGAAAGGAAATTATTCACATGAGAATAACGATTGATAAAATTTGCAACATAAAGGAACATATTAATAAAAAGGAATATCGCCACTTGCCTTTAAATAAAAATATTTACGATATTTGTTGATAGCAAATATATAAAAAGAATACGCTGCACCGAATATATTCATCACTATCAAACGTAGAATTCAGAATCAGACTGGATAACTCTTATTTATAAACATAGCACTATGAACAATTTCAGATACTCTCCCATCACAAGGGAGTGGTTTGAGTCAATGAACTTATGGGTTATCTTCTTTTTTATTATTTGTATATTTTCGTTTCATTCGCAGTGAAATATGATGAAAAAAATACTGTTATCTTTGATCTATGAAATGGAGAAAAAAGGTTGATAGTTTTTAGCAATAAACTCAAACTCTTATATTTATCAATAAAAAAATAATTTGAAATGAGACCATAATACCAATGGTCTAGCAATAGATTTCTTCAATCGTAATTGACCTGGGGTCATAAAGGTGACAAATATGTCAGAAATGAATTACAGACCTCTTCCTATTTGCATCATTTAGACTGTTGTTCTCATATTTATTGTCGTATTCAAAACATTTTGACCGTTGTACAGGCGGTCCTAATTAAGGTGATTGGAATTTCTAACAGAAACGTTTATTTCGAATAGTTGGGGTTGTTGTTCTCGTTTAACGAGTAATGCCAATACCTGATGTTTTTGGTTCAAATATAACACGACCCCCGGTTGATTCCAGCCAACCTTTCTGTCGATTCCATCCAGGCTGTGTTGTTGATCTCGGCAGCATGGAACAGGAAATTCTCAAGGCCGAATTCTGACCTCAGGTCACATATCTTTAACACCCATTGACAAATATTTTGACTATCATTGATAAGTTTGACTACTTCTCCCAACAAAAGCAATTTGCACTCTTTGCACTATGAATCTGTATTTTCCACTTTTTATCACCTCGGCTACTTCTCTCGACAAAAATAAGTGTATTCTCCAATTTCAGAGAAATCTCCTCTCTTCTTGAAAATCATTTAAAATTAATAGCAGCCATCTGAAAATAGGGGCACATCACTCCCAAAGCCACCTGCCATTTATAAAATAAATGACACTATAACTACCAGTATTTAGCATGCGTATTAATTTCTAACTTTATTATTGGGTCTTTTTCTTCACATTTCTCTTCAGCCTGGTAATATGGGGGCAAGGGCATGGACATGCCGACTGCAGAAAAACCCAGATAAATTTTATCAGGTTAAAGGTTGGTTTCGCCCTCAGCGTCTTAGTGGGTTCTCTTTCAAAAACTCTGGAGTGAGTAATGGGTTTCTGAGCAACCACAACCCGAACTCCCTCAGTTATACTGTTTGCTTGCGGTCGTACTCTATTAGTTAATAACTCGACCTGGCAATATTCCTTAACCCTCTTTCTATTATCTTTAAATACTTGTAGTATATATAGTAGGTGCACACTGGTCATATAAATAGTGAGATACATGTTCCCAAGGCATCGTTTCTACACTTTTTATTTTCTGTTGCTAACATCATAAATTTCGTCCGGGTTGCATTCATAGTTATATCCCCTGTTTTAATTTGGTATTTGGATATTAATCCACGCCAGCTTGTGAATGGGATACGGAATAGGTAAATTCATATCCTGATATATCTCGAGAAAACTGTCCCTGTCCAGTAACGGTATGAACCCTACAACCAGTAATTTGTTATCCTCCAACAAAGTTATACAACCCAGGGAACTATAATATTTCTATTTTTTCTTAGAGGGTCCACCAGTAAAGTTAAATGTTTGTATCTTGATTAACAATTCTCATAAATGTCCATAGGTCACTATACTCGGTGACAAGTGACTCAAGGACAACATGTGCTGCTGAGTCCTCACGTACTCTAGTAAAATTGTTAGGGACTGACTAGCCTGTCGTATTTTGTTAAGGATAGCTATAAGCTGATAATACTGTTGTATAAACCTTTTTAATACCTGCACTTTGTTCATCACCGTCTCTGTGGTATAGTTATCGCTTGCGTAGCTCCCTTAAATTAATGGTCAGCCAATTTATATTCACTCTATTTTTTGTTAGCTCTAGCCTTGTTACATTCAATATTGACACGCTGTTCTTTGCCTCCTTGGCTCGTTCTTTTTTTTTCTCCAACTCTCCTAGAATTCGCTTTATGAATCTAACCTCATCTTGCGTTACGGTTCCACATAAAACATCCAGTGCTTTCCCTTCAACGGAAACCATTGCTCTCTGTCTCCTGGTTTGTAATAATCCAATTCCCTTAAAATAATTTCTCATCTCTTTACATTTGTCCTCCACCATTGTTATGTCTCACTGTAAAGAGTACAACAAATTAAGGTATCTCGTTTCTTTGGGGTAATTCTCGGCCACTTTTGATCTGACTGAACCTAGTAATTTTATCTCACTCTCCAATTTGCTTAGCAGTACCTCGTATGGCTATAGATCGATCACGAATGTGATCAATACCTCGAATGTGATCAATACCTCGTATGGCTATAGATCGATCACGAATGTGATCAATACCTCGAATGTGATCAATACCTCGTATGGCTATAGATCGATCACGAATGTGACGAGTCACTTTCATCTAGTTACTACTACTTCGCTCAATTTCTTTAAAATCGTATTTTGGCTGTGTTTCAAGCTGCTGTCATCACTATCATCATCGTTGTTACATGTATCAACTTTCTTCTGCCGCCCATACCTGCAACAAGATATCCCAATTTTTATTTCTTTAACTATGTATGCCCCTTTCGTTCAGAAAAATTCCTTATACCCATCTTCTAGTAAGCTAGTTGAATTTTAGACAGGTGCAAGGTCCTCCTGTCCCGAAGGTCGGATGTCATTATTAATAACGCAGTCGGACATTCATCCGGCCAGTATGCTGCTCGAAAACGGAATTGACAAGTAAATTTCTCCGCCCTTCGTGACCTGCAAACCACAATTATTTCCTTAACGAGATTCCAACAAGTAGCTCCTTTTGGGAATAGAAGGATAGATAACGAAGAGCTCGACGTTGTTGCGCACCAACACCAAAGCCATCTACCTCAATTTTCATTACCTTATCTTCTTACAAAGACTTGGGTTCTTTTCTCTTCTTAATCTCTGTTTCAGAGGTAATTCGTGTTCAAGTTCTCCCTTGTTGTATGCTTCTTTCTTCGGGAGTTACTTCTAAGTCAACCTCTGACCTACTCTTCTCCCAGTCGGTTTTGGAGTGGAGAGAGTTAGTTCATCTTCCTACTCCCTCTTCCTAGATTCTTCTCCAATAGTCTGCAGAAGGTTGAACTTTACAACTGCCGAAACGTCAGGAATATGAAAATAAAGATGAGTAACATACGTGATACACAACTGGGCGATCATGTCTCAAAAAAGGAAAAGTTTTAACAGCCATTACTTTCTGTCATAAGCAGGTTGCCAATCAAGACTGTTAAAATCCAGTTTGTCCTGTTATTTAACCCATAGCTGGAAGGAAAAGAGACGAATAAATACATTTCTCAGTGGTGTTTGCGCGCAAGTGAATTCAACGAATTCAACTGGAATTCGAACTCGGTTCTCCGATTTCTCCCTCCAAGTCGACATTCACTTAACAAAAACGGATGAGATTTTAGTACCACTCCTGATTGCAGAAGAGAGGATGCTTACTTTATGTTAATTAGTTTTCAAATATGTTTTTAATTGATAGTCTGCATTTGCTCTACTGATGAATAAAAAAATCTACGGCCAACGACGAGGCATAAATTTGATAACTGATGAGGTTTTCTGCAATCGAAAGTTAAGATGCATTTATAAGCGTACGTAAACAGTCAGATTTCGCTTTAAGAATATTCGTGCCTGCCTGCTAATGAACTCTTACTTCCAACGTATGACTAGTTCTGCCTACATATGAATAGCAGTGACAGTGAAAACTACAAATCACTAAACTAATCCGATTGAATAGCTATTTGAAACAAAGAAAGCTGCGTTTCAGGAAAACACAGGACAATCATTTATCAACCATTAAACATCATCCATATGAAGTAGAAGGTGGCCATATTTGAAAGAAGCAAATAAGCTGAAAACAAATATTTAACTGGAGAAAGGACTGATCAAAAATCAAATCATGGTGTACGCATTTTCATTAATTTGAAAATTCATTTACATACGAAATATTCTTCTTTTATCTGTTATTTATTTTCCGACTATTTCCGTCGTTGTGTGTGTCATCCAACCGTCATCAGTCTTTTCGCTAATTCACGTAACCTTCAGTGAATTTATATATCCCTTTACTCAATTTACAGGTTCAATTTACTCGTTCCTTTGACAGTATACGTAATTAGCACTTCACAATAACTACTAGCACTGTATCCATTAATCTCAAATCTAGATTTTTCTCATTAATCTACCCGGATGTTTCCCAGTTGGGAAATAGGTAATTAAAACAACGGTTAGTAAACTTGGTGATATAGCAATAACTACAGAAAACATGAATATCAGCAAAATGATTATCCCAAAATGCAATAACTACAGAAAACATGAATATCAGCAAAATGATTATCCCAAAATGCAATAACTACAGAAAACATGAATATCAGCAAAATGATTATCCCAAAATGCAATAACTACAGAAAACATGAATATCAGCAAAATGATTATCCCAAAATGCAATAACTACAGAAAACATGAATATCAGCAAAATGAATATCCCAAAATGCAATAACTACAGAAAACATGAATATCAGCAAAATGATTATCCCAAAATGCAAATTACAAATCGTTGATACTAAAATCAAACAAGTACAAAAAATTAAATATCTGGAAAGTGTTCTAACAGAAGAGGAAATGTGCGACACCGAGATCTGCAGACGTATTTAGATGGTCAACGATGCATTGCAAATACTAAGCATAGAGAGAAATTTGCTAAGAAATAAAGAAAAGAGTATTGAACCGTTACGGGATATTTATCCTCCTGTATGGCAATGAATGCTGTAGTGTACAACCTCTTCAAAGATAAAGAAGAGACTTGGAGAAAAAGAAATGTAGTTCTCCATAACGATGCATACGATATCCTCAACCAAACGACAAGGAGAACAAAATAGAGATTTATTCATAATATCAGGAAGAAACATTCGAAATTTCTGGGGAACGTAACGAGGGAGGAAGATTAGAGAATGTGATTCTCACAGGACTGATTAAGAGAAAGTGTAATAGAGGAAACAGACTTAGTGAACTTGCGTCTAACTACATTCCTTGCGTTCACTTACGCAAAAATACCCTTGGGAAGGTAATAATCCATCACTTACCTCCAGTTATGGGTTAAATAGCAGAACAGATTGGGCTCTATAGCCTTGTCTGGAAACCAGTCTACCGCAAAAAGCAATGGAAAACTACTGCGGGATAATCTTCTACCCAGTCAGTCATGTCTCTTTCGAGACATGATCACTCATGCGTGTATCACGTATGGCACTTGACTGACTGACTGAACTAAATAGGACAGGCTTTTGGGAGAAATAACAAATGACAAAACCTATTACGAGCTACAAAAGAGAGGAAGATGTGGAGTGACATGATCACCTACGTCTTGACGGTACACTATTTATAAAAGAAGAAGCAATAACTAAGCTGTATACAGTATAAGAACTAGACGAGTTATCCTTTTTGAAACAAAGAAAACCTGCCCTTACAATTATAAATTCTAAGAAATACATCATTTGTATGCATTTATCAATGAGAAGATCGCATTTTCAATCATTATCTTTGTAAATGACTTACGGCCATATCACGTTGAATACACCGGTTCTCGCTCGATCACCGAAGTTAAGCAACGTTGAGCTTGGTCAGTACTTGAGTGACAGATGTGCGTTGTGGTGCAGTGGATATCGGGTCGGAAAGAGAAATCGGTGAGCCGAATTCGTATTCTAGTCGAATACCCAGCATTAACTTTAGCACTGGTACCCTTAGGAAAGGTATTATTCCGTCCCTTCCCTCCAGTTATGGGTTAAATAGCAGCGCAGGACTTGGGGACCCTGTCCTTAACACAAATCCCAATGAATTTTTATACTCGAAAAGAAAAAAGTATTACTAAACACAAAACTTATATAAAAACAACAATAATTTTTTGAAAGAAAAAGTTATTACGAGCAGTAAATAAATAAAATTTAGTTGGCAATAAATGACCCGCCGAGGTTGATATGCCATAAAAACAAACCAACCAACCTTTGTAAATAAAATCAAATTAGAGGTTACCCTTTTATAAAATAGATAATAAATTATAGATTATAATATTATCACATTTAAAAAAAATAAAAAGTCAGTAAATATAAATTTTGACAAATATCATGCGTTGGAGATCATCTAATGTCTGCTATCCACCAAAATTATTCGCTTTAAAATATATTTTCCGATGCGAATTAAAACTAAGTGAAGTAGATAACTATAAAATACACGCTTGGGTGATCATGTCTTATTCGACCCATGAGTCACTAGAGAGATTTCCCTGCAGTAGATTGCCATTTATTTCTCTGGTAGACTGGTTGCCAGCCAAAGCTAAAAAACTAAATATATCCTGGGATTAAACCCATAACTGGAGATGGAAAAGATGTGTTAATACATTGCCTAAGCGTATTTGAGCGTAAGCGGATGTAACGAATCCATCGGGAATTCGAACTCGGCTCGCAGACTTCTCATTCCGAGCTTTACCCATTGCACCACAACGCACATCCCCAATTTGCATCATTCAACATCTTTTAATTAGAATATTAATAGATGTCTTAATTCGAATAAACGTGCTACACAATCTTCTTAGCACCATTTAGCTATTTATTCTAATAATTTAAACCGATTAAATATCTTGTTATGATAGATCGTCAACTCAGTCGACGCCAAACTGAGAAAAACGTGTGAACTCTTCAGCACTTTAGTCGATCCACGTAGCCACCATATTCCCCTCAAGTAAAACCTCTCAGAAGTAGATATTTGTTTACGGGACAGTATCTCTTCTTCGCCCACGTTTCAAATTCTTTCCGTCCACTCCAGATGAGTTGCCGCCGGAGTCATTTCCCCAAAACCCCGAAATGAAGCCATAAGTGACCACATAACTTCCGATAGTCACACATTTCATTGACCTCTCTTATTCTAATGATTTAGTTCAGCTTATCTGTCTGAAGGCTACAAACGCTTCCATATTTAGTTAACGTTGAGTGTGAACGCTTCGTTGGTCAGTTGCTTGGTCAGTTGTTTAGCCGTGGTCTTGACGGCCACTTAGAGATGTTTGCCTTTCGGCTGCTAAGTCGCGATAAACCTACTGCCAATATTGAGAGAGTTAGTAATAATAATTAAAACTTTTGTTTGGAAGATAAACACGATGGGCAATAAGATCTCACAAGTCTTATTTGTGATTTTGATTTCATGAACACACAGATTTTAAAGCTGTCTTAAATTCAATTTTCTTTTATCGGTGATAACTGAAGATACGTGTTATAACGTGAAAGTGAAAAATGCTATACTATAGATATTTTATATTAATAATATATTTAAGCTGCTTTGGCCGACATGTAATGTAATGTTAAAGTAAGTCATTCGCTTATGTATAAATATTATGCAGTCAGGTTTTGATGGCGCATATTAAAACACTTTAAACTGTCCTAGATTAAAACCCTTCTTAGATATATAATTATTTGTACTCTTTTAATTTTGGTATCTCCAATGTATAATTTTCGGTTGATTCTTTTAGTGATAACATAATATTCTCTCTTCGTTAGACAATTTGACATGGCGTAATGGTTAACAAGCTTGTCTTTCCTGATTAATTACGACCAAATAGTTCGATTCTCACTGAAAACTGTAATTTCGGCCTTGTGTCATATCAAATAAATGTGCGTTGTGGCGCAGTGGATATCGAATCAGAAGGTAAAATCAGAGACCTGAGTTAGAATTCCACTATAAAATTCGTTACATCCACTTATGCGGAAATTATCGATGAGAAATGTATTAACCCATTCATTTCTTCCTCCAACTATGGGATAAATAGCAGGACAGATTGGGTTCTATATCCTACGTTGGCATCCCGTATAGCGGAGCAATTAATGATAGCCTACTGAAGAAAAATCCTCTGCCAAATCAGTCATGTCACTTTCGAGTCATGATCGCCCAAGCGTATATCACCTACGGCAAATAACTGTCTGATGGATCACAGCTAATTAACGCTTAATAAATCGCTATATTCTGTCTATATTCTGTCTTCTTACAATAAATTTTCTGTCCTTTCTTATCGCTTTCCTTTATGACCTTCTGTAGTAATTCTTTTAGTTTCCTTTCTTTGCCTGCTATCAACAATATGACGATAAACTACATCCGACAGTACAGACTTAGATCGGGATGTCATGTGTGGCTTTGAACCACCTCATAATTGCTGTTGTTCACCGTAGTAGCAGCTGTTGAGTCCCAGCTATAGGCAAATAGTTAACCCGCAAACTAGAGATAAACCCTGTGAATGTATAAAAACATGTATTTGTAGTAAAAATACCAGAAATATATTTTCACAGTTAAAACATGATCTGCAATATATTTTTGTAAAATAAATTACTGATGCTCCGAAGAAAATTAGAGTTCGGCATTAAATGAGCCATGAGTCACTCAGTTGAGTGCCATACATGATGCACACTTTGGGCGATCGTGTCTCGACAGAGACATGACTGACTGGGCAGAAGATTATCCCGCAATAGGTTGCCATTGCTTTCTGCGGTAGACTGGTTGCCGTCCAAGGCTATAGAACCCAATTTGTCCTGTTATTTAACCCATAACTGGAAGGAATAGGTGGATTAATACCTTTCCCAAGGGTACTTGCGCATAAGTGAATGCAATGAATTCAGCTGGAATTCGAACTTGGCTCCCCGATTTCTCGTTCCGAGCCGATATCCAATGCACCACAACGCACATAATGTGCTAAAATGCCGCTAAATCATTTATCAATAAAGCTTGTGTCATAATCATGTCTAATCTTGTTAACATTATGGCCTCAAACATTTAAGCCGGTTGGTAAAAATAAAAATAAAAATAATGTTTAATAAATAAACAGAGCGTCTACTAAAATACGAATATCTGTTAAAAATAACGTTTAAAGTGATAAAATTCTCTCGAATAAATAAAACTATTATATACTTTCTGGCTACTGGGCGTATATAATGATAATGTATACGCTAAAAAGTCTGCCTTCTTCTACGGAGCCCCCCTAACCCAGAGGTAGAATCGCTCACTGACGCCAATTCGGTCGGGTTTCAATCCTGGGTTAAAAGCAATCGGAATCTAACCATACTGATGAGCTGTGATACAGCGAAACAGATCTGTCTGCGGATGAGTATATATATATATATATATATATATTTATATATATATATATATATATATGAATATAAATCAAATAAAGCATCTTTCATGTAACATATACGCTACCGACCATAAGTTTGGGACGACATCGATTTATTCTGTACGAGCAAGAAATAGCAAATTTTATATCTTAGAAGAATAAATATAGATATATGTCATTGTTGCTCACAATTGTACAATAATTAAAACCAAAATTCACATAAAGTAGTTTCAAATTTAATTAAAGTTATTTGAATTTTCTTTTCATCAAAGAAACCACCACTAGCCTTTTTTACTGCAGAGCAAATCCTTGGCATTCTTTCAAATAATTTATAAAAATAATTTAGTGAAAGTGATTTTCAGACATCCTGCAAGCATATAAACAACATTTGTTCATTTTTAGGAAGTTCATTTCGAACTGTACAATCAATTTCATCCCTTATTCTCGTATTTTAATAGTGGTTTCTTAACTGCTACACAGCATTTATGCCCAGCAGAATGTAATCGTCTCTTAACAGTTGTAACAGATACTGGGTGTTGCCGAGTAGATTTCATTTCAATTGTTAATTCCGGAGCGTTTTTTCTTCTATTCCTTTTGCTAGATATGATCAAGTGCCTATCCTCTACAATAGATGTTACTCTGGGCCTACCAGATTTTTTTCTGTCAATATTAACTCCATGCTTATGGGAGGCAGGAGAGGTTACCTGTAATGGTTGACAAACAACAGCTTGGTCGTAGATGAATTGAAGTTGACAAGCCACTTCTTGCCCCAGTTCACCACAGAGTGTAGATCCCGTTCAAGGTCAGCAGCGAGATTATGTCTGTCCGCCACGACAAGTTTCTTACTGGTGCGGGAGTATATTGTAGTGTCATCTTCGTAGATGCCTACTTGGGACTTGATCTCATCTGGGAGGTCGTGGATGAAAATAAGGAAGAGCGTCGAACCCAGGATAGAGCCCTGTGGGACACCAGCATTCGTGCTGTAGTACGAAGAGGCACGCCCATTCAGAACGACCATCATTTTGCGGTTATTTAAGAAATATTGGATTAGGTCAAGCAGGCGACCGGTAATACCATAACCGCGTAGTTTGCATAGGAGGCCAGAGTGCCAAACCCTGTCGAAAGCCTTGGAGATGTCCAGAGCAACCGCGCGATCCCTGTCAGACTCATCAAGGGCCTGTAGCATGTACACCGTTACGGTTGTTAGCAGGTCGGCCGTGGACCTGGCAAAACGAAATCCATATTGCCTGTCGGAGAACAGTTTGTGGGCGGTGAGATGATGAACTATTTCAGCATTGATTATAGCCTCGAATACTTTCCCGAATATCGGTAGAAGACTGATAGGGCGATAGTTGGATGGGTCCGAGGGTTCACCACAATTCTTAAATACAGGAACGACTGAACAGAACTTCCAGCATGCAGGAAAGCAGGAAGCAGAAAGGCAGTAGTTAAATAGTTTAGAGAGGACAGGGGAAAGTTCAGGAGCACACCTGTTAAGAACTATCACCGGGATTCCATCGTCTTCACACGCCTTATGGGGTTCGAGTTTTGAAATTAGTCTGGATACTACTGTCGGGGTAATATATACGTCGTGCAGTTTGGCCTCAGTTCTAATAGGGAAGTCGGGTGGGTGTACTCCGGACGAGTCGAATGTGGAGTTGGATGCGAGTTGGATGCACTCAGCTTTGTCCGCAGATGACGTGAGAACCTCAAATCCATGGATTAAAGGAGGTATTGAGGATTTCCTATTGTTGAGCACTCGTTTACTAATCCTCCAATAGTCCTTGGAGCCGAACTTGCGGTCAGCTATGTGCTGTCGCATTCTCTCAGCAAACAACTGTTTGGCGTCATTTAGGGTTCTCTTGCACTCATTGCGAGCGGATGTGAACAGATGCGCCTATTATAATCAGTTATATATATATATATATATATATATATATATATATATATATATATATATATATCATCTATCCGACCGTGCATTGAATACTCTTTTCATTTCTCGTCCTGCGTCCCTGCCATTCATCTCAGGGTTCTTGACAGGCTCCAAAAGAATATCTGTAATGTGACTTGGCAGCTTAACTCCAGCCATTTTTTCACCGACGAGATATGACTTCCCTTTGTCTATTCTACAAATAATTTCATGTTTTCTGCCCCGACGAGATTAGCTCACTGATGCCCTCTCCACATGAACTTACTCGAGCAAACAGACTAGCAACTTGGTCCCACCCTTTTACACTTAAATCAACTAAATGCAGCCACCACTGAAATTTCATCAGAATTCCATTCTTGCACTTCTCGCTGTGGAAGTCCCTTCCATTTACTTGCTTCCCTGACGAATACAATGTTCACCAATTTAAATGCAATGTTAATTCCCATCTCTTGTCTACTTGACTCCAGTCCTTCACTTGTCCTTTCCCCATCACCTCGTGTACCTTCTTTTCCTTTTTGACTCTACCCTCGCAACTGTTTTGACTCTACCCTCGCAACTGTTTTCACATTGATATTCCCATCCTTCAGTTGTCCTTCTTCCGACAACCACTGTAACTGGTTCGTCTTTCTCTTCGCTCTCCTGCTGCTTAAACTTTCAATTTTCTTTCATGTAGCCCTTTGTGCACCAGTGGCAATACCACTTTGCTTGGGGTTAAACGATTAAAAATAAATGCTTCAATTTTTTTTATTAAGACTTTATCAGAAAATGAAATAAGAGGGAAAAAGTAAAATTCGGAGAAAAAAGCTCAATTTCTGCTCAAGACATAAGTTTACAGAGGAAGATTAAAGACAGCATCCTTTCAGGTGGTTTTCACGAAGCAACACTTCTCTGGTAGAAAGCTAATTTGAACTAACTTCTTACCAATTGAAAACGAAGGAAATTCGGATGATTCGTCATCGTGTACATACCTTGGCTAGTCGTAGTTTTAAAAATCTGAGCTGGTGGATTGAAAGAATGCAGCTCGACTGAACATTTACAACAGAACCAGCGAAAGTTCATGAGCGTCTGCTTAGGGTTGGAAATAAACGCTTTTGAATTCTGTCAACGTTGAAATATAATAATTGGCCAGCTCCAACGCAGATTTGTCAGAATGCGTCCATATTTGGTTCAATCCGTCCCTGCTGTTCATCTCAGAATTCTTAACAAGCTCCAAAGGAAAATCAGTAATGTGGTAGGAACAGACTTGGGAGCTCGACTCCAGCCACTTCCCCACCGATGGGATGTGGCTTCCCTTTGTCTGTTCTATAAATACTTTCATGGCTTCTGCTCCAACGAACTTAAGTCAATGGTGCCTCTGCAACAGGTGTTTACTCGTGAAACCAGATTGGAAACTGGGTCTCACTCATTCACAGTTAGATCAACCAAATGCAGACGACAATTATACTCCTGTAGCTTCTTTTCTCGCACTTCCCGCGTGTGGTACTAGCTACCATATTCTTGCTTTCCTGACGGCTACAACCTCCAGGGATTTAAATGCAATGTCAATACTCATCTCTTAACCACTCGACCCCTAGTTCTTTCTTCACCACCCTGTATATTCTTTCCTTTCTCTCCACCTTTTGCTACTGTCATCACACCTGTATTCCCATCCTTCTCTTTCTCCCTTCTAACTGGTTCGTCTTTCTCTTCACTCTCTTCTACTTAATCTTGTTATTCTTATGTAGCCCCCTGCACATAATATATATATATTTAGGAAATTATTTGTTTGAAAATTATTTTTGATCGACCCTCATATTTGAGTAGATATTCTGTTTTTAATTACACAGTATTATATATTTATATCTACCGGCCTGATTATTTACGATAAATTTTTATTACGAAAATAAAATATAATACTGCTAAGTCATTACTGATTAGAACTAAAAGAAATCAATAAGCATGAAAACAATAAGATATTTAATTAACACAAAAAATAAAAAGAACTTCAAACCTGAAATAGAGCTTTTCATAATATACTGTAACATCGAAAATTAAATAATTATATTTACACAAAATGTTTCTTTTCGAAAACAATAACCACAATCAATTAGCATACATGTTAATGAATCTTTTATTTAAAGAATGCAATTTTAATTCTGCGTAAGTAATTTATAAGACGAAAATACAGACAGTATGTATATGAATGTTGGTCCAATATAGATAAAAAAAGAGTGATATTATTTGCAGAAAGATAAAACGTTAATAAATTTAACGTTTCGTCTTTTTATTAAAGCTTCACCAGAATATGAAATGTGGAGGGGAAAAAACAAATTCGGGTATTTTTATTTTTCTGTTGCCTGCTTTTCATTGATTAAGTAGATGCCACGTGTATTTATTTAGTTCTGCAGTATAAGTGTGTGTAAGTAGAATCCCAAGAAGTTACGTTTTTTTTATTTTATTTTACTAAATATTCACCTAATAAAAGCTCAATTTCTGCCAAAGTTATAAGTTTACGAAGTTATATTATGAAGTCTTCCATGGTAGATTTACAACTAGAATAATACGTCATCTTTACCCATTAGACAACTTACATTATTCGATTTTTAAAAAAAAATCAATAGCATTAACAGGAAAGTATGAGAAAAAAGAATAAATGTCAGCTGGTCTATACATCAGGATCTTTTTCAGCAAAATACAGTTAGGGCTTGAATTTTTATTTGTCTTAAAAATCAACATTGCAACACTTGTGAAAGCTGGGATATGATGTGGTAAGTAATGTCACCAAAACTCGATTCGTAGCTTTTACAAGTACTTGAACATTTAGCTTAATGATTGTTTGAAAAGAATCTACAGAAATACTTTATCGCCGCAGGTTTTTTGCGTACACCCTGGCTTCAAAATTTTACTATTACAAAATTAATCAAATATATCTTTTTATTCTTAAATATTATTTCTTTTACTATTTTATTGTTATTTTTATAATTATTTGAAGTTATACCTGCATTGTTAAATATTTCTTTCAACTTTTTTCGCACTTATAAGGGTTTATGTATCAGTATTTGTTTTTGTACAACTAACCTAAAGATCGTTTGTTTTATGTTTATCTTCTGCTTTTGCTTACGTAAAATTGTATTCATCAACTTTGACGTTTTTGCTTTTGTTCGTTTTGCTTTTTATTATTTTTTTTTTACCAGTAGCTAGTTTAGGTGTTAGTACCTTCAAAAAGCTCGTCTACATTATTTCATTGTATGCTATGAATAATGCTGGTCAATGTAAGCACGAATATCAATGAGTTTAGAGAGGTGACAAGTCGGTCTACGAGAGAGTGTGGTGCATGATTTTCCAATGTAAATATTATTATTATTATTATTATTATTATTATTATTATTATTATTATTATTAATGTTGTAGATGCAATTTCACAGGTAGGCTGGGCATAAGAAGCAATAGATAACATTATATTTTAGAGTATTTACATTATTCGGACTATTGTCAACATCTTTGTTGATATTTATACGACGCTTCGGCCATTGTACGCTCCAGCTTTCTTCATGTGCTAGGAATTTCAAACCAGACCCTTTATTACATTCAATAGGATATATTCTCTTCATTCCTTACGTAAAGCCTCGAATGGAAGTCATCTCCCTCTAGCCCGTCAAGTTACTTGTTCACCACTGCTGCAGCCTGGTATTGAACTCATAACTCATTGGTGAACAAGTAACTGCAGGGACAAAAAATATATGTCCACTTCAAGGATCTTGTTATGCAAAAGAAGTCATTTACAAAGCAAAATACATGACTTAAATGGTCAAAACAAAACATATTTTAGATAAACTAAAAATAATTTTAACACCAGATGGTTTAATTACAGGTCCACATTTAGACTAGAAAACTTAAAACTATACAGTATTGGCGAGCCACGTGTGAAAATTGAAATTAACATATAGAAAAGACCTAGACATAAGGTGGAGTATAGTTAAAACAGCCAAACCTGACAAAAGTGGCAAAATATGTAGACTGCGTCTGGAAGAAGTTTAGATACATGATCGTGTTAAAAAAAATGTAAAATCAGTTGTTGTAAATCCCCTGAAAATATCAGACGATGAAAACCTGGGTTGAGTAATATAATTTTTTTACAAATGAAAAAATAAAGATATATATTGGATAGTTTTATGTATACTCCAAGAAATCAAACAAAACCCTTGCGCTACCGAAGCGATCCACAGCATGAATATGTGCATGGCTCTCATCGCATGTCATACCTCGGTAATGAAATTCATCATTTGATCTCATGCAAAAAAAAAAAAATAAAGAACAGTTGTCTGTTGAATATCAGGCTGGAAATATTGCTTACGATATTGGGATGACGTCTGACAAAAGTGTGCAATGTAAAAAAATTGAGAAAATGGTACCTCATGACTTGACTGATGATCTTAGGCTTCTATCCTTTTAATAATATAGCTTAACGCCTACTCATAAAAAAGATATTTTTCATCATGTTATGAGCATTGGCAAAATTATTTTTCGTGGCCATTGTGTATTGACATACTTGCCTCAGCCTAAACCATCCTTAATGGCTTTCACTAAAAATACCTCTTGTAAACACATTTGATCCTCGAGGCAGTTTTATGTTGACAGAATCTGATGAATAAAGATTAGAACGTATTTCAGGTTATGATAAACTAAAAGAGTTCAGATTTAGAGCAGTATAAATCAAGAATTTACAAACAGTTCGCAAAAGCCCTACCTTTTTTTCAGCGGGTCGATTATACGATTATACCATGATGGAGTTTTTTTTATATATATAGTTATAGATTGTCTATTCACAATACCAAAGTTAGCCAAGATGTAAAAAATTCATTTTATGGTTATACATTATTTTCCTAAAAAGAAATTTATTAAATTACGTCCTGCAAGCGACACCAATCCTCCTCAACATGAAATCCTAAAATTATGTTCATTTAATCTT
Organism: Ascarosepion bandense; assembly: GCA_037127315.1. Classification (NCBI taxonomy): domain Eukaryota; kingdom Metazoa; phylum Mollusca; class Cephalopoda; order Sepiida; family Sepiidae; genus Ascarosepion; species Ascarosepion bandense. The sequence goes on from JBBBDQ010002022.1 coordinate 1,393,211, forward strand.
AATCAAATCTTAGATCTTTTCTATTAATTCACCCCAAATATTGTAAAGTTAATTATCGCAATTATTAATTCACGCAAAGAAATTATAAATTGAAAAAGACAATTGTTAGTTTTGTGTAATTTGTGGCACTCTTAAAATTATAAATTTTGAATTAAAGTTGTTTTTTTTTTTAACTTTTATCAGTTTTGTTATATCAAATCAAAATGCTGGTTATCTTCGGTGATCATACGGGATCCAATGTTTCATGTAATCTAACCGTACGCCCTACTGCACCTGGTATTCCAAAGCGGTTACCCTCCTAAGTACTGATCTGCCTCGATGTTATTTAACCCCCGTGATCGTACGGCAACCAATGTTTCCATGTAATGTGGCCGTAAGACCCACTGCATCTGGTATATCTAAGCAGTTACCAATTTAAGTACTGATCTGCCTTGATGCTGCCTAACATAAGTGATTGTGAAGGAACCAATGTTTCCATGTAATGTGGCCGTAAGCCCGACTGCACCTGATATTCCCAAGCAGTAAGTCATCTAAATATTAACAGGACTCAACGTTGTTTAACTTCGGAAATCATACGGGAACCGATGTTCCGATGTCATGTGGCCGTAAACTTTACTGAACATGGCATTCCTAAGCGATTAACTATCTCGGTACTGACCTGCTGCAACGTTGCTTAACTTACGTGATCTTACAGAAACCAGTTTCAATGTAACTGAAAGCCCCTAATGCACCTGATATTCCTAAATGGTGACCCATCTAAGTACTGATCTGTCTCGATGTTGGTTAACTTCGATTATTTTACTGGAACCAATGTTTCGACCTGTTATGTCTGTAGGCCGACATGTAATGGAAAACGAGCTAAAATTCTACGTAAGAAATTAACAGAAAGAAAACCAAAGCAAAGACTGTAAAGAAATGAGTATGGGTAATTAGACAGAGACTAAATTGGAATTACGGAAGAGGAAAAACGATAGAAAGAAAGTAAATTGATTGATTTGTTTAATGGCTTATTAAACATTCGTGACTTTTCTTTCTGAGAGTGTCTAATGCTTTATATTGTAGGTGCGTTGTGGTGCAGTGGATAACGGCTCAGAAAGAGAAATCAGGAAGCAGAGTTCGAATTCAAGTTTAATTCCTTGCATTCACTTAAGAACAATTATTCTTGGGAAAGGTATTAGTTCGTCTCTGCCCTCCAGTTATGGGTTAAACAACAAGACAGATTGGATTCTATAGACTTGATCGTCAACCAGTCTTCTGCAGAAAGTAATGGCAACCTACTGCGGGGTAATCTTCTGCCCATTCTTCTGCTCTTTCAAGACATGATCGCCCAAAGCGTGTAACATGTATGGGACTTGACTGACTGATATTGCTTTAACAATTGGTTGAAAGTAACCATTATGTCTTCACATGCAAGTCATGCTAATTATCTATGGGAGGAAATTTACTTTAACCTGCCCAAAGTTATGTTTACGTAAATCAATGTAATATACGCATCTGGAAATCAAACTCGGCTTTCCATGTATGGAGAGCTGGCCTCTGGAAAAAGACCCAATGGGCGGCCACAACTGCGGTATCGTGACATCATAAAACGCTATATGAACGCTGTGGGCATCAACACGGAGTCATGAGAGAGCGTAGCAGTCAACCAGACCAAATGGAAGGGAACCTTGCCCAACAACTTAAATCAAGGGAGGAGCAACTGACACAAGTCGCCATGGAGCTCCGACAGACCAGAAACAAAACATAAATGCAGTCTCTTCAACAAAGACTGTCACTCGCGCATCGGTTTCTACAGTCACAGACGCTGATGCCTCAGCCAAGCAGACAACTAGGATGCTACCCATGGTCAACTCTGATCGACGGAGGCCTACTACTAGTTTGAAAAAAATTTACAAAAATACTCATTTTCATAGGTTTTTGCTAACAAACTGACATCAGAATTTTAACATTTGAAGAATAAGACCAACTAAAATTTATATTTTTTATTAGATACATTGAAAGGAAAATATATTAAAACCAGATATCTAATTATGAATCGTCAGAAGCAGAATCTGCAAAGATTTAAGTATATTCTGTGAGCGTAAAATATGCAAAAAATATATTCTATGAGTAAAAACTACGCAAAAAATATACTCTATTATTGAAAACTATGCAAAAATTATATTCTATGAGTGAAAACTATGCATAAATTATATTCTATGAGTGAAAACTACGCAAAAGTTATAGTCTATTAGTGAAAACTATGCATAAATTATACTCTATGAGTGAAAGCTATGCAAAAATTATATTCTATCAGTGAAAACTATGCTTAAATTTTATTCTATGAGTGAAAACTGCATAAATTATAATCCATGGAAACTATGTAAAATATATATTTTTTGAGTGAAAACTATGCAAAAAATATATTCTATGATTGAAAAATATGCATAAATTATATTCCATGAGTGAGAACTATGCATACATTATACTCTATGAGTATAAGCTATGCAAAAATTGTTAAAGATTACAAAAATGTTAGTCAAAGAATAAGATCTTACACCATTTGTTAGGTCATAATAATTATAAAATAAATAGATAAAATTGTATATAACATCATAATACTGCTAGGTATAAATTAAAAACATTTTAAATTTGTATTGTTTTTAACATCATATTAACGTTACTGAATTCTATAGCATATTACATCGTAATATAGATAACTATTCTATTTATGATGTTACAGTTGTTAGGTCTTCTTCTATGTGCCCTTCAGGACGAGGGTGAACATGGCCTTCCATATCTTCGTATCCATTGTAGCTTTTAAATTCCTTTCTCTTGTTACCCTTCTTTTCCCTAGTCATGCTCAAGTCCATCAGGTATGTCACGCTTTGCTTTCACCTGTATCTTTTCAAGTATTTCTTCCATATTTTATGGCCTGACTTTTAGTATCATTTTCTTTTTCATTTACATCTAATTACTTCGGTCCATGATATATACTTAGCATACATCTTTGTCAATATGTTCGTTTCATATTACTTCTTAGTATCCTCCTTTGCTAATATGTTCGGTTAATGGCATACTTAGCATCCTTTGTTAATATGTTTGGTCTATGATACACTTAGCATCCTCTATTGCTAATTATTATCGGTCCATGGTATACTCTGCACCCTCCTCTGCTAATATCTTGGGTTCGTATACTTGGCATTCTCCTTTGCTAATATATTCGGTCTATGGTATACTTCGCATCCTCCTTTGCTAATTATTTCCCGTCCATGCTATACTTAGCATTCTCCTGTGATATGTTTGCTCAATGATATACTTAGCATTTTTGCTAATATGTTCGGTCTATGGTATACTTAGCCTCCTCCTTTGCTAATATGGTAGGTCTTTGCTATTTTTAGCATCGTTTGCTAATATGTTCGGTCTATGGTATACGTAGCACCCTTTGGTAATATGTTCGGTCTATTTTATACTTAGCATCCTATTTTGCTAATGTTTCGGTCTATGGTATACTTAACATCCTTTGCTAATACGCCCGGTATGTGGTATGCTTACCATCCTCCTTTGCTAATTATTTTTGGTCCATGGTCTACTTTGCACCCACCTCTGTTAATATTTTCATTCCGTATACTTGGCATACTCCTTTGCTAATATGTTCAGTCTATGGTATACTTAGTATTCTACTTTGCTAATTTTTGGTCCATGGTATACTTGGCCTCCTCCTTTGCTAAATATTTTTGGTCCAAGGTATACTGTGCACCCTCCTCTGCTAATATTTTCGGTTCGTATACTTGGCATCATCCTTTGCTAATAAGTTCGGTCTATGATATAGAAAGCATCTTCTTTTGCTAATTATTTCTGGTTCATGTTATACTTGTGTTATATCCCGGGAAGGAATAACAGGGAAAACAATAGTGTAAGAATAATACTTAACATTGAAGATAGATTAGAATAGATTTGTTATACAACGGTACAATAAGCCAATAGACGTACAAGAACAATCAACGTATAGTAACAGGAATAACGATCAAGTAGAAAATGTCTCCGCTTATGACATATGCGTCCGTCTAATGACGTATGCTCCCGTCTAGTGACGTATGCTGTATTTACTAGCCTTCCCACGCAAGGCCGGATGTGACACATAGTCATTTTATAGTGGGTATTCCCGGCCATATAGCCGGGCCAAAAAATGTCTGTCTATTTTTGCCGAGTCGTGGTTCTACCCTTCGGCGGAACCACGACTGGGTTTGTGCTCTCGGCTCGGAAGCAGAGAGCGCCCTCTACCCGAAGGCAGAAAGCTGACAGTGTCATAGCGACGTCAGGCGAGTGACGTATGCTGACGTATGCCTCTAGTCACAGTATTTTATAGAATAGACCATATCCATTATGGGGTAGGATAGCATGTTCCTCTACAACAACTTGGCATCCTCCTTTGCTAATATTATCTGACTATGGTATACTTGGCATCCTATTCTTTGTCTATTGTATACTTAGCAAACTGAAAGACAAACATCATGCTATTTTCCAGTACTATTTTCCTCGTTTCCAAGAAATTATCTTCTGTTTCAATACTCTACTGAACCTTTGGAATGCTTCCTTGGCCATGCTAATTCGTCTTCGCATTTCAATGTTGCATTTTTTGTCTTCAATTAGAACATATCCCGGTTATTTAAATTTCTGTATCTGCATCATTCTACTATCCCCGACCTATTGCTGACATTTTAAACTCAATGGAATTTATTATTCCTGTTAATTTCAAACCGACTGATTCATATTTTGCCCATTATAAATTTGACAGTGTTGTGTTATAATGTGCGTTGTGGTACAGTGGATATCGGCTCGGAACGACAAGCCGGGGAGCCGAGTTCGAATTCCAGTTGAATCCATTGTAGTCATTTACGCGTAAATACCCTTGGGAAAGGTATTAATCCGTCTCTTCCTTCCAGTTATGGGTTAAATAGCAGGACAGATTGGGTTCTATAGCCTTGGTCGGCAACAAGTCTACCTCAGAAAGCAATGACTACCTACTGCGGGATAATCTTCTACCCAGTCAGTCATGTCTCTTTCGAGACATGATCGCCCAAGCGTGTATCACGTTTGGCTCTTAACTGACTGACTGTGTTATAAGGGTTTCACTGATCACCGGAATGAAATTCTAACTCTTCAGTTTTGTTCCTAAACTATTTAAACACGTGTCCTAAAAAATATCAACGTTTTGGAGAAAAATACTTTAGTATATTGCTTATCATGTCAAATCCCAACTTTGAAATTGTGTTTATATGAACGTTTTCAAAACAGGCTACTGTCCTTACGTTCTTACAACTTAGAACAAATATTAAAATGTTTGTTTTCATTTCTCAGATGAGTAATTTTCAATATCTTGATATTATTTCGAACTATTGTTCTCATCTTGGTTGACAGAGATGATATAATAGACACAAAGTTTTGACCAATTCTCTCCGGTCATCATCAGGTGTTCATAGATTGGCTGACATGGGTTATCTTGTTGATTATTGCAAAATATCCTGTGAAATCAGTTATTGTTTTTTTATGTTGCATTTGGTTCCTCACTACCAGATCCAGGGATTGAACTCATGACAACTAGATGATATTAACAGATGTATAACCAAATACTATATCCACTTCGTCATCATCTCTAAAGATTTAGTGGTGTATTTCTGAAGACTTTTATAATATTTGGCACACCAAATCCAACGTAAAAGAGCAATAACCGATTTTACAAGATATTTCACAATTATCAACCAGATAATCTATATCAGCCAATCAAGAGACACCTGATGATGACCAGAGAGAAACGGTCGAATGTTTTATCTATTATAATATCTATATCAACCAAGATAAGAAAAATAGTTCGAAATAATACCAAGATATTAAATCTTTATTGTAATATTTATAATCAATAATAATAATTCGAATATAGCGCGCTCTGGCCTTTTTCAGGTGATATGAATTTCGAACGGAAGCCTCTAATTTTATCACGAGGGTATAGTGTTCTCGATCAATGTGCACTGTCACTTCCGGACGTCTTATTTATCTCCTTCTGATACAGCTCTCTAATTAATTATCCGCGAACTTCCAATCACTTGATGAAGACTGAAGCGTACGACAGTCGAATTCTCGTAAATTTGAATATGGCAATAAAGATATAAAGATGGGGAAAACAGACATTGTAAATAATGTAAATATCATATTAGAAGTATAGACACCGATATATATATATATATATATATATATATATATATATATATATAGCTATGGGTATTTTCGATATATCTTCATTGACATAAAAACGTATATATTTTCACAAAAAAGCATGTTGCATTTTTACGTGATTAAGTTAAACGTACACTTTAATAGATTTACGGAAATGAACAGTTTTCATCTCGTAATAGTTTATTAGGATGTGCGTTGTGGTACAGTGGATATCGGCTCGGAACAAAAAACCGAGGAGCCGAGTTCGAATTCCAGTTGAATCCATTGTATTCACTTACGCAAAAATACCCTTGGGAAAGGTATTAATCCGTCTATTCCTTCCAGTTATGGGCTAAATAGCAGGACAGATTGGGTTCTATAGCCTTGGTCGGCAACCAGTATACCGCAGAAAGCAATGTCAACCTACTGCGGGATAATCTTCTGTCCGGTCAGTTATGTCTCTTTCGAGACCTGATTGTCCAAGCGTGTATCAGGTATAGCACTTAACTGACTGAATAGTTTATTTACAGCTTACTTAAAATCAAATTTTAAAGATTTTCAATCAATTTTACCTACTTAATATTTGTTTAGATCAGCCCTTATCAATCACTGCATACCACATTATCCACTAAAGAATTCTCAGTGGCGATAATAAATGCTTCGTTTGTCCGAGGAAATGATGTTTTCAGTGTCTGGAACCGCCAAAGATTATTTGACCAGGTTCGATCTGGAAATCACTTTGATCCCGATGACCAATATTTATTTTCTGGAAATCGTTTTTTTTTTAACTCTGAAGCAAATTTCAAAACAATTAAAAAACTGTTCAATTTACGTCGCGCTTCCCCCATAAAAACGCATTCCTGTACTTGTTAAAGCTTTTAACCCTTTCATTCGATATCACGTCACTAGACTGCATCTCAGCTTAATCAAAGAATTGCCATCTTATCTTGATTTTATTTTATCATTTCATCCCAAGCAAGGCATTCCACTGCCACAATTGCGCAGGGGGTTACATAGTCGAAATTGATGAGAAAGAGTGATTAGTTGTAGGAAATGTCGGAAGGAGGGTGATAGATGGATGAGGATACCGAGGAAAGGGGTTGGGTAGAGGGGAAGAATGTTTGAGGGAATGGATGCGAGTTAGTGTGATAGATATCTATTGACCTCACATTTAAATTCCTGGAGATTGTAGCTGTCGGGAAAGCAAATATATGCAAGGGAATTCCACAGGCGGGAAGTGCAAGAAAAGAAGCTGTTAGAGTAGAAATTGCGGTTACATTTTATCTGTTGCACTGTAAAACGGTGGGACCGAGTTGCTAATCTAGTATTTCTTGCAAATTCATACCTAGCGGGCACCAGTGAACTAAGTTCATCGGAGCAGAAACCGTGAAAGTACTTATTGAAAAATAAACTTGCTACCGAAGCTTTCATAGGTAGATAGGTGGCTTCGCTATAATCATACCCACCAAAAATCAATAATGTTTAGTACCATACAAATAAAGAAAGAAAAAAATCAATACTTGATTATCCTTGAAATAAATTGTTGTCTCGCCGAATTGGCAGTACGATATCAGATGATGTGTGCTGCATATATACAGACTAATATCTATGCTAATGGATATTAAGTACAAATAAGACTAACGCAGAAAAGAAAATTAATAATTAGTAAGGAAAGAGAGGTTAATTTGTTAGAGTCGAAGAGAGCACAGTGCGACAATTATCAATGACATTCTGAAGGTATCAACCACCTCCTCACATGGGCAGATGTCCGAGGTAATTGCAGTGCAAGGACATTTAAGTGGGAACACCGAATCAGTAAGCTCGAACAAAATTTCTTGTTTGTTTTTCTCCAGACTAGATTCTACCCTTCTGCGGAGCCTCGTCTAGGTTCCTCTCCGGCTGAAGGCAGAAAGTCCAAGAAATTGAACGACTGACGCACGCAGTCTATCTCCTCAGAATGTCAATGGCACAACTAATTATTTACGGCCTCCCCAGGTGGGCAGAATCCCTAGGCAGAATAAGCACAAGTAGGTAAAACAGAGAACGTAAGCTCGAACAATATCTCTTATTTGTTTTTCTCCAGGCCAGATTCTACCCTTCAGCGGAGCCTCGTCTGGGTTCCTCTCCGCCTGAAGGCAGAGAGTCCAAGAAAGTTAACGACTGACGCACGCAGAATGTCAATGGCACACCGAATTATTTACGGCCTCTCCACGTGGGGAGAATCCCTAGCAGATGAGGCACAAGTAGGTAAAACAGAGCCCATAAGCTCGGACAAAATTTATTCTCTGCTTTTCCCCAGCCGAGACTCTATCCTTCGTCGGAGCCTAGTCTGTGTTCTTCTTCGCCCAAAGGCATAGAGTCCGACAAATGAACGACTGACCTACGCAGTCGTTCCACTCAGACTCACAACGGTACTCTGAATTTTTAACTGCTATTAATCTTTTTTTTTTATATAGCTTTTTTCAGACCACAGACCATTCCATCTTTGAGAGCGCTCGAGGGCTCTCAGCTGATCTACACCATAAATTACGCACTCCGTTTTTTGACATAAAAAGATTATGACCTTGTGCTGCATCTAGCTCGTGTATCTACCCGTGTGGGGAGGTGGTTGAAACCTTCAGAGTGTCGTTGATGATTATTATTAGACTGTGCTCCCTTCGACTCTAACAACTGAACTCCCTTTCTAATTATTCATTTTCTGTCTTATATGTGTTAGTCTCGTTTGTACTTAATATAAAATATCAAATTTCTAAACCCAAACAAGTGTAATGTGGAGAACTATTGCTGTTAACCGTAAGCTTTGCACATAAACTTGAAGAAAAATCACCCACTAGAAAATGGTGTGTTGTTCTTACAATCTAAAGAAATAGACCACATTGGCTCGGACATTAGGGAAATATTATATTACTAATTGTTGTAGAGGAATATCCTATCCTACCACGGAATGGATATGGTTCGGTCTATAAAAGAATGTGACTAGAGCGAATTATAGATCATACGTCATAAGACGAGAGCCAGCGTCACCAAACTGGAGCATACGTCACTAGACGGAAGCATTCTTCACTAGACGGACGCATACGTCCTAGGCAGAGACATTGTCTACTTGATTGTTATAACTGTTACTATTCGTTGGTGTTCTTGTACTGTCTATTGGTTCATTGTACTGTGGTTTAATAAATCCCTATTAATATATCTTCAGTGTTGAGTATTATTCTTGCACTATTCTTTTCCCTGATTATCCCCTCCCGGGATATACCACTAATTATGGAAATTTTTCTCTATTCTTCTTATGTTACTGTCTTTTATTCATTTGATTATCATCATTTTAGAGTATTGCAATATTTTTAAAGGGAAAGTTATTTCTTAATTTCAAAATGATATTGAGTGTTACACTACATTGGCACCTGATAATTTTACTGATAATTCGACTAAAAGATACGCTGATTAAATATCTCTGTTAAAGCAAAGAATGAATGTATTTTTTCTAAAGCTTCAAATTTCAAAAGGTGACATTCTTTTTAATCATTTTACCTAAACATTATGATAAACCCATTAAATGTCATTAACAGAGTGAAGGGATCTGAAAAATATAACAAAGAGAATTCAAGACGGCAGAAGATAATGTTTGACGTTGGATTTACATTTTTGAATTTGACAAAAATAAAAATGAAGAGAATCGCACAAACGAGAAGTAAAAGAGAAGAAAGTATTTTTACAATGAACTTAGGGTTACATTTAAACTATTCACATAGTTCAGAATGTTGTATCCATCATTGTTACCATATTCACGACATTTTGGCCGGTGTACGCAGTGGTCTTTTATACTATATAAGATAGCTGTTACTGAGATATCTAAAACAGGAATAACCGTGGAAGTAGAATAATCTCTACATAGCTGAAGCACCGGACAAGATATGGCAACGAAATTCAATGCACAACAGGTTAAACCAACTTTCTGAGCAGCAAACTTAACAGGTGAGTCGATATTTGTTGGGACGCCCAAAAGTAAAGTAATGGTGGCATCTACGTAGGCGAGTGTGCCGAGCAGCCGATCGACAAGTCAGTCGTAGACTTCCGGTGAAGACCCGGAAGTACCCATTGCTCATACTACGTCTAACAACGGTTGAGACGATTAACCCTTATTCTTGTATTGGATACTAATAACCTTTGTAAATACTATTTTCGCGGAATACAACAATTAACCTATTCCTGTTGTTAAGTTATTTATTCTTACTCACGGCATAACAATATTATTATTCAAGTTCATGTAAGAGGAGCATATTAAATGGAGAAGGCCAATTTCTCGGAGAGTAACGCCGATGAAGACGAAAAATGAGTTTTTAAGACAATTAAATGAGAGTGCAGTATTTACATTATTCGGACTATCGTTCTCAACTTTGTTCTCATTTGTACGACGTTTCGTCCTTTGTACTCTTCAATCTTCTTCAGGTGCTAATGTAAATACTGTAAATACTACCTCATCTCATAAATATAGACAAAGACTAAATAAGAGTGGATATGCGTTGTGGTGCAGTGGATATCGGCTCGGAACGAGAAATCGGGGAGCTGAGTTCGAATTCAAGTTGAATTCCTTGCATTCACTTGGGAAAAGTACTTATCCGTCTCTTCCCTCCATTTATGGTTTAAATAACAGGACAGATTACGTTCTAAAGCCTTGGCTCGTAATCATTCTACCAGAGAAAATAAAGTCAGGCTACTGCGGGATAATCTTCTGCTCGGTTAGTCATTTCTCTTTTGAGACATGACCGCCCAAGCGTGTATCACGTATGGTAATTAATTGACTAAAATGAGAGTGGTTTAGTTTTAGACACATGAAACTTAACAAGCGATTCCTTGCTCCAGTTAACAATACACTGAAGTTAATTTCCAAAGCCAGCAGCTTATTTGAATTTATCGGATTCTTATAATTAAACCAGGAATAAATAAATCGATGGTATCGGTATGGATACCGAATCAAGAACTGGTAATACTGGTGAAATAATAAACACATATTAGCCTATAACTGTATAGAACATAAAATTAGATCGTGTAATTTAAAGGGAAATTGATGCTTCATGTATGGAGTAATTACGAATACGATAGTATATAGATAAGGAACAAACAACGAAGAAAATTGTAAACAAAATGAAAATTTGATCAAAATAAAAACAGTTACAAATAGGGAGAATAAATCATAGTAATCAGATAAAAACGAAAGAAAAGTAGAAAAGGAAAGAAATTAGGACGAAAATCAGAAAGAAACAAGGGTCAAAAGAAAGAAAGAAAGAAAGAAAGAAAGAAAGAAAGAAAAAAACGTGGAATAAAATGATTCCATAGAATGAAACAAATCCGGAAGAAAACCAGTCAGTCAGTTAAGTGTCATACGTGAAACACGCTTGGGCGATCATGTCTCGAAAGTGACATGACTGACTGGGCAGAAGATTATCCCGCAGTAGTTTGCCATTGCTTTCTGCGATAGACTAGTTTCCAGCCAAGGCTATAGAACCCAATCTATCCTGTTATTTAACCCATAACTGGAAGGAAGAGACAGACTAATACCTTTCCCAATGTTATTTGCGCGTAAGTGAATGCAATGAATTTGAACTCAGCTCCACGATTTCTCGTTCCGAGCCGATATCCACTGCACCACAACGCACATCCGCGAAAACCAGAAACATTGAAAAAAAAATCAAGAAAGGCCAAAATAAAGAAAGAAATCTGGAAAAAAAGTTCCAGAAAGCAAGAAAATGCGAAAATAAATTATAGATTGAAAACCACGTTTGGTACATAACTGACTGAAATAAGAGCGGTTTGGTTTTACAGATATCACATTTAACAAGCAATTCCTCATTTAACAATATACTGAAGGTCATTTCTAAAAAAAAAAAGCAGCTAATTTAACTTTGTCGATTCTATGAGTCTTAGAATTAAACCAGGAATAAATAAATAGATAGTATTGGTATCGATACCGAATCAAGAACTAGTGATATTCGGGAAATAATAAACTCATACTAACCTATAAATGTATAGAGTATAAAATTAGATCGTGTTATTTAAAAGGAAATGGATTCTTCATGTATGGATTAATAACGAAGTCATAAGTATATAGATAAGGAAGAAAACAGAGGAAAAAATGTAAGCAAAATAAAAATTTGATCCAAATAAAAACAGTGAAACAATAGTGAGAATAAATCATAGAAATGAGACAAAAACGAAAGAAAAGTAGAAAACGAAGGAAATTAGATAGAAAATCAGAAAGAAACAAGGATCAAAAAAAAAAAAAAAGAAAGAAAGAGAGAAATCTGGAATAAAATGATTCCGGAAGAAAACCAGAACCATTGAAAACAAAAATAAAGAAAGGCCAAAATAAAGAAAGAAATCTGGAAAAAAAGTTCCAGAAAGCAAGAAAATGCGAAAATAAATTACAGATTGAAAACCACGTATGGTACATAACTGACTGAAATATGAGTGGTTTGGTTTTACAGTCATCACATTTAACAAGCAATTCCTTGCTCCAGTTAACAATACACTGAAGGTCATTTCTAAAACAAAAGCAGCTAATTTAACTTTGTCGATTCTATGAGTTAAACCAGGAATAAATAAATAGTACTGGGGATATTGGAAAAATAATAAACTCATATTAGCCTATAAATGTATAAAGCATAAAATGAAATCGTGTAATTTAAAGGGAAATGGATGCTTCATGTATGGATTAATGTCGAAGTCATAAGTATATAAATAAGGAAAAAAACAACGAGGAAAAACTTAAGTAAAATGAAAATTCGATCAAAATAAAAACAGTTACAAATAAGAAGTGGAATAAACCAAAGAAATGAAACAAAAACGAAAGAAAAATATAAAAGGAAGGAAATTAGAAAGAAAATCAGAAATAAACAAGGATAAAAAAGAAAGAAAGAAAGAAAGAAAGAAAGAAAGAAATCTGGAATAAAATGATTCCACAGAATGAAACAAATCCGGAAGAAAACCAGAAATATTGAAAAAATAAAGAAAGGCCAAAATAAAGAAAGAAATCCGAAAAAAGTTTCGAGAAACCAAGAAAATGCGAAAATAAATTATAGATTGAAAAACATCCAAAGAAATGAATGTCGAAAGAAAAGCAGAATGGGAGCAAGCCGGAAGAAACCTACAGAAATAGAACGAGAAGAGAAACAATAGAGTTTCAGAAATATGTCTCTGATTCCTTACCGATTGTTTGATTGACTATTGTCATTCAAACTCTGGATTGAAGTCACGTAAATACTTCAGACAGTTCCGAAGCAGAACCGAGATTTACATGAAAAAAACTTTCTTAGAAGTGAGAGAATGAAGTTTCTCGTTTATCAGTTATAAAAGTATGAAAAATACAGAAAAAATTTGAAGATTACAGAGTCCCAGCGTAAAGCGTCCGTGTAAGAATTTCTAAATCTAAGAGAAGTTTACACTGTCTTTACATCTATATATTTTTGGCTTAGAAACTTAATAAGAATAATATCTCACTTTCATACATCCGTATTTGTTTAAGAAATTGATAATAATAATAAGGAGTAAATTTATTTATTGTCATGTTTATAATATTTATTTATTTCGTTTTGCCAATATGATATAATGTAAAATTAAATAAGCTAAAATGTCTGGTAGAAATTAAAACACTATTGCGTCGCTTTTTTGTGTGGCACTACCGAGTGGTACTAACCTAATTTTAAAAACACAGTCTATTTTGCTTGTCAAATTTTAAAACTGATATCAGAAAAAGAAGAAATCTAAGAGGCAATAAACTGACAGTAGAAATCAACCATTCGTCCATGCATAGAATACTGCTGTTATATATGGTCAGGCGCTCCTGCAAATGTTTTAAGAATTGGTTTAATTGTAACTGTGTGCATACGTAGACTACAGTCATTCTTTTAAACCCATCTGATAGTGATAGTGATGAAAATAAAAGTTTCCATACAGGAATCATTCGTCTTTCATTGACAAAATATTTAATGTTGGTTATAGATTGGCCAGACTTACAAAAATGTCTTTAAAACAGTTTTTCAGAAATTAAAATGTTCAGGTCCAATGTTATCGCACGGACGAGTATAAAATTATATCATTATATATTATATTCTCTATTATATTAATGATATAATGATATATATCATTATATCATTATTTTCCATTCTATTTACGTTTGTTATGCAATTTTTGGTGCTGGTGCAGTTAAAGTCTTCAACTACTTGTTCTTTAACTTTTAAATCTGTTCGTGACTGTAGTGCTAGTCATTTCCTTACAGCAATCCCACCCCCCGGATAACATTGCACACACACACACACACACACACACACACACACACACACACACACACACACACACACACACACACACACCATTGTAAGTGGAAAGGACAATATATATATAGTCTGTAAGTGGAAAGGACAATCCAAACAGGGTTTTTGTAATATAAAATGTTAAAAAGCTAGATCCTTAAAGAGAGCTCTATGTATCTGAAACTTTTTCTGAACATTTCTGAATAAATTTAAATCACTTGTAATTTTGGCCTCATAAGGTGAGCGTTAAAACTTATCCGTTAAAATAATTTATAATTTATAATCTTTTTCGATGATGCGTTAATATTATATATATATATATATATATATATATATATATATATATATATATATATGTATATCTCAAAAAGAAAATAACACTGAGATCTCATTTTAACACTTATTTTACAAAAATAAAATAAAAATATCTTAAAAATACAAAACGTTACATTTATTTAATGAAATCGGCATTGGCTTCAAGCATGGCCTCTAGACAACTTCAGAAAATCATGGAAGCCTTCTAAATGGTCTCCTTATTTAGGGTGGTGAATGCTGCCATAATTCTTGCCTTCGGTAGATTTGCTGTTACAACGAGCTTTTTTGGCCTCCCGCTCAAATGCACCCTGCACATAATAATCAAAATGTTGCACTGTGGGGAGTTAGCTAACCAGTTGAAAGTACCTATTTTTTTCACAGACATTTTCTGACAGACGAGAGTGTGTTCTACTGCTTGTGTGGCATGGTCCAGGGTTTGAATATAATTTCTTACAGCAGCACTATCTTTTCAAGGCACTTGATGTAGGCCTCCATGTTGAGTCTGAAGCCTTATGTTAAGTCGAATGGCGACATAACGTCGCGATCATTACTGATTACTCAAAATCACAATTTGATTCAGCCAAGTTTTTCCGAATGGTCTGCATTGTCTTCTAATTAGCACCCGGGCAGAAGTAGGTGGATGTGTCTAGCCATACTGATGAGCTGTGATACAGTGAAACAGGCTTGGATGTGGATGACTAATATATATATATATATAAAATAAAATCTTTGGTACTTGGTAAGGTCAATTCCACAGGAGTATTACAATCAAGAACAAAAGTTGGTTGTTTTATAATCCCAAAGGTTTTATAAAAACATTCAACTTTTGCCTTTGATAATATATATATATATATATATATATATATATATATATATATATATATGTGTGTGTGTGTGTGTGTGTGTGTTATGACAAATTAGAAAAAATGAAAGAATAAAGATTTGTTTTGTCTCTTATTTCGAACCTAACAATGTTGCCTTATTATCTCTACTTTAGTTTCGGATAATATTCCACACTATAATTATGTTTTGTTTTTTAATCATATCACCCCGAGCAAGGCGGTAACGCCACTGATGCGCAGGGGGCTACGTAAGGGTAAAAAGAATGGAAAAGTGAAAGCCGGAAACCACATCCTAAACAGGAAACAAGGGATGAGCCTCATAACCTGTTCAATAGATGTGGGTGGAGTGTGAACCGGGCGATAGTTTAGTCTATCTACTCCAATTGAAAAAAAAGAATAAAGGAAAAGAGTGAAAAGATTGGAAAAGAGAAAACCGGAAACCACATCCTAAACAGGAAACAAGGGATGAGCCTCATAACCTGTTCAATAGATGTGGGTGGAGTGTGAACCGGGCGATAGTTTAGTCTATCTACTCCAATTGAAAAAAAAAGAATAAAGGAAAAGAGTGAAAAGATTGGAAAAGAGAAAACCGGAAACCGCATCCTAAACAGGAAACAAGGGATGAGCCTCATAACCTGTTCAATAGATGTGGGTGGAGTGTGAACCGGGCGATAGTTTAGTCTATCTACTCCAATTGAAAAAAAAGAATAAAGGAAAAGAGTGAAAAGATTGGAAAAGAGAAAACCGGAAACCGCATCCTAAACAGGAAACAAGGGATGAGCCTCTTCACCTGTTCAATAGATGTGGGTGGAGTGTGAACCGGGCGATAGTTTAGTCTATCTACTCCAATTGAAAAAGAAATAAAAAATACGGAAAAGAGTGAAAAGATTGGAAAAGAGAAAACCGGAAACCGCATCCTAAACAGGAAACAAGGGATGAGCCTCTTCACCTGTTCAATAGATGTGGGTGGAGTTTTACGTTTACTATTTTGTTTCTGTTGGCCTTATTTTTTGAAAATCATAAGCTGTAGTGGATACGAATAAAAATAACTTTCTTCTTCACGATTTGAAAAATCGCCATGTCATTTAATAAATAATACTACTTACCTGTCACAGGACAATTTACTAATCGCAGCTTCATGACAATTTACCTATCGCGTTATTTTTACTAGTTATATTTTGTGAACTTTTTATGCAAGCAGGCTCCAGCTTTCTTAATTTTTCTAAAACTCAAAATCTGATTCGCTAATTCATTTCACATAAATATTTCCTTCCGAGGCCCAACATTTCCACCGAGGCGATTTGATCCACTTCTGCTACTATTGAAAGAAAGAAACCCGGCAAGAAAGTCAGTTCAGCCAGGAAGCAGATGCACGTGTAGATCCACTATGTAATTTAACAACTATCGCCCATTTCTTTCGCCATGCGACACTTAGTTGAATGCTGATAACAGAATTCACGTCAACACGAAATTTATTTATTTATATTACTTAGTTAAATAATCTCGACAAGAAAGTCAATTGGCGTCAGAAAAACAGCAGAGACTACGCCTCACCGATGTCCATTTCACGCTAATATATTTGCCCTGAATGATAGCTGATTATTGCAAAGCCTCTTTCTACATTTGAATCTAAGTACAAAACACATTCTGTTTATCTTTAATTCCGAAGTAAAATTTTCATGTGAAACCTTAAAATATATCTTTTTATCCATGTTGAATACTATCGTATATCATTTTGAAACCAACTCTGTCAACTTGATTTACGCTTTTTGAATACAACTTCGCGTACGACTATATTTTCTTTCATGACTATTGATCAAAACTTAGAACTCCATGTGTTTGAATAACTCCGATGCTGAATTATATTATCAGCCCCTCATTAGAACAGCGGAATTTCAATGAAGGCTATTCAACATCAAAACTACTAAACTTTTTAATGTTAGATTACTTTACGCTAGTGAAAACGACAAATGTTTAACTTTGGAAAAGAAATTCTTTATTTTGTTTTGTCTGGAATAAAATGTGTTATCTCTTCAGTCTTACGTAACTTCAAAGCTATCTTAGTTATCAGATATGAAAAGTTAGAAGACGCAAACTCAAATACCTGAGCACATAATGTAAACACATTTAAAAAAATACATATACAATATTAATCATTGAAGAGTTTAACAGAGAATATTTCAGGATACCTTTATATATATATATATTACGGAAAATCCCAAAGATTAACAAAACGGTTTAATAACTGATAACCTACATATTGAAATTATTTGTTTAAATATACTGTTGGATTAAATATAGAATATTTAATATATATTCAAGTAGCTGTACCAATTAAAACTAATGTTCAAACAAATAATTTCAATACGTCGCTTGTTAAACCATTTCGTTTATGTTCGGGATTTTCCGTAACATTGACAGTTTACATTCGTTGACAGTACGATGCATTTCAAAGCAGAGATGGTTATTTGCGTAGACTCAAAGATTGTGTTATATAGGCTTGATTTAACGTCGTTTAGACTATGGTATCATTCATGGTCTAGTGGTCTAAGACACGCCAGATCAATTGGTGGCTTGCCCTATGTTGATAAGGGTTGTAGGTTCGAATCTTGCTGAATGGCACACATTTTCGTGAGAAAATTTATTGTAAAGGCCGGTAGAAAAAATACATAAATATACTGTTTGATTATAAACAGAATATCTACTCAAATAAGAGTATCGATTAAAAATAATGTTCAAACATATAATTTCCGTAGATCGTTCATTCAGCAATGAATTAGAATACTCTCAGCTATTGGGCGTGTTTAAAGATAATATACACACAAAAAAGTCTGCCTCCTTCTACCAAGTGCCCATAGCACAGAGGTAGAATCGCCGACTGACACCAATTCGGTCGGGTTTCAATCCTAGGTAAAATGCAATCGGATGTCTAACCGTACTGATGAGCTGTGATATAGCAAAACAGATCTGTCTGTGGATGACTATATATATATATATATATATATATATATATATATATATATTCACAGTTCTATACATTATATAATGAGCACTGTTTTAAATTAGTGTTCTGGACGGTGAAAATAATTCTTTCTTCGTTCTGTACTCACTCGGATATATATATATATATATATATATATATATATACAAGAGTGTGCACTAAAATCCGGAAAAACATATACTGAAAGAGAAGTTGTGTTCATCCGGAATGACAAGTATTTCCATGACAAATTGCTTTAAAACATTGTTCTTTGATCTCTGCTCTACCATATAATTAAATCCAGCCCCTCCAGTTTCAATGACAGCCTGCACACAAGTCGAAACCTCTTACAGGCGTTGGTCATCTGCTCGCTCTCTTGACACGTTGGCCACGGCTTTTATGATTGCAGTCTTCAGGGAGTTGACAGTATTGTGTGCACGTTTGTTGGACTGTCTGTCAAGGATTCCCTATCAGTAATAGTCACAAGGATTCAGATCTGGGTTACTAGGGGCCATAGCTTCTTTGACAAGAACATGTCCAGATTCTCGTCACACCAGTTCTGGATCAAATTGGACGCATAAGCAGGAGCTCCATCCTGTTGGAAGAGCCATGGCTTCCCTGCAGCTACCTGAATTATACACGGCTTTACATCATTTGTCATGACCTCCTTTATGACGGTCTAACCTTTGCCAAAGAAGTGGGGATGCATGACATCCCCTTCCTCTTGCAAACTTCAGACTAACTCCCACCCTCATCAAACTCTTCGATGGTCTTGGCACACTCGATTTTGGGAAATTAAAAAATAAACAATCTCTTTAGGCGTGCAGCCACAACGTAGGGCCACAATAATTGCAGTACGGCGTTTCAGTTTTGTTCTTAATTCTACAGATTGTTGTCACACGAATCTGAAACAAGGAAAATTATATATTTAATATAATTGTCATTTTATGCCAAGTTAAAGTTAGTACGGACTGTAGGGCAGACTCCTGAATATATATATATATATATATATATATATATATATATATATGTGTGTGTGTGTGTGTGTGTGTGTGTGTGTGTGTGTGAATTTCAGATATAACTAAAATTATATCTTTATTAAAACAATATGAAAGAAATTTCCGTTTGCTTTTATTCACATGTGTGTGTGACTGTGTACGTGTCAAAAAAATGACATGACATGTGATCGTTTCCTGAGAGGAATGTCAGTCATGGAAAATTTTGTTCCAGCATGGAAATTCCATATCAAGCCACAATTTTGTCCTTGATTCTCATCTGCTTTTTCAACTTCTATAGCACACATGAGTCCCTTCTTTTGGCTATACCAGAGCGATGTCAAATTACAAGAAACATTTCTAGTGATGATTGCGAACATGTCCCCAAATAATCAAAGGTTAGCATTTCATGAGTGAACGAGTCACCGTATAGCCTCTCACAAATTTGGTTCTAATATTTACTGGCAACCCTAAAAGAATCTACTGAACAATACGAAAGTCTCTTTCTTTTTTTTAAAGAATTTGAAGTATTGACATCTATTGTAGCTAAATGAGGGAGCTTAGCTTGGAAGTTCCTTTCAACCTTGTCTCATCTTCAATGCCTCTACTAGATTTTCACCCTAGAACGGAGGATCTACTGAGTGATATGCACATATCTCTATTACTGGTTTCTGCTATCATTTCTAAATTAAATGCACACAAGGCAAGCAAATTTGACAGCATTTCTGAAGACGTCTTGGGGAAATGCTATCCTCAGCTAGCTCTTTTTCTTCCTAAAATTTACAGAAAATGGAGAAAGAAATGGCAAACTACTGCGGGAAAATTTCTGCCTAAACAGTCATGAGCCTAAAGAGACATGATTACCCAAACGTTTATCACGTATGTCAACTAACTGACAGGCTAACGGCTTAAATAGCAGGGTAGACTAATTTCTCTATACTTGATTGTCAACCAGTATAAATATAATTTGTACTCGTTCAAAAGACAGCAGAAATCGACTTCGCTTTCTTTGCCAAGAACAACTAACCAAGTCAATGGAATGTTTACAAATATTAACATTGATGAAAAAAGAGGCTAAAAGACATTTTCTACGTCTTTAAAAAAATATCGTAATTCCCCAGATGGGTACAGTAATTGTTCCGTTTCTTATTGCTCTTTGAAGGAATTAAAGTCATAAAATAGTTTCAATGTGGCAATATTTTATCTTATTTTTTGGGGCATAAAAATGATTTAGTGATACAAGTCTTAATACTTAACCCATTATTTGGGGGAGTAGAATTGGATTCATACCTTTCCCAAGGTTATTTGCGCGTAAGTAAATAAAATGAACCCAAACTGGATTTAGAACTTGGTTCTCCGATTAACGACTCCGTGCTATTACTGATTGCATCATACGCACAAACAAACTAACAACTATTAATATTCCCAAGATGTTACCCATCAAGGTACTGACTGGTTTCGATGTTGTTTAACTTCGATGGTTTTACGGGAACCGGTATTTCAACGTGATGTAGCTGTATGCCTAAAGAGTAGTTGAGGAATAGGGAGTTAAGAGTGATAGGGAGAGAGAGAGAGAGAGAGAGAGAGAGAGAGAGAGAGAGAGAGAGAGAGCGGAGAGTGAGTGAAGGAAGACAAACAAATTACGATTCGAGAGAGTGAGAATGAAAATGAAATGAGGAAGAAGAGGAGAAAAATAGATAAAATGATAAAAAGAGAGAAATAAAAAGAGATAAAGTGATATAATATAAAAAAACACATATATATATATATAGAGAGAGAGAGAGCGTAAGAATGAAGGAAGACAAACAAATTACGATTCGAGAGAGTGAGAATGAAAATGAAATGAGGAAGAAGGGGAGAAAAATAGATAAAATGATAAAAAGAGACAAATAAAAAGAGATAAAGTGATATAATATAAAAAAAACATATATATATATAGAGAGAGAGAGGGAGAGAGAGAGAGCGTAAGAGTGAAGGAAGACAAACAAATTACGATTCGAGAGAGTGAGAATGAAAATGAAATGAGGAAGAAGGGGAGAAAAATAGATAAAATGATAAAAAGAGACAAATAAAAAGAGATAAAGTGATATAATATAAAAAAAACATATATATAGAGAGAGAGAGAGAGGGAGAGAGAGCGTAAGAGTGAAGGAAGACAAACAAATTACGATTCGAGAGAGTGAGAATGAAAATGAAATGAGGAAGAAGGGGAGAAAAATAGATAAAATGATAAAAAGAGAGAAATAAAAAGAGATAAAGTGATATAATATAAAAAACATATATATATATATATATATATAGAGAGAGAGAGAGAGAGTGAGCAAGAGTGATAGAAAGAGAAGGAGAAAGGGAAAATCAAACCGTAATAAGTAGATTATGAAGGCAAGATAAAAAAGAGGAAAAGAAAGAAAGAAAGAAAGAAAGAAAGAACTAAATAAATAAAGGTTGACTAAAACTTGTGATAAAAGGCGAATGATTAAAGAACGTAGATTTAGACTAATCTTCAAATAAGAATCTCGGTAAGATTGGCCTATTGCTCAGCTGATAAACACAGAAATATGATGATTTTTTATAGTTGTTTATTTTTACTTAGGATCTTTGAATATACAGCAATAAACACGTCTGCAAAACTCAATATTTATGTATAGGTTATAAAGTATATTTTCTTATAAGCATATTTTTAACATTTTAGATAGAATTTGTTTCTTTTTTCGTTTTATCGGAAAATATTTGCAGTAAAAAAAATCTACATGTCTACATCTTTTACATCTTGGAGTTTTACCAATAATTCTTCGCGAAGGGCAATTTTTTTCTTGGCGAATGTTAGCCTGATTCGTAAGGAAACTTTAATCTGGCCATAGGGTGAAAAACAGGTGGAAGAGTGCGCCTAGATTTTTCTCTTTTTTCTTTCCTTTAATAATTTCACCCCAACAAAGGCGCTAACGCCTTTACGAATCAAGAGGCTACTGAGTGTAAAATGTTTAAGTTGGAGTTTTGTTTAACAGCATATCGACACCTCTGTTGGTTATTTAATGCCAAAATGGTTAAGTTTCAATGTATTTTTTTTAAATGTTCGGTTACAGTGAGAAGGTTAATTTAGTCAGATTTTGATGAAAAGGTGTTGTTTTTGAAGAAAACATATGATGTCCTCTAATTTTGTATTAAAAAATGTAATGCTGGAAATAATTTCTTTTTCAAAAATGTATCATAGTAATAATTGTTTTCTTTAAATATGTATATTTTTTCTATAAAAGTCTATTTTTATGTATATATATACATATTTCTATAAATGTATACACTTATGCTTTCATAGCTGGGACCCTAACAGGTGCTACCACTCCGGGTCAGGGTGGACCTGGGAACAGCAACAATTATAAATTGGTTTCAGGATCCTCACAACAACACAATCAGATGCCTTGCTGCCAGATGCAGTTTATCGTCATATCCAGGATTATTGTGGTGCAATGGATAACAAATGGGAATGGGAAATCGGGAAGCCAAGTTCGAATTGAATTGCATTCACTTACGCAAATATACTCTTGATAAAGGTATTAATTCGTCTCCTCTCTCTCCAGCTATGGTCTAAATAGAAAAACAGATTGTGTTCTATAGACTTGTTTGGCAACCAGTCTACTACAGATAGTAATGGCAAACTTATACTGGAAAGCCTTTTACCCAGCCAACCATGTACCTTTCGAGACATGATCGCACAAGGATTTATCACGTATGGCACTTTACTTACTGACTGATTTCGTATTCTACAAATTATTCCACTTTGTATGAATTTAATTCGTAACGTAAAAATTTCCGTGTCGCAATCTAAATTAAATTAATAAAAAAACAAACAAATTTAATTATATATATATATATATATATATATATATATATATATATATATTATCGTCTCACTCCAAGCAAGACGGTACCGCCATTGGTGCGCAGGGGCATACATAAGAGAATAGTAATAGTTTAAGCAGGAGGAGAACGAAAAGAAAGACGAACAAGGGTTGTCGGAGAAAGGGTAAGAGAAGAATGGGAATTCTAGTGTTAGAACATTTGCGGGGGTAGAGTGAGAAAGAAGAAGTACCACGAGATGATTGGGAAAGAAAGAGGGAATGACTGGAGTCAAATAGACAAGAGATGGGAATGACGTTGCATTTAAATTCTTGGAGGTTGTAGTCTTCAGAGAAGCAAGTGTAAAACAAGGGAGTTCCATAGGCGGAGGGTGCGAGTAAGGAGGCTGCTGGAGTAGAAGTGATGACTGCATTTAGGTGATTTAACTGTAAAAGGACTAGAACCTTGTTGCCAGTTTGGTTGATCGAGTAAATTTTTGTGGAGGGGGCAACAGTGAGCGATGTTCTTCGGAGCAGAAGCATAAATCTTTTGTTCACATAAACCATCTGACCATACATTGAATACTCTTATCATATCTGATCTGGTGCCCCTGCCATTCATCGCAGGGTTCTTGACAGGCGCCAAAGGAGAATCTGTAACGTAATCGGTCCTGACCTGACAGATCGACTCCAGCCACTTTCTAATTTATCTATCTGTTATTACAACAGTGCAGAACATTGATAATATATATATATATATATAAAGAAAGAGACGGATTAATACCTTTCCCAAGGGTATTTGCGCGTAAGTGAATGCAATGAATTCAACTGGAATTCGAACGCGTTTCTCCGATTTATCGTTCCGAGCCGATATCCAATGCACTACAACGCACATCCTAAGAGACAACAATGCGAATACAAACCATGTACGGCAATATAATTTCTATGACAGGTTATTTCCCAGATGCCAGGGCAATAAGCAGATCCCCAATGAAGACACTTGTTCAATGATCAAAATCCACTGCATTTAAACTGAGCAGAGCTTAAATGATCTTTCTGGGAGAAAGCTCAATTTTTTTAAAACCCTCGGTCACGATCACTTGTGAATCCGTGCTAGCTCAATTATCAACACCTTCCTAACGGTTCCGTGAAACAAATTTCACGCATAAGGCTTGTGTCAAGTCGTGGTTCGGTTTTCAGAAACTTGTTTGTCTTGCCGTTCACAGAGATCGCCTCCACAGGCGGCTTTGTTAAAGAATTTACCTTCTTCACAAATCGACTATGATGTGATTCGTACCCACTATTCAAGGCCTGAAAGCAAATATTCTAACCACTTGGACAAGCGACCATAGGAACAATCTCAAAGACTATAGGAATAAATTAATGATAATGGTAGGATTGAAAACGAAATGCTTCTGTACTGGAACCATTCTGCATTCATTGAACAAACAGGTTTATTATCGGTTGAGAATAAGCATTCTTTTCAATAAATGTTTTTAATATGTACTGGATTGTCCGGAAAGTTCGTGGCGATTTTTAGCCCTTCATGTTCCAACATGTTAGAACACGTCAAATTTATCGACACATATGATATGCTTACATTTCCGATTAGAGCACACTTTAAACTACACTTTTTTGTCCTTATGAAAAGGGGAGATTATGAGGTGGATTTTAGACACTTGATACATTTTTATTTCCGTAAATAAAAATACCCCGCAAGCAACAAAAGAAAACAGAGATGTTCTTCTTGTTTCTCAACACACTCAAATTTGCTTGAGCAGTCATCTCAATTATCAGAAAGTAAGTAGCCAGCTATTATTTATCATTGCTAATGTAAAAATATATATTTCTTATTAATTTTTGCCTTTTTACTGTTGGCCAAATACAATCTATCTATCTATCTATCTATCTATCTATCTATCTATCTATATATATATATATATATATATAGATAGATAGATAGATAGATAGATAGATATATTGTATTTGACCAACAGTAAAATATATATATATATATATATATATTCTAAACATATGCTGTTAAATATAAGAGACAATGAATGTCTATTATGTTTAATCATGAACCGTTCTAAACGTCGTATTTTTTGCTTTAATTTCAGTTGAAAAGAAAGACAAAAATTCTCAAACATTTGGATAATGATTTATTGATTTGCTTCTAAGCTTTCGTCTCACATGAGCCATCTTCAGATTTGAGAACTGCGTTTATTATTTTTGGTAACTATTGCCGTTGCCAAGCGGAGTTTTATGTCAACACAAAATAAAATTGTCGGTGATGGTGGATATTATTATATTTCAGTCTAAATAACCTCTCTAAAGATGGCTCAATAAAACATAATAGACATTCATTGTCTCTTATATTTAACAGCATATGTTTAGAATATATATATATATATATATATATATATATATATATATATGGTATTATGGTTAAATTTTTGCCATTTTATTAATTTTAAACTTTGTGCATACGCGTTGTTGTTATTTATTTTGTCAACTACAGTATAGTTCGATCAGTTGGGCACCGCCTGTAAGAAAAAGAGCTCCATGTCGCAAATCATTGCGGTAGAACTTAAGAAACCATTTACTGATCAGAACAGAACTTGTAACTAATTTCCGATCAGCATAATTAAAATATTGGGTTGTCCGGAAAGTTTGTACCGATTTTTAATCTTTCATGTTCCAACACGTTCAAACACGTCAAATACATCAACAAATAAAATATGCTTACCTTTCCGATTAGTGCTGAAACAGTCTCTTGATATTCACTTAAAATCACTTAATTTGTGACAATTTTGCATCCTTATGAAAATCGAAGATTATAATTTGCATTTTAGTCATTTATTTTTCATTACTCTTCAAGGCAAATACCCTTCACGAGCAACAAAAAAGATATGTGTCGTCTACGTTAAAGTTGCCTTAGCTGGCAGAACTAAACAGAAGTCTTTTGCTAAATTGGTGATTGTGACCTTATTGATATAAGAGCGCCCAGGCAGATTCCCTCACAACTATGGATGGCGACTAAATTAAAAGAAAATAGAGACTGATAATAAACCGTATTTCACAAAGTAAGAGTTGGTAGAAACACAAAATGTATCAAAATTCACCATCCATGAGCACTCAGTGAAGCTTGAATACTCAAACGCTCTGATGTTTGGGCAACACATGATCTGAGAAAAAATATTTTTTTGGGGTTGTATTTCTATGTGATTTGCTGAATAAACGCATTGAAAAGAGACCTTTCTGAAAGAAATTGTGACTTTTGATGAGAACTGGATCGTTTTCCACAATATTCAGCGAAAATGATCCTGGGAAGCGACATGTGCCACGCAAAATGGGTGCCATCCCAAACGCAGGTTTTTATCTTAAGAAAGCCATGATGCATATATGGTGAGGTTGCAGGAAAATCTTATGCTATGAGGTTTGTTCTCCACCAGAATAATACAACTACTCATCTTTTTTTGGTAACCCGACAAAACTGTGACACTTGGCTGGGATGTGTTATTACACTTTGGATATTCATTTATTCAGGTCGTTGAAAAATCATCTCAATGGTAAAAATTTTAATTCGTTGGATGACAAAAAAAAACATTAACGATTTCTATCCTGAGAAACCACTGAATTTCTAAAAAGACGGGATTTTTAAGCTGAAGGAAAAATGAAGAAAAGTTGTGCAACAAAATGGTTCATATTTATTTGAATAAATAATTAATGACATCATTTCGTTTTGCGTTCTGAGTTCCTTTAAAAATCGGTATAAACTTTCCATACAACTTTCACTAAATGTCACTTTAACGAGTATTTGAGGATGTTTCCTTGAAATAATTTAAACCATAGATTGCAACTATATGTGACTATCTGAAAATAGTGCAAAGATAAAATTTCTGAATAGAAAAGTCTACATGACAATATAACAAAATATAGGATATAAACATAGAAAGAATCAATGTATATAGGAATATAAGAATATAAGAATATATGAATATAAGAATATGTGAATATAAGAGAGTAAGAATATAAGAGAATGAAAGAAGAAAAAAGAATACTATCCAATCAAATCATTGCCTGCAGTTAATTTCCATCTTGCAATGTCTCTGCTCTTGGATGTGTTTCCGTTTTCCACCTGTGCGATTTCTTGTTTTTCCTAAGATGTTTACGCGAGTTGTATTCATCCGATTTCAAATTCCTGGTTAAAAAAAAAAGAAGAAAAATTCATCGTTGTAGGCAGCTACTAAAGATTTGATTTGTGTAATATTTATGCTTTAAAATGATATTAATCTTCATTTGATACTGTCAGAATATCTAATATTATCAAGTCTTTCAGTACACTTTCTATCTGGCTAAAATTTCATGGGTGGGAATTCATCATTATTATATAACTAGCATTATAGCCCGGCGTTGCTCGGGTGTAATGAAAGCTTTAAAACTAATCTATGGTCCTGGAGCTCAGACACTTTGGACGTTGGCACTAAAGACTAAAAAGCAATTGTTGTTTCAATTTAAAGCGAAACCGTAGACTGAAAGAAAAATGAATGGATGTAAGTCAAATTTCGATTGACCTGGTATGGATATCAAATAAGTTTTTTCGTCGTAAACTGAATTTGAAGGCTAAATAAATCCTCTGAGTAAATGGTATCATGGCTGAGACTAAGAACTACAATTATACCTACTTAGTGCCAAACCCGAAGCAAAAACTAAAATAAAAGGGCTGAAAAAATACCGACATATAGGCAGATAAACAGACACACACAAACATCTTGCCCTTTATATATATATATATATATATATATATATATATATATATATATATATTATCGATCTTCTGCACTATTGTAAGAACTGCAACCTTGAAGCTTATGAATATTGTGTCTTATGTCTTTATCTATGAGTGTATCAAATTTGATTAAAATCGGACCATTCCTTCTATAACCCGATTTTTTTCGATTATCGATTTTCGATATTTATCGGGGGTACCTCGACACAAAACCAAGCTAAGAACACTCGCAGACGCTTATAGTACAACTGTGTAAATTTTCAAGAAAATCGGTTCAGCCGTTTCGGAGTCTATAGGTAACGGACACACACAGACACACACACACGTACACATACACACAGACAAAGTTCCATTTATAAATAGGTTTAGATGACTAAAGTGTAAATTTATAAAAGATACCGGACTTTTCTAAACCTATAATCAATCCAAGGTTTTCAGAAGCGTATGAATATTAGAATTACTGTAATTAGTGTCTAATTTTGCGGCTTACCTTTCACAATTTAAATTTTAACATTCCGCCTTTTCTTGAGAATTAAACACTTTTTTGCTATTCTGTGGCATATCCGAATTGCTCTAATCATCATCTACCTGAGAATGTTTATAAGTAAAACATTTTTAGAGAATTGAATACTTAAGTAATTGAAACCGTGGAAACATAACTCGGGATTACGCAACCAATGTATCAAGGAACTAAGCAAATACAACCGCGTGTTAGAGGCGCAATGCTTAGTAAAGAGTTAACAAAACCGCGCATGGAGTTTGTAGGATAGAAATCTTACGACAGCTAATATTGAAAGATTCTTAATACTAAGTTTATCACGGAGTTATCGATGTACGTGAAGGAAAAACTTTCAGAAACGTTTTTAAAAAGTGTTTAGAAATTTTCCCTCTTTTCAAGACACGAGTCTGAAACATTTCTCTAGAAAAATATAGTTTTTTTTTTTTTTTGTCAACATGTCTCCAATGCATTGCATTGGAAACGAAAGTGAAAGTAGAAATAGACATTGTTGGAGGGCGAGTAATGCTGGGGAATTCTTGTGTATTGGGATCGGATGAAGTCACGATCTACTCTATAGTGCAACTCTCACTTTTAATAGAACGCAATCGTGACGTTAGGAACATCGATTATTATGCGAATATAAAAAAGAAACAACTTATTCATGTAAATTCGCCATCTGCAGACGTTATGAAAGATTTTCTATGAATTTAGTATTTGCCACCATTTTATTCCTATGCGTTCATATTTGCAGTTACTTTATATCATTTCTGATTTCCTATCAGCAATATTAATAGTGTTGATAATATTTTTATATATTATTAATAATATTAAAAATGTATATTGCACGTGGCTTTGTTATTATTATTTATGGTAATATCAAATTGTTGGCATTATTATGGCAGCAGACAGCGATCAAAAAATAGACACTAATTTGGACAAAAAATAATCGAACTAAGAAATCAGTGTTTTAATATTAATAAAGGAAACTATATATATCGTTATTATTAATATTATTATTATTATTAGCTCATAAGTGTTATCATTATTTTTATCATTATTATTTATTATTACCATTAATAATATTAATAATAATAATATTTCGAAACACGGATAAATTTAGAAGATTTTGCACTTTCTTTCTCAACAAAAAGATTGTCTTTGATAAGACATTTCAGCTGGCGAAAATATCTAAATGGCAAACATTATTATTATTATTATTATTATTATTATTATTATTATTATTATTACATCGTTCATTTATGTTTAACTAAGTTAGCATGTACGTTACAGCTTGAAATACTTATCTCTTTCATGCTCACAAATATAGGTTACATGTCTACTACTTCAAATTCTTAGTAAATAAACCGCTAACAATTAATATAAAAAATCACTAAACTTAACTATAAAAAAAAAATAAAGAATGGACTGTTACCAGAGACTAATGCTTGCTAAATATTTTCTTCTTCCTTTTTTTCTTCTTCTTCTTCTTATTATTACATCGTTCATCAACTTTTTACTAAGCACGTACTTTACAGCCTGCAATACTTACCTCTTACGTGCTCGCAAATGTAGGTTACATGGTTACTGCTTAAAATTCTTCATATATAAACAGCTGAACCATTCAGTCAGCCAGTTATGTGCCATACGTGATACACGCTTGGGTGATCATGTCTCGAAACAGACTTGACTGACTGGGCAGACGATTATCGCGCAGTAGGTTGCCATTGCTTTCTGCGGTAGACTGGTTGCCGACCAAGACTATAGAACCCAATCTGTCCTGTTATTTAACCCATAACTTTTATTTTAATCATATCACCCCAAGCAAGGCGATAACGCTACTGATGCGCAGGGGGCTACGTAAGAGTAAAAAGAATGGAGCAGATAAAGCCGGAAACCACATCCTAAACAGGGAACAAGGGATGACCATCTTCACCTGTTCAATAGATGTGGGTGGAGTGTGAACCGGGCGATAGTTTAGTCTATCTACTCCAATTGAAAAAAAGTGAGAAGATTGGAAAAGAGAAAACCGGAAACCGCATCCTAAACAGGAAACAAGGGATGAGCCTCATAACCTGTTCAATAGACGTGGGTGGAGTGTGAACCGGGCGAAGGTTTGGTCTATCTACTCCAATTGAAAAAAAAGAAAAAAAGAAAAAAGTGCAAAGATCGGAAAAGAGAAAACCGGAAACCGCATCCTCAACAGGAAACAAGGGATGAGCCTCTTCACTTGTTCAATAGATGTGGGTGGAGTGTGAACCCGGCGATAGTTTAGTCTATCTGCTCCAATTGAAAAAAAAGAAAAAAAAGTAAAGAGTGCAAAGATTAAATAAAACATAATGCCTTCCTAAGAACTTTTCTGGAAGAAGAAACGGATTAATAACTTTCCCAACGGTATTTGCGCGTAAGTGAATGCAACTAAGAATTCGAACTCGGCTTCCCAATTTCTCGTTCCGAACCGATATCCACTACACCACAACGCACAACCAGCTAAGCCATTAATATCAAAAATCATTACATCTAACTCTAAAAAAAAATAAAGAATGGACTGTTAGCAGAGACAGAACTTACCAAATATTTCCTCTTCTTCTTCTTCTTCTAATTATTATTATGTCATTTTTCATCATATTTCGATTTCTGCTTTGGTCTCACTACCAACCAAGTCTGAGGGGAGACCTAAGGCAGGTAGTGGCGTGTTGTTATGGCTCCATTTCATGTTTTTCTATCTTCCCTATCATCCCCAGCATTACATAGATAAAGTTTTCCTTAGTGTGTGGGCTGTACTTAATAAGACAATTTTTTGTATATCTCTTAAGCTGGGGTTTCCAGGGATTCTTTCAATGTGTTGTTTTGTTCCATTTTTTCTATCACTGGCACAACTCTTGTTTTCAATTTCCACATTTTTTCTATTTCAATTTCCAGGTCTTTATATTTTGACAGTTTTTCAAATTACTTGATTGCTATGTTACAATCCGCTGGACAAGCCATATCAATTAATAGACAAGTTTTCTCCTTCTGGTTTTTAACAATAATGTCTGGCCTGTTTGCTTCAATTTTTCTGTCTGTGTAGATGGTGTAATCACATAGAATGGTTACATCTTCTATTTCTGTAACCGGTGCTGGGTGATGTTCATACCAGTGTTTGTTTACAGCTTTTCCATAATGTTTGCACATTGCCCAATGTAAATATTGACCAACTCTATCGTGGCGATTTTTATATTCATTTGGGGCAAGAACAGAACAGCCTGAGATTAGGTGGTCTATTGTTTCTTGGTGTTTATCACAAAACCTGCATTTTGGATCCATATTATTATGCATAATATTTGCCTGAAAGTTTCTAGTGAAAAGACTTTGGTCTTGTGCTGCAAGAATAAAGCCTTCAGTTTCAGACTTTTAATCCAGATTAACGTAACCATCGATGAGTATTAACTTTGTCAACATTGGATTTATTGGCACGTACTGGATATTGGCCATGCAGAGGTTTGTCTTGCCAGCGCTGTTTCATCTTTTCAAGAGCTTTATCTTTGGCTTTCATTTTCATATTTTTTGCCGCAATAGTTGGTTCTTGGCTTCTTCTTCTTCTTCTTATTATTATTATTATTATTAATATTAATATTATTATTATTATTATTGTGGGAGGAAACAACCTTCTGACAAATTGACTGCGCAAAATGACAAATATAAAATTTCCTCGTACATATTCATGGTGACACGCCGTCTGATAAGGCTTTCCGAGGCACATGCATCCCAGCCAAATATGGTAACAGGTTTTGAGAAAATCGGCGATTAAACATGCAGGTAGAGTTCATTTAGAATTATTTTCATTTCTGGCAACCTAGTTCACTCAGGTATTTTTTCGATTGAGTGTGTTCTCAATTTACCTTTGCTACCCCATCTTTCAAAACATACCTCATGTGTTCCCCGCTACTTTGAAATGGAAGTCACATTTTTAGAGACATGCCTAACTGGTTATGGTAAAGTAGATAATAAGCAAATCTGTGGTAGATCTTGAGGCATTTACTGCACCATATCCCACCTTACCAAGACAGAACATGTATATTTTAACTCTACTAATCAATTAACATCAGAAAAAATTACTGCCAAGCTTAGTGTAGCACCAGGATATTCATTATTATTGTTATTTTTTTAATCATTTCACACCAAGCAAGACATTTCACTGCCACTATTGCGCAAGGGGTTATATAAGGGAAGGTACAGAGAAAGAGTGGTTAGAAATAGGAAATGTCAGAAGGAGGGTGATAGACGGGTAAGGATACCGAGGCTGAGTGTTGGGTAGATGGGAATAGTGCTTGAGAGAACGGATGCGAGTTAGTGTGTTAGGAGGTGTCTATTGACCTTACATTTAAACTCCTGGAGATTGTAGCTGTCGGGGAAGCAATGATGTGGAAGAGAATTCCACAGTCGGGAAGTGCTAGAAAAGAAGCTGTTGAAGTAGAAATTGCGGTTACATTTTCTTGGTTTTACTGTAAAAGGGTGGGGCCTAGTTGCTAATCTAGTAGCTCGTGCAAATTCGTACCTAGGGGGCACCAGTGATTTAACTTCATCGGAGCAGAAGCCGTGAAAGTACTTATAGAAGAGACACAGGGAAGCCACGTCACGCCGGTGAGAGAGAGATTGCTGCCGGTCGGCCAAGTCGGTAACGATCACATTACAGACCCTCCGCTGTACCTTGTCGAGAAGCCCAAGGAGAATAGCAGTGGCACCCGACCAGATGTGGCAGCATTATTCAATGCACAGGTGGATATCATTTTCATTGATTTTCGTTGTATATTATTACTTCCGGTTCCCAACCAGTGAGATAACTTCAGAAATGGCATCATGATAAAATTTACTAAAACTTTGTAAAAATACAAAAATATAAAAAATACAACCAAAGATATACACATTATATACACTTTGAAAAAGGGATCATATTTATTAATAAAGCGTGATGCAAAGGTATCACAACGTTTAAGATTCAAGAAACCTATCGACCGACCTTTCTTCAGAACAACGTAATTAAAGACAATTAAGTGCCTTACGTATTACACGCTTGGGCCGTCAGGTCTCGAAAGAGACTCCACTGATTGGGCAGGAGGTTATCCCGCAGTAGGTTGCTATTACATTCTGTGGTAGACTCTTTTCTTGCCAAGGCTATAAAACAAAATCTGTTCAGTAAATTAACCTATAACTGGAGGAAAGAGACAGAATAATACCTTTTACAAGGGCATTTGCGGGTAAGTGAATGTTCAACTAGAATTCGAACACGGTTCTTCGATTTCTCGTTCCGAGGTGATAGCCACTGCACCACAACGCACATCCTTACCTGACTGGATTAAAACTAACCAGCTGATAGGGAAAATTATAAGCGACTAAGGTTAAGAAGTAAAATAATTAAAGCATATGGAGAGTAGAGAAAATTTATCCTCCGTTAGATAGTGGTTTCTCTGCAAAGGAACAATTTGTATTTTAATTCTCGTTGTATGCACAAGGCAGGTATCAGCATTTTAATAACAGACTTCAATTTATACAAGTGAATTCTGTTCCAAGCTCTGTGCAATATAGAGAAAAATTCAGATAAATTACACAGAGCAAGGAAAAGATTCTGGATATATTGGAGTCTTTTAATATTAATATGCAAAGACCTGCCTTGTGCATGTAATTAGGTAGTTAAGTGCCATACGTGAAACACGCTTGGGCGATCATGTCTCGAAAGAGACATGACTGACTGGGCAGAAGATTATCCCGCAGTAGGTTGCCATTGCTTTCTGCGGTAGACTGGTTGCCAACCAAGGCTATAGAACCCAATCTGTCCTGTTATTTAACCCATAACTGGAGGGAAGAGACGGATTAATACCTTTTCCAAGGGTATTTGCGCGTAAGTGAATGCAATGAATACCAACAAGTATTCGAACACGGCTCCCCGATTTCTCGTTCCGAGCCGATATCCACTGGACCACAACGCACATACTTTTGTGCATGTAGCCAGACTTAAAACACAAATTGGCTTTTTCAGAAAAGCCATTATCGAACGGAAGATTTTTTTAATGCCTTTATTCTTTAATTAGTTTATGTTTAACTTCAGTCGCTGATAAACATTTTTATTATTAATTAATTAGTCTTAAATTACAGACAATTTTTATTCTAAAGAAGGGTCGGTCAAAAGGCGCCTAAAATTTTAAACGTTGAGATATTTCTGTATCCCGTTTTATTAATAAAATTAGAAGTTTAGCTCGGTTTCACTCGGGTAGTTTAAAAAATAATAAGAATAAAAAACATATGATGAATTTACATAGCAAATACTTACACAACGTCCACCCTCGTCACTTTTATAGATATAGATAACAATGTAGAATGTCTCTATTGAATTAAGGTTGGAGGGGGAATGGCAACATATAGAGATATAGATAATATTAATTGGGGTGATCGATTCTATAATATAATCAAAACTGATCCCTGACTTTATGGGATGATAATATATATTTGTCTACCCTTAATTCTGGCTTTCTGAAAAATTTCATGGTGTCGTTAGGGTTCTAAAATTTTTATCTATATCTGAGCGCAACTCCCGTCGAGCTAGACCGCAAAATGCAGACGCTAAGTCGAATCTATCAAACAAACAAATACTTACACAACTTCTACAATCGACACTTTTATAGATATGGTTTATTTTTTAAAGTGTATTATAGCTAGGTGTGGTAATGGCTACTTGTTTACACTTTTTATGTAGATAAAACGCCTTGTACGGTATGAGACCTACTTGTGATAACATTGTTTTTACATTTCTCTAAGGCAGAGATCCCTTTAATGAGCCTATCGGAACATTTTCCAATCAAACCGAGTAATTGAACTACAATTAGAATTATTGATGTCTTTATGCGCCGCATTTTTTAGATTTCGACTTCAAGATCCTTGTAATTTTTAAGACATTCAGATAAGAAACATTATAGTCTGCTGGAATAATAATGACAACAAGAAAGTACCTTTTTATTCTCCAGGTCTTTGATTACTTTGCTTGGACGATTAGATTTGATTTATTTATGTGCATTGTAAATTCGTATAAAATTGTCATGGATTCTATGTCTGTTACCGGGTCTGGTAGGTGTTAATATAAATTCATTGGAGTTTCCTTCTCAGAAACGTTACATATTTTCTAATGAAGATATTGATCCACCTTATTATTATTATTATTATTATTATTATTATTATTATTATTACTCCTACTACTACTACTACTACTATGCTTTCTACTGTATACTCATTTCTTTCTGTGTCCCAGCCAGTGATATAAGGTAACAATAAAAAAGAACGAATACGCTAAGTTCACACTCATTTGACTTATTTCGGATTCTATGAGTCATCATTAGCAAATTTCTTTTAAACATACAAATGAAGGAATATAGAAGAAGAAACGAAAAACATTTGAAACTAAAAGTGGAACACATTAGGACAAGGAACAACAGGAATTTAATAAAAGAAAAGAAAAAATTATTTGCAGCATAAAAAAGAAAGATTTAGAAGAGTTAGATCGCAGGATTTGAATGAAAAAAACGTAAGAAATTGTAAAAAATAGTGTAATTTTCATGTTTAGTAGCGATGACGATGACGATGATGAAGTTTTTCCTCTACTTCTTCTTCTTCATTTTTTTCTTCGATTAGTGTTTTTTATTACCATTCCTACTTTTACTATTGACTTTACTAAGACTTTTCTCTCTTCTACTTTGAATCGTGCGCATTTCGTACAACACCGTTTCAATAAATGAAAGTCATCGCCTGTCAGTAAGATGAGGGCTTTTGTATTTTCAAAATAGATGAAAACGTGCACTTGGGTCATTCCAAAGCTAACAAGTGCACCCCACCAATATATATATAAAAAATTCCATTTTTCATATTTATATATATATATATATATATATATATATATATACAAATATGAAAGATGGATTTTTTTTAATTTATCTAAACTTTATGAATCCTTTCAGGCCAACACATATTCAGGAGGAATAGTTGGCATACTTTTGACGAAAGCAAAAAGATAATTGATCACAGTGAATAATAAATGGGGAGGGTGAAGCTTGAAACACGATTACAATATGTTCCGAATAAGAAAATCATAAAGTCTCCAGAAAAATATAAAAAAAATCTACTCACATCCCTCTGAATAGACAAAGACAACGAATCAATTTCTCTTTCTGTCTGCACAAGCCCGGCTTGATGCAACATGATATGTATAGCATTACGTACACACAATTTGTTTGCCGCGAAATGCTTATTCATATATATATATATATATATATATATATATATATGTGTGTATGTGTGTGTGTGTGTGTGTGTGTGTTTGTTTGTTTCTTTGTTTACAATAAGTAAAGGTTTCTCACTTAGCAGATTGATGTAAAATTCTGAATCCCGACTCCAGAGTTTCGTAGCGAACCTATTTGTCCACTTTCTAGCGTATATCAGAAATTGACTACTTATATATATAGATTTTTCTTTTCAATGCACTTATCATTAGTGCAATTGTTTATGAATTTTCTTTTGTGTTTTTGTTTTACTTAGTGCGTGTGCTGTCATGCACCCGCCTGTGCGCATGTACGTTATCGCGCGTGTGCCCATCTGCGCGGAAATGCATGGTGCAGGGTGTCGAGTTTGTTATATATATATATATATATATATATATATATATATATATATATATATATTAAAATCGTGTCGCCCCAAGCAAGGCATTTTACTGCCACTGTTGTGCAGGGGGTTACATAGGAGGAATGTTCATGAGTGAGATGTTGCAGAGGGTGTCAAGAAGAAAGTAGGAGAGGGAAGAGAGTACTGATGAGAATGGGGTGTATATATATATATATATATATATATATATCTAAATGAATATAAACAAGGAAAATAATTGCAACGTTCAAAACATTAATTTAAAACATTGCTCAATATCCAAAATAGCCAATGAATATTTATTATTATTACGTTAGAACATGTGCAAACTACAAACAATTTTTAGTAGATTGTAGTTTGCACATCTGCTAACGTAATAATTTATATATATATATATATATATATACTGTAAATTATACTTTAGAACATGTACACACTACAATCTACTACAGAAGTGTGCATTTTGTTTCGACATTGAAAGAACAATGTCTCATCAATTTGTTAGTAATGACGGCAATAAACGTCATTTTTTAAAAGAAAATTGATGAAAATTCGCCTTATTTTACTGGCAAAATTTTATGTACCGGCTAAAGAGGATAAGAAAGATGAGAAAACAAAACGACAAATCAAAAAATAGGGGAACGAGAAGGACACAGAGGAAATAAAAAAAACAAATAGGAAAAAAGAGAGAAAGAAATAAAGAAACATGAGGAAAGATACAATAAATGACAGCTCAGGAGAAATAGACCGCAAATTTAGGTAGGAAATAAAGTATAAGCATATATATATATATACAGACAAATGCACAGTGGAAAGAAAGTGGTGAGGAGAAACAAGAACCGCAAAGAAATACAAAGTTAAAACATGTTCTAAAGTAAAATTTATAATAAATATTCATTGGACTATTTCTATATTGAGCATTGTTTGAAATTAAGGTTTTGAACATGGTAAATATATTATCCGTTCCTTATTCATTTGTGTGTATATATATATATATATATATATATATATATATATATATATATTGTGTATCGAGGCAGCAGATAATTTTCTAAACATATACTATCAATATAAGAGACAATGAATATCTATTATGTTTAAACATGAGCCGTTTTAAACATAGTATTTTGGCTTTAAATTCAGTTGAAAATAAAGACAAAAATTCTCCAACATTGGGAAAATTTTGTATTAAGCTGGTTCTAAGCTGACTTTTTGTTTCTATTTTCGACTGAAATTAAAGCCAAAGTACGGTGTTTAGAATGGCTCATGATTAAACATAATAGACATTCATTGTCTCTTATATTTAACAGTATATGCTAAGAAAAATATAGAAATAAAGACATCCCGCTATGAGTGAGACATTATATATCAAACAATTCTCTCCTAACATCAACCTTATATTATTTATTAATAGTGAAGATGAAGTATTGAAAGGATTTTTTTTAATAGAAAACTGCTCACGTAATTTCTTTTCTGTAACATGCATTTTCTGG
Organism: Ascarosepion bandense; assembly: GCA_037127315.1. Taxonomy (NCBI): domain Eukaryota; kingdom Metazoa; phylum Mollusca; class Cephalopoda; order Sepiida; family Sepiidae; genus Ascarosepion; species Ascarosepion bandense. Next base: position 1,432,122 of record JBBBDQ010002022.1, read on the forward strand.
ATATCTAATTTTCAGTGAGTTAATTCCTTTCAGTAATTATACTCTCCACGTTTTTAATCATCTGTGTTGCGGCTAACAAATGAGTTTACAAATCTTTTGGTTTATGCGCATACCTACTGAAGAAAGCCGGTTAGTGACAATATATATGTTACGCATTCACACCCTGATTGAGCACTCTGGAAAAATAGTAGACTTTGATAATCAGTAGCTACTCTGGCATGTATGCATCGCTCATTCAGTGAAATGAATTATAGTGCCCTAGCTATTGGGCGCGTATAATGATCTGCGCTAAAACGTCTGCCAACTTCCACCGAACGCTCATAGCCCAGGGGTAAAGTCGCCGACTGACGACATTTCGGTCGGGTTTCAATCACGGGTAAAAAAGCAATCAGAGTCAAACCGTACTGATGAGCTGTGATACGGCGAAACAGATCTGTCTGCGGATGACAATATATATATATATATATATATATATATATATATATATATATATATATAAAGTTATTTATAAATGGAACTTTGTGTGTATGTGTGTGTGTCCGTTACCTGTAGACTCCGAAACGGCTGAACTGATTTTCTTGAAAATTTACACAGTTGTACTATAAGCGTCTGCGAGAGTTCTTAGCTAGGTTTTGTGTCGAGGTACCCCCGATAAATATCGAAAATCGAAAAGAACGGGTTATTAAAGGAGTTGTCCGATTTTAATCAAATTTGATACATTCATAGATAAAGAGATAAGAAATGATATTCAGAAGTTTCCAAGTCGCAGTTCTTACAATAGTGCAGAAAATCGATAATATATATATAAGGGAAGATGTTTGTGTGTGTGTCTGTTTATCTGCCTATATCTCTGTATTTTTTCAGCCCTTTTATTTTAGTTTTTGCTTCGAGTTTGGCTCTAAGTAAGTATAATTGTAGTTCTTAGTCTCAGCTATGATACCTTTAGTCAGAGGACTTATTTAGCCTTATTTAGCCTTCAAAATTCAGTTTACGACGAAAAAACATTTGATATCGAGACCAGAAATCAAAATTTGACTTGCATCCTTTCATTTTTCTTTCAGTCTACGGTTTCGCTTTAACTGGAAACAACTATTGCTTTTTAGTCTTTCGTGCCAACGTCCAAAGAGTCTGAGCTCCAGGACCATGGATTAGTTTAAATCTTTCACTATATATATATATATATTTGTGTTAAAAAAACTTCCAAAGCTACATGTGTATTATGGTCATTACCGCGATAAATTTTCGCTTCATCAGCGAACAAATTTTTATCATGGAAAATTCAAAGACAAATTCAACAACCGGAAGTTGAGTCAAAATAAATTCATAGACCGGAAGTTCATCTGAAAAGAAAAGAAATAATAAAGAGCAGTGGGAGTGCTAGTGTGAGTTCAAAAAGCGAATAGATTATGTTAGAAGGTAGGCGTCTAGACATTGTTGCGGAAGGTAGGGAAAAAGTGTCAGGGAAAACAGAGAGATATCGAAATGGATTGAAACTCGATCAATGCAAAGGACATTTATATATTATATATGTATAAAGAAGTCAAAATTAATCGTATCAAAGGAAGGGAAGTGCGGTAAAGCCGCCCGGGAAAAAAGGAAAGAAGAAAAGCGGGCGAAAAGCAGATAAAGCATATGCCCCCATATGGAGCATAAAATTCGGCCCAGGTCGCTGATCTTGTAAGAACTTATATATTAGATATCTTAAGTAGATTTATAGACCATAAACAAATTGTATTGTATCGGGATTATGACCTTATTTTCATTCTTAATAATAATGGACCTTTAAGGAATAGAATCCATATAAAATCATTAGAGCCCTTAAATTCCTTGACTTTTAAATTAAAGTCTCTTCTAATTTCATAATAATTAACTCTCCATAGCCAAATTTTCTGCTAAGAAGGTCGGATCTCTTTGCAGGGTCAGGAAGTTTTTCCCGTTTGAAACAATCCTGCACATATATAAATCTACTATTCCGCTTACTTGCTTTTCCGACAGATACAATCTCCAAGAATTTATATGTAAATTCAATAGTTATCTCCTATCACACTAATTTGAATGCTCTCTCTCTCTCTCTCTCTCTCTCTCTCTCTCTCTCTCTTTCATGCTCTTTTCTCCGTCCACCCCACTCGTATCAGTCAAGTCAATATCCAACATTGTTAGCACGAGGATTAACTGATTATTGTCCAACCTCAAAATTTCCCATGAAAATAATTGATTATACAACAAGACTCTTCGGGGGAACAGTTTCAGGAATAAAACGTTATATGAAAGTCTTATTTCCCATCCCCAACCATCTAATACTAAAAATACACGTAGAAAATAGAATGTAATATGGTTTACTCCACCCATCACATTAATATTTGAAAATATGTTCTTACACTGGTAATAAAATGCTTCAACATCAACAATCCACTGCACAAAATCCTCAGTAGAAATACTCTTAAAATCAGCTAATTCTGCATTCACAATACTAAAACAGGTATTTTAAATTACTGCAAATTTATGTCCGTTAACGACTGTCCGCAAAAAAAACAAATATAAATCTATCTAGATAATCTACCAAGCCCAAATTTCCCGAGAAAAAAAAAACTAAAAACAAAAAAAGAAAAGAATTACCAAATTTTTATTGGTATTCTAGCAGGAGAATTTAAACAACGATACTAGAGTCACAAACACTCCTTTTCTAACCGTAAGATATGATTTCAAACATTCCTTTCCCGAAGATTTTGGGAGATGAAAAGAGGGCATTAATCCCCATATCAAACTGGGAACTGATAAGTTCAGCTTGCACCAGCAAAAACATTTTTAGAATATATGTTTAACCTTAAAAAATTGAAATAAACTATCGTAAACAAAACCAAATTTAGGTAAGGAATTCATAAGCAAATGCCACCACAGATATAATTTTTTAATTTTAAATTTTAAATTGTAATAGAATGCATCATCTAAAAGTAATCGAAAATTAATTTCTGTCAGATAAATGCTTTCTTTCCTTCTTTTAAACACTGTAGTATTAATTAAAACAAACATATAGATAAAAAAATGGCCTTAAACTCTTCTGATCTTATCCTTTAGTTTGAAACTAATTATAAATTTTATACCTATTTTGCTGATCTGTGAATTTCTTCCTTACCTAATTGTTTAAAATACTAAATATCACTTGTTTCTATGCCATAATTCTTAAAGCTCCTTTAACTATAAATATAATCCTTCATTTCTAGTTCATGTTATTTTCTATAAATGTGCAAGTATATATATATATATATATATATATATATATATATATATATGCGTGTGTGCGTGTGTTTGTAAATATATGTATGTATCTATAAATATAAAAAAATATTAGGATTTGGAGGGATATGGATATATGTATGGAGGTAAGCATGTACCTTTGTGCACGTGTGTATGCATATGTCTGTATATGCGTATGTACACACACACAGATGTATATATATATATATATATACAGAGAGAGAGAGAGAAAGAGAGAATGAAAAGTGTGAGAGGATGTGAACGTTTTTTTTTTAGTGTATACTTTTTGTTGTTTAAAAATATTATACATGTTAAGATGTTTTAAGTGTTCATAATGATATTTGTGACGCTACTCGTGTTTCGATTTTAAGACTGACTCTCTTCAGGCGAGTAAATTTGTGGTTTTACATCTCGGGTTCCTTTTGTTTCTGAGTGCCAATTCCTTGTTTATATAGTTAAGTTAACAAGCAAAATATAGCGTTTTTTCTTACTTCACGAGCGCGTTAAAAACGGCAAACGCGTTTAGGAAATTTCCTTGGCAATACAAACTGCTAAAAATAAAAAGTATATAAACAAATTATAGAAATACATACAAATACACTATATATATATATATATATATATATATATATATATATATATATATATACTCGCACTTCTACTTTAGCTCTTCGGTGTGAATTATATCATGCATTTATGATTTTTGCTTATATAATTTGAACTTGTTTATATAGTAATTTTTTAAATTTGCAATTCTACCTATTCTAAAACAATTTACCTCTTATCAGCAATAACCTCTTATGTTTGGTTCTTTTTATACAAATACCGGTATGTGTTTGTGGATATATATATATATATATATATATATATATATATATATATATACACACAACAACAATCTAGAGTGAGCCAAAACCTACCGCGGTTTCACACTACGGATCGTCAGGGCAAAGGTGTTTTTGCTCTACTATTGTATCTTTTCTTTCGTACTTTGTATTGATCACTTTTTCTTGTGTTTGGTTCCGTTTGGGGTTTTTTCTTTACTGCGGTGTGTTGAAAGTTTTGTTCTTGTTCCGCGGGTTTCTTTTTTTTCTCCCCATTTATCCGACGTCTTAGTACACCGGATTGTAACGGATATAGGTTCTGTTTGTTAATGGTTTTTTCGGAGGTTTATTTTAGTATAAATTTACGGCCTGTAGACTTACAGAGACTAAGTAGTTATTATATATATATATATATATATATATATATATATATATATGAATTATTTTAAACATTATATATGTATATATATTATATGAAATTTATTCTATTTTATATTCCCTCTATATTCGTTTAATATTATATGTTATTTTGTGTTTATATATATATATATATATATATATATATATATATATGAGGCTGTATATATGCATATATACATATATGTACATATTCATTTCTTGAATTATTTTTTCATTTGTCAGTTTAGTCACTCAGTCATTTCAATTGCTTTATTGATATATTGGGGCGACTTCAGATTATTATTGATCTACATTACAATTATCTATATCTTTAGAATATTTTATAACACTGTTAGTATTTTTCTGTTTTTGTCTTTTTATATTTTTATAATTTCTTTATATATTTTTAACAATATCTTCTTATTTATACCCGCTACTAATATTGCGTTTCTTTTTCGGTTCTCCCGCTTTATTCCCGTTGTAGAATTTATTTTAAATTAAAATACTTTCATCTCAACAATAGTCAGATAATATTGTTTTAAACGGAAAAAAGTTTATCAAGTATTGGCAAATCCTAAACTTATGTTACCAGCTTCGTTCACTTAACTCTTTCCCTATCTTGCCCGCTTTTCTTTTTTCCTTTTTTTCCCGCTTCCTTTTCCCCACTTCCGTTCCTGTGACAAGTATAATCTTAATTACACATATGTAATCTTAAAATATCATCTTCATTGACCGAGTTTGAATCCATTATGAACTCTCTGTTTCCTCTGCCACTTCTTTTATACCCTACGCAACAACGTCTAGACGCTTACCTTCATACATAATCTATTCTCTCTTTTAACTCGCCAGCCGCCTGTTGTTTCTTAACTCTTTTCTTTTTCCTTCTTTTCAAATGAATTCCGGTGTGTCAATTTTTTCAGTGAACTTCAGGTATATGAATTTCTTCTTGAGCTTTCTATGAGAAAAATTGGTTCGCTCATGGAGTGAGTATTCTTCGCTGAAATAATCACAAGACACATGTGATTTTAAAAGATTCTTTATGAAAATATATATATTTGGTTGTGTAAATAGATGATTCTATTTACATCGAGCCTTCTATGTAAATAATTTTTAATATTATTAAGATGAATATTAATAGAAAGAAATATATATATGTGTGTGTGTGTGTGTGTGTGTGTGTGTGTGTGTGTGTGTGTGTGTGTGTGAACAGAAAACACATCACTTTCTTACGACCAAAGCAAAGTTTCAACCACGCTAATCTCGTCAGACAAAATAGTAACTTGTATGTCAAGACGATCATTTAAATACATCGCTTATGTCAAGACGATCGCTTAAATACACGATAGGCAGAGCACTTACCTAGAGTTTGGGAGTTTTCTTACGCCCACGCCTGATGAAAGAAAGTGGGGAACCTTCTTGCGCACACTGCCGCCAGACCTCCTATATACATGAGTGATAGTGTCAAGTAAGTGATGACCACATTGATGGGCTTATACAGATGAATGGCAAATCAGGATTTGAAATATATACGAAAAAACAAAATTTATGAAGGGTTACAAGAGACAGGAAGATGTGGAGGTCATTTTAACATACGTAGGGAAGTGACAAGTAAAAAATATAAGATGGAGTAAAAACAAATTCTTAATAATTTGTGTTGTTGCAAGAGCTTCTGTCCAGTGTTTTAGTTATTTTCAAAGAGGGTTTCTTTTTGAAGTTGTTAAAAACGAAAAAAATTCAAAACATTAATTAAATCTTCGTTGTCTGCCATATTTAATGAAAAATATATATATATATATATATATATATATATATATATATATATATATATATATATATATATATATATATATATATATATAATTTAGTCTTCATTGTCTGCCAAATTTATGACATATATATATATATATATATATATACACCGGTTCCCGCTCGATCACCGAAGTTAAGCAACGTTGAGCCTGGTCAGTACTTAGGTGGGTGACCACTTGAGAATACCAGGTCCTGTTAGCACTCACGGATGTGCGTTGGGGTGCGGTGGATGTCGGCTTGGAGGGGGAAATCGGTGAGCCGAGTTCCAATTTCAGTCGAGCACGCTGCATTCACTTGCGCACTGGTACCCTTGGGAAAGGTATTAATCCGTTCGTTCCCTCCAATTATGGGTTAAATAATTGAGGTCTGCTGTTCGTGCGATTTGTGGCAGTCATCTGCACCAATTGTTTTTTATCAGCAGTTCCAAGAAGTGTGGATGGTACTACACAATGCCTTCACCACTATAAACAAATCTCTGTGTGGTTGTCTTGCTGGAAAAAGGTTGGACCCTCATACGTTGAACGCGACGGGAGAATCCATTATTATTATATATATAACCTAAAGAGCCAACAAACCTACTTAGGTTTCACCTAACTGGATCCTCAGGGAAGGTAGCCTTCCCTGAAAATCCGGTACAGTGATTCATTTTTTTTTTTGTGTACACCTTCATCTACAAGTTACCTGAATTTAGTTCAATTTGCATTAGGCGTCTTGGCGGAGAATAGTTCGTAATTTCTAAGCGTTTCGGTGATTTCTGCTGTACCTTGTAAATCAATTCGAAAATGCAATAAAAGTTCATATCATGGTTGATAAGTGTCCCAATTTTTCTTGAAATCGGACAAAGGGTTTCGGAGGAGAAGTGGGTCGCTAGAATGGAAACGCAAACACACACACACACCCAGACATATCCATTTTTATAGAGGTAGTTTTAATTATTCATTCATTTTTTTTTTTGACCGGCAATCACCCACATTTAGTGAGTGAAATCTATTTTACTTTTTAATAAAAAGCTAAATGTGAAGAGAAAAACTTATTCATGTATTTTGTTTAATGGTCGCATCTATTCATACCTATTTTCGGTTTGATTATTTGACCTGAATAGAAATTTCAGAAATGTGTTCCTCGCATTTTTCAGAATCTGATCGCATCAGACAAATTTAAACTCGACTCACCAATACCAGTGTCTTACATTTTTTGTTACCCAAGCGAGATGGGACAGCCGCCAGTGCACAGGAGGTTATAGAGAACGGAAAGACTAGCTAACATGGGGTACTAAAGAAATAAAAATAAACTGGACTCAAGATGATAATAGATGGCGATTGACTTTACATTTAAAGTTTTGGGGATTGTATACATCACAGAAGCAAATAAATGGAAGTGAGTTCCATAGGCGGGAAGTGCGAGAAAAGAAACTGTTTGAGTATGAGTTAACTATTTTAACGGTTAAAGAGGTTTTTTTTTAATCGTATCACTCCGAGCAAGGCGGTAATGCCACTGATGTGCAGGGGGCTACATCTGTGTAAAAAGATTAATTAGAAGAGAGTGAAGAGGAAGACGAACCAGTTAGAAAGGAGCATGAGAAGGATGGGAATACAGGTGTGATGACAGTTGCAAAGGGGGAGAGAAAGGAAAGGATATACGTGGTGGTGAAAGAACTAGAGTCAACTGGTTAATAGATGAGTATTGACATTGCATTTAAATTCCTCGAGGTTGTAGCCGTCAGGAAAGCAAGAATATGGAAGCGAGTTCCACAAGCGGGAAGTGCGAGAGAAGAAGCTGCAGTGGAGCCTAGATGTTAATCTTGTGACATGCTTAAATTTACGTGGAAGGGCACCAGAAAAATAGCTCATCAGATAATTATGCATTAATAAGTAATAACTACATAGTTCAATATCTAATGATTTTAATTTCTGACAAGACACAGGTTAATTAATATTCCGATTTGAAAATGAAAGGAAATTACTTTGGTAGAAATTTCTATTAATGTCGTAGTTAAAGAACTCTAAGATTTTTAAATTGAACGAAGAAAATTAGTTTTTTTTTATTTACGAACATTAAATCTAAGGAACTTACATACTGCACGTTTCTGTTCCCATTGTTAAGCTGATATTCTTTGGAATAGCCTGAAGTCATTTTCTCACGGATAAGAAGTGGCATTCTTTTGTATTTTCTACAAATATTTTCACGGTTTCTCTTCCTCGCTTCCCGACCACATGGATTTACTCATGCTCCTAGACTGGAATCCAGGTCACACTATTTTAGCGTCGAATTAGAAAATACACCTGCTCTTCTACTCTAACAGTTTCTTTTCTCCCACATCCCGTTTATGGAACTCCTTTCCTTTTGATTGCTTGCTTGATAGCTACAATCTCAAAAAAGTTAAGTACAACGGCATTTACCATCTTTTATGTTTTTAATTCCAATTTTTCTCTTATCTTTTCTTCGACATCCCTGGTAACTTGTTCCATCTATTTTTTTCCTTCTCTTCCCTCTCCTCTGAATGTAAAACCTTATGCACCGGGTTCGTAAATAGTCAGTAGCGGTACTGCCTTGATTAGGGTGAAACGGTTATATAAAAACAGTGATTAATAGAACACCATTGGTGTATTTATACAGAACCAATTTAAAACAATTATCTTGTGGTCAGCTTCGTTATTCAAATCAATCGTCGCTTGGATGTGTGGGTTGTGTGATAGATAACGCCGCAGAGTTAATAATAAGAGAACCGAATTCCAGTTGTGCTTTTATTTGTCCAATGTTTTTTTAAGAAAATGTTAAAACGGATTACTTTTAGCTTGAAATGTTTGTTCCGCAATAGAATAACTTTTAAGCGCAGCTTAGATGTGGGACAAACCCGAAAGTATGTGGTACCCAGTGAGGACCGAACTCACTACTCAATTGTAGCGATACAATCTTCCTAACCATATATACCACATCGAGGTGGCCTTGTCCTGTATTAAAAGATCTAATAAAGTATTAGTTCTTTTTATTTTCTCCGTATCGAATTTAATGAATTTTTACATTAACACACGCGAGGTTTCAAGCCAAAGAAAAGCCTAATAAATGTGTATGAATATCTTTTCTAGTTATTGTTATCATCTAGATGCAAACCAAATAGACAAATACTGAAAGATAAAATAACTTGAATAAAAATTAATATAGTTTTCTCGCATAACGAATTAAAACGGGTCATCTTGAGTAAAAAATATATATAGATCATCTGGAGCTAAACAAATATATTGGTCATCTGAAACAAAACAAAAATATGGGGAATCTGGAATTTTAAAAAAAATATCATTTTCAAGAAAGGGTGATTATTTTTCAGCGTAGACGTGAAACACGGCCAGAAGTACAGGCCATCAAACAAAGACTACTCATTATTCAGTCCTAATTAACATGACGTAGACAAGCTTGTTAGCCATTAAACCACGTTAAGGTGCACAGTGGGTTTCGCTAAATGTTGGTTAAGTATATATCATAGATAATTTTTCATTATTAAAGTAATTTATTTTAATTACTATTGAAGTTATCATGTCGTCAGGATTTTTCATACCTCGAAAGTATAGCCTTCCAGAGGTGCATGACAACGTCATTTACAAAATTAGTCAACGGCAGGGCTGATATTGCATAAAGAATAAACAAGTCAGCGTACTTTCATTCAAGAATAAACAACGCTGCTATCGACTGATTTTTTTTTAATTCTAGAGTTATCACAAATGTTGATTAGTTTCTCCATTCAGATGTAAACCGGATTAATATTTTACATTGTGTTCACTCAAGCTTATCCAGCATACAGCCGTAACATGTTTAAACACTAGTTCTCTAATGATCACCGAAGTTAAGCAATGCCGAGCCTGGGTAGTGCTTAAAAGGATGACCGCTTGGGAATAACTGCCTTTGTATGTTTGGACGTGCGAGGGATATAAAAGATGATGGCTTGGAATTGATAATCAACGTGCAGTGTTCAAATTCCAGCCGAATTCGTTATATTTACTTACACGCAAATACACTTTGGAAAGATTTGAATCCATCTCTCCCCCCACCAGTTGTGGCTTCATTCTTAAGATTTGTATCCGGACACCATTACTATCTCACAAATCTTCTTCCAAACTAAAAATATTTTCTGCCTTTAAATAAGTTACATTACGGCGTTAAGAAAGGAACTGAAGCCGAGTTACTAGGCCAGGACCAGTAACATTGCAGAGTCATCTTTGTATTTTATCAAGAATCTCTATCAGTCAGTTAAGTGCCATACGTGATACACGCTTGGGTGAACATATCGCGAAAGAAACATAACCAACTGGGCAGCAGATTTTCCGCAGTAGATTGCCATTATTTTCTGCGGTAGACTGGTTGCCAACTAAGGTTATAGAACCCAATCTGTCTTGGTATTGAGGAGGGAAGAGACGGCTTAATACATTTCCCAAGGGCATTTACTCGTAAGTTAATGCAACGAATTAATCTGGAATTCGAACTCACCTGCCGATTTTTTGTTCCGAGCTGATATCCACTGCTCCACACTGCACATCACTATACACACAGAAAAAAGCACCATAACATATATGATAGCAATATTCCATGAATGGGCAAATGATAGACTGATAAATGTGCAAGACTGAGTCTTGCGAGCAACATTGTCTAGCTCGAACGGAGGTAATACTTTATTCAATAAAACTAATATGAAAACTTATGTTGATTTGTTTAGTTGCTTTTTTACGGCTTTTCATACATTGTGGCTATTTTTTGGGGGGGAAGCATATATTGCATTAAGAATATTTTACAGATATCAATGTTTTTGCCATAAATAATTCCTTTTATTCATCCCATGGTTAGGATGATAATATATGGATTCATACCTTCCCCAAGGTTCTTTGCGTGAAAGCGAATGTAATGAATGGAACTGAGTTTCGAACTAGCTTCGATTTTCCATTCCGAACTGCTATACATTACATCGCTTACATCAAACTAGAATATAACCAGCAAATTCAATGCGGTCAGGTAAAAAGGAAAAATAACAAAAGGCAGTTACTGTAATTCCTGATGTAGTACACCAAACGAACATTGTCTGAAATGCTCCTGTGATTCATAAATAATATCAGCTATGGTTTGCCATTCTGCTTCTTTCAGTGTAGGGACAGAAACAATGCCACCGAATACAACATGGTATTAACCCACTGTGGACATAACTTGAACAAAGAGTTTGGAAGCACGTTTTTTAATAGGGCTGTGAATATGTCTTCATTTGACCACATAGCGACTAAGATATTCCGGGTTATACTATTATGCATGTATCCTCCCCAAACTCCAGAAGCCATTGTATTTCTGAGTCTCTACAAGCATTAAGACCGAGCATATACCACAGTATCAGTTACTATTCGAAGATCACAGTTGTGTACGAGATGATCAGTATGAATTAGAACCACCAGAATTCAGTTGCTTCGTAGAACGAGATATATACCTAGTCTGCACTCGTTTTAAAAAAGGTAGATATATGTCTGTTTTTCACGCTAATCAAAAATAGAGAAAATCAGCCTAGTTTTCAGAGCAATAAAAAAGTCGACAGGCAGATATAAGATTGTTTTAGACGTCAATAAAAAACACAGATAAAGACCCATTAGGATATAAAAAAATAGACATTATCCCGATTTACATATTAGTTGACTTCAGTCCAGTCATAATTGTTGAATATGCTTCTGTTAATAATAATCACAAAAGTTGTTTATGTTTACGGTAATTTGATTGTATTTTTACAGCTTATCATTCGTTTACACGTTATTTAAAGCCAGAAAATATTTTAATTTGGAAGAAGGTTTGTGAGATAATAATGATTTAGGGATATAACTCTGACTAATTAAGCCATTCCTGGTGAGGGAGAGATGGATTCAGACTTTTCAAAATGTATTAACGCGTAAGTGAATATAACGCACCCAAATGGAATTTGAACACTGCAATTTGATTAGCGATTCCAACCCATCAGCCTTTATATCACACGCACATCCAAACTTACAAAACCCGTTATTCCCAAGCGGATATCCATTTAAGCACTGTCCACGCTCGACATTGCTTAACTTCGGAGTTCAAATATGTTGCGGCCGTAAGCTAGATAAGCTTGAGTGAACACAATGTAAAATATTAGTCCGGTTTATACATAAATAAACGAACTAAGCATTAGAACAGATAATTCTATACAATAAAAAAATGTCGGCAGTGGCGTTTTTTATTCTTGAATGAAAGTCCGCTGGTCTTGTCTTCTCTTTATGTAATATCAACCCTGCCGTTGACCAATTTTGCGAAAGCAGTCGTCATACACTTATAGAAAGGTATGCTTTCGGGATATGAAAAATCCTGACGATATGACAACTACAATAGTGATTTAAATACATTACCTTAATAATGAAAATTTATCGATGATATTTAGTTAACGGCATTTCGGGAAAACCATTTTCACTTCAAAGTGGTGAAAATGTTAAGCAAGCTTGTCAACTTAATTATGACTGATTAGTGACAGATGTTTATTATTCGGACTATTGTCCTCATCTTTGTTGCAATTTGTACGACGTTTCGGCCGTTGTACGCTCCGGCCTTCTTCCTGTGCTAGGAATTTCGAATCGAACCCTTTATTATGATCACTGGGGCATAAGAACTAAACAGTCATGAGGTATCTCCCTCTAACCTTTGCAAGTTACTTGTTCACCACTGTTGTAGCCTGGTATTGAACTCACAACTCTAAAAGTTAAGTCAGGAAATAACCAACGTCCATATCCACTGGGCCATGTGTCCTTAAAGACAAGAAACTTATATTGCAAAACGTCGTACAAATGGCAACAAAGATGAGGACAATAGTCCTAATAATGTAAATACTGTAAATACTACATCATCTCAGAAATATAGACAGACTGAGAAAACCAACATTTCTTGAAAATGATAATATATTTTTAATTCTAGATTAACCATATATTTGTTTTACTCAAGACGACTCGTTCAAATTCATCATGAGAGAAAAAAAGTTATTTTATATGCTTTCTTAATAAATCTTTTCATTGGCAATTGTTCTGGTGATATTTTCATTTCTGTAACTGGATTTTACAAATGTAAGCGTAGCACTAGATAGGTAGCTACGTCTCATGATTTTAATATTCAAATAGATAGATGTAACCGTTGCTAATATTTTCTTATCTCGCACGTCTTGCTTTCTTCCGTTTTTGTTAATTTTGATCTAGAAAAATTTAAATGCAATGTCAATTGTTATATTTAGTTTTCTTAATTCCTGCACTTTTCTCTCTTCAGTATTTTATTTTTTATATTTTTTATTCTCATTAAGTCATTGCGTCTTAGTGGCTTTATTTCCTTGCTTGTGGTGAAACAATTTAAAAATATACTCCGGGTTTCGTTATTTGGTAACTAGAGTTACGTACTCGGTTTGCTTCTTAATTTACTCTGTCTTGGTTGAAACTATCTTGTTATTACTCTAGATACCTCAGAGGCATAAAAGAGATAGTTAAAATTTAGCGCATGTGTCGCAATATTGTGTTAGTTTATCCTCCATTTTATTCCAGGTAATGATGAGTCCCCCACATACACTATCTCTTTCCCTTACTCTCGCTCTCTCTCTCTCTCTACACACACACACACAAATATATATATATGTGTGTGTGTGTGTGTGTGTGTATATATATATATATATATATATATATATATATAGAAAAGTGTGAATTAGTTCTCATGGTAAATTTGTAGCACTTCCAATACGCCTGAAGCCATGTTATTTCCATGAATGATGACCGTGTTGATACGATAATTGTTAAATTGCTAAATAATCTTCTCAAACGTTTTTGCTTTTTTCTATTTTTTCTTTCCCTGGAGACTGTCTGCGTTTGTTAAAGATTCGTATAGTCTAAGTTTCCGTATTTTGGCTCCAAAATGCTTACCTAAATCATTGAGACACCTTCATCATGTACAAGTAAAATCTTATTTTCAGAGAGAGACACCTGAATATTAAGGGCACTTAAACGGGAAAGAACACTCAGAAAATGTGTAACTCATAGGTTTCATTCTTCTTGTTTTTTTTTCTTCTTCTTCTTCATCATCTTCCTTCAGGTTGTTGCCGATCATAGCTCTCCATGACTTCCTGTCATTTTTACCTCTTAATAACTTTTGTCTCTTCGCTATGTCTCAAAATACCTGCTTACGGCCACTTCGCGTTAAAGCACTGGTTTTCGAACGATCACCAAATTAAGAACGTCGAGTCTGACCAGTACTTAGAGGGATGACTGTTTATAAACTTAGACGTGCAGGTGATGTAATGGATGCCGCCTCGAAATTGTGAATATGAGAGTCGAGTTTAAATTCCAGTTGGGTTCGTTATATTCACTTACGGACGAATACTCTAAGGAAAAGTATTAATCGGCTTACATTGAAACAGTGGTTCCGGTATGATCACCGAATTTAAGCAACGGCTATCCTGGTCAATACCTGATGGTTGACAGCTTGAGAATCCCAGGTGTTGTAAGCGTTGATGTGAGGGTGGCATAAAGGAAAAGGGTTTACAATTTTTAATCATTTAACTACGTTCGAATTTCAGTTTGGTTCGTTTACCAGAAAACTCTTCTCTTCGCCATGAATTAATTAAAAAACTTGCTTAAATAAATATTCGTAAAATATAAAATTATTTTCTAACTGAAAATAACCTGCAAAAGGTTGATAAGCCGATGAAAACGAATTAATGAAACTATCCATCTTCAAATCCATCTTCAAATCCATGTCCTGCCAACAATTTACGGAAGCTCGTTATGTTCTGAAAGCTTGTACTCCTGTTGCCTTCAATACCCCTTGTGAGTCTTACATTTTATAAGCCCTCCCTCAACTTTCTTCCCCTAAATGTTCATTATTGCTCATATATTCAATTTAAGATATTTTCAGTATCCTCCCGAAACTTGTTTCTGTTTCTTAAACAGTCTTGTCGCCTAATTCCTAAAGATTGTCTATCATTCACTACTGTTGTCATATATTGTCAAATGTCCCTCCAAAGAAGAGACTGTAATGTGAGAGGTCCCAACTTGGCAGCTCGACACCAGCCACTTTTTCACCGGCCGGATGTGGCTTCCCTCTCTCTTTTCTACAAATATTTTCATGAATTCTACCCCGACGTACTTAAGTCACTGGTGACCACGCTGGCTACAAAGTCCGACCCATTTACAGTTAGATCAACCAAATACAGCCGACAATTCTGTTCCCCCAGCTACTTTTCTCGCACTTCCCGCCTGTAAAACTTGTTTTCCTGACGGCTACAACTTCCAGTAATTTAAATGCACTCTGAATACCCATGTCTTATCCACTTGACTCCAGTTCTTTCTACATCACCTCGTATATCTTGTGCTTTTCGTTTCTCTCTACCTTCGCAAAGGTCTACACACCTGTGTTCGTATCCTTCTCTTGCCCTTTCTCTGAGGCCCCCTGTAATTGTTTCGTTTTTCTCTTCACCCTCTTTCTATGAAAACATTTACTCTTATGTCGCCTTCTGCGCATCAGTGGCGGTACCGCCTTTCTTGGGGTGAAACGATTATATATATATATATATATATATATATGTATATATATATATATATATATATATATTAATCATATCACCCCGAGCAAGGCGGTAAGGCCACTGGTGCGCAGGGGGCTACGTAAGAGTGAATAGATTGGAAAAGAGAAAGCCGGAAACCACATCCTAAACAGGGAACAAGGGATGAGCCTCTACACCTGTTCAATAGACGTGGGTGGAGTGTGAACCGGGCGATAGTTTAGTCTAATTACTCCAATTGAAAAAAAAAAATTAAACAAAAAGATTGGAAAAGAGAAAGCCGGAAACCACATCCTAAACAGGGAACAAGGGATGAGCCTTCTACACCTGTTCAATTGACGTGGGTGGAGTGTGAACCGGGCGATACAGTCTATCTACTCCAATTGAAAAAAAAATAAACAAAAAATAAAAGTGAAAAGATTGGAAAAGTGAAAGCCGGAAACCACATCCTAAACAGAGAACAAGGAATGAGCCTCTACACCTGTTCAATAGACGAGGGTGGAGTGTGATATATATATATATATATATATATATATATATATATATAAGAGGACCGATATTGCATAGCAATAAAGTACTCTTTTCCTTGTTTCTGTCATGATTTTCCTGTTTCTTAATATTTTCTTCAGCTTTTATTAGAGTTTTCATTTTATCTGTTAATGTAACTTATTCTTTTGATGACGAATAGTTTTCCTGTCGTGCAGTACATGATTAGCTGGGGGATGTTAAAGACGTTTGTTCTTCAAGTGAATTTGATCTCCAACTGACCCTCTTGTAAACTTAGTTAATATTTATTTCTTTATTATTATTATATTCATAGATACGATGCTCATTTTATTTAGAGGCTGACGTTTATAGAAGAATATGACGAGACTGATTTGCAAAATATTGATATTCGAGAAAAGGTCAAACTCAAAGCAAGCTGATTAAAACATGTTTGGACAAAAAGAAAAGAAAAGATGTTATATCATATTTCTTTGAATTCAATGCGGCTTTTAATATCTTTTTTGTACAAATGTAATAAATATATTTTTTTTTTGTTATTATTCTTTGAATGTTTAAATTGTTTTTATCATGGGGTTTTCCTGTTTTCCTTTCTTTTCTTATTTATATTTTTCTTTCTTTCTTTCTTTCTTTCTATTTTTTTGTATTACTTTATATTATTTATTTCTTCTTTTTTACTTCTTTTCTCTCTTCCTTTTTTTCCAATTCACATTCATTCGTTCTTTCTTTCTTTCTTTCTTTCTAGATAATTATTTAATTATTCCTTTATGACATTCGTTCTGTCTAGCTTTTTTCTTTCTTTCTTTCTTGCTTTACTGATTGTTGCTTTTACTTACTTGCACTGCCCTGAATTTATTACCTTATTCTTTCTTTCTTTCTTTCTTTCTATTTTTCTTTCTTTCTTTTCTGGCTTGTATTACTTTACATTATTTATTTCTTCTTTTTTACTTCTTTTCTCTCTTCCTTTTTTCTAATTCACATTCATTCGTTCTTTCTTTCTTTCTTTCTAGATTGATGTTTATTCTTCCTTTATTACTTTCGTTCTCTCTTGCTTTTTTTTTTCTCAGATAAATATTCTTTCTTGCTTTACTGATTGTTGCTTTTACTTACTTGCACTACACTGAATTTATTACCTAATTCTTTCTTTCTTGCTTTCTTTCTTTCTTTCTGTTTTTTTTTTCTTTCTTTCTTTTGTGGATTCCGGATGAGGAACCGCACAAAATAATAAACAACAACAAAAAAAAAAACCAGATATGGAGTTAGAAAATTAGGTTATATTGAACGTAATATACAAACTGGAACGCGCGTTAGTCAATTCAGGAATACTATTAGTAGAAATAAATATATACAAGTCTTGAAGTGAAGTCATTGGAGTAACTGATTCTAGCCGAGTCCGAGTAACTGATTCTGGCCGAGTCTGAGTAACTGATTCTAGCCGAGTCCGAGTAACTGATTCTAGCCGAGTCCGAGTAACTGATTCTAGCCGAGTCCGAGTAACTGATTCTAGCCGAGTCCGAGTAACTGATTCTAGCCGAGTCCGAGTAACTGATTCTAGCCGAGTCTGAGTAACTGATTCTAGCCGAGTCCGAGTAACTGATTCTGGCCGAGTCTGAGTAACTGATTCTAGCCGAGTCCGAGTAACTGATTCTAGCCGAGTCCGAGTAACTGATTCTAGCCGAGTCCGAGTAACTGATTCTAGCCGAGTCCGAGTAACTGATTCTAGCCGAGTCCGAGTAACTGATTCTAGCCGAGTCTGAGTAACTGATTCTAGCCGAGTCCGAGTAACTGATTCTAGCCGAGTCAGAGTAACTGATTCTAGCCGAGTCCGAGTAACTGATTCTAGCTGATTTGAGCTCAGAGCTAGTCTGCGTTCTGAGTAACTTCGATATCTATCGGAACACTTCGATAACTGTAACGGATCTCTATGATTACTCTCCACGGTTCTGTCACTACAAATGTGATTCACTGTTCTCTCTATGGCAGAATTATATGTACACTCAGTCTAGTCCATTATCATGTACAAAAAGGCGAGATCCCACAACACTTTCATTCTTACCTTCTTTTTTCTTTCTTCTTTCATTCTGTCGTTCTTTCTTTATTTTTTCTTTCTATCTTTCTTTCTTAGCTTCTTTCTTTTTACTTTTTCTTTCTTTCTTTTTCTTTCTTTCTTTCTTTCTTTCCGTTTCCAAGTGTAATTTCCATTCGCTATCATTTTTATTTAATATCTTTCTATTTGTAACCATTTATTTTTTCCTTTTCATCCTAATTTGTTTATCTTTATTCTTTCTTTTTTTACTTTGTTTGTTTGTTTGTTTCTTTTCTTCTTTGTTTGTTTGTTAATTTCTTTCTTTCTTTTCTTCTATGTTTGTTTGTTTCTTTCCGTTTCCAATGATATTTTCTATTTGGCATTCATTTTTATTTACTATCTCTTTTTTTATAACCAAGCATCTTTTCGTTTTCATCATTATTATTTTTCTTTCTTTCTTTCTTTCTTTCTTTTAGTTTAACTTTTTTCCTTTGAATTAATTTCGATACTCACAGCGGATAAGCGGCAATCTTTTTTTTTTCTCCGATGTCGCCAAATGTAATCTGAGGTCCAGACACATCCGTAAACTTTCTTCTCTCTTTCAATATAAATAAACTTGATACTGTAATTATGTAGGGAGATTTGGTATTAATATTCTGATCTAAATAAGTACATGAGTGTAGCGAGGTTTCTCATTTAAATGAACTGATAATAACTTAACTCACTTGGATTCATTTGGTGAATTTCTGTAAGAATTACTACTGATATATATATATATATATATATATATATATATATATATATATAAATTAAAAAAGGATTAATTCCATAATGTTGGATGATCATTTCGATATGAAAATCCCCACGGGGGATAACACATCACCTCAGTAACAGAAAAATCATTTCAGAAACTGGAGAAAAATCAGTCTAATTTTCCTTTTTAAATAGATTTGCAAAGAAATTAAAAGAGAATGATTTTTCTCCAGTTTCTGAAAGGATTTTTCTGTTGCTGAGGTGATGTGTTATCCCCCGTGGGGATTTTCATATCGAAATGATCATCCAACATCATTGAATTAATCCTTTTTTAATTTATATTTGCTCTGTAATATTTTATTACATGGAGCTCTCTTCCTGTATCATTTTTTAATATTAAAATAAAATTTTTACTATTAATTAGGATCGGGTTTTTTGAATTTATCTTCCTGCTTTTTTCGCTTGGATTAAAGTATCTGAATGAATATATATATATATATATATATATATATATATATATATATATATATATAGAGAGAGAGAGAGAGAGAGAGATCTATAAATATACATATGGTTATACATGCGGGTAGACACAAATACAAATATTTTTTCTAGATTTTATGAAAGAGTGCTCAATGTAAATAAAAGCAAAACTATTAATCTATTAAAATTCAAATCGAGAAATGATCAGTTTCTAATATGCACCTGATGATTGCATAGTGCATGAAACTCTGTGTCTTAATATAGACGTAGGATAATATATATAGGGATATGTGTGTGTAATAAAATATTAAAATAACACACACACTCTCTCTCACATACACACTCTGTCTCACACAAACACGCGCGCGCACACACACACACACTCTCACACACACACGCGCAAACACACACACACACTCTCTCTCTCACACACACACACACACGGGCACACACACACGCGCAAACACACACACACACGCGCAAACACACACACACACGCGCAAACACACACACACACGCACTCTCACACACACACACACACACACACATACATATATATATATATATATATCTTATTTCCGCTTACATATACTTACATACTTACATTTATAATAAACTTCTTGTGTTTTCTTTTACAGGTGGCACACACATTTAAATAGACGTAACTTTTCCCTCTACATTTAAAATATTCATTTATTGCTTTATTACACGCGACAGGTATCTGGCCAATAAAATCGAACTCTGTCAATGTACTGTCTCTGTAGATTTTTCAAAATTTATTTAAAATTTTTGTTTTTTAAAATGAATGGTCTTTAAAAATCTCTGAAGAAGGTTGTTAAAGTGAATGATGCTAGATTAAAGACACCTTTTTCCTAATTTTTCTTTACTATTCCTCTTTTCGTATTTCGGTGATTGGGCAGCTGTTAATGTCGACTGAAATTAATATAAAAAAATCATCTGAATACAACTTTTCCGGAAATTGTTTGCTTAACACTAGAAGATGTTATCGCTCTTTTATGTATTGATAAACATTTCTTTGGTAACCTTTCATTGAAGTAGTGAGGAAGCATTTTGATTATGCAAGTATTCTCTTTTTTCGAAGTGAAACATTACTTTAATCTACGGATATAGAATTTTTTTCTCATTCCCGTGTCTAGTGATATCTCTTTCTTCTTTTAGTATGACACATTTGTAGCTATTGCTTTTGACATTAAGTGAGATTCTCTATTCCCGAGCGAAAGGTTTTAACTGACAATTACTATACAATTAAATTCTGAAAATATCCGTATTACTCAATCCAAGAAATATATAATCTGTCTGAAAGCAATATAACTTAATTATATCTTCTCATTCCAGTTATTCAAACAAAATATTAATGTCGCCGCACAAGAAAAAATGTTCTTTTATTTTTACTTTTAAACTGAACAGTATTTACATTATTCGTAGGCTTACGGTCTATCACGTTGAATACACCGGTTCTCGCTCGATCACCGAAGTTAAGCAACGTTGATCCTTTTCAGTACTTAGATGAGTGACCGCTTGTGAATATCAGGTGCTGTAAACGTTTAGTGACGAATGTGCGTTGTGGTACAGTGGATATCGGAAGAGAAATCGGTGAGCCGAGTTCGAATTCCCGTTGAATACCCTGCATTCACTTAAGCACTGGTATCCTTGGGAAAGATATTAATCGGTCCCTTCCCTCCAGTAATGGGTTAAATAATAAGGGTAGGACTTGGGGACCCTGCCCTTAAAAATAAATCTCAATGAATATTGATACTCGAAAAGAAAAATGTATTACTAGACACAAAACTTATATTAAAAAAACAACAATAAAGTGTTGTAAGAAAAAGGTATTATCAGCAATAAAGTTTAGTTGGCAATAAATGACCCGCCGAGGTGTTGATTTGCCATAAAAACAAAACAACCAACAACATTATTCGGACTATTGTCTTCATTTTTGTTGCCATTTGTACAACTTTTCGGACGTTGTACATTCCGGCCTTCTTCAGGTACTTGGAATTTCAAACCGAACTCGTTATTACGATCACTGGGGTATATATATATATATATTTGTTACTATTAATATTATATATATATATATATATATATATATATATATATATTTGTTACTATTAATATTGTTATATATATATATATATATATATATATAGACGTTGGTTAGTGCCTGTGACTTGACCCAAATTCAGTTCAATACCAGGCTACAGCAGTGGGGAACAAGTAACTTACAGGGTTAGAGGGAGATAGCTCATGACTACCAAAAGAGGCTTTAGGCAAGGAACAACAATGATACAGTGACTGTAATAAAGGCTTCGGTCCGAAATTCCCAGTACCTGAAGAAGGCCGCAACGTACAATGGCCGAAGTATCATACAAATAGCAACAAAGATGATGAAATTAGTCCGAATAATGTAAATACTGTAAATACTACTTCACGTCAGAAATATAGACTGAGACTAAACTGAACGGACTTTTCTGTGTGTTATTTTTTTCTTCCACGGGGTAAACTCATCTCCGCTCACTGGTGGTGTTTTTCACGCGCCAGCTGATCACACCGATACCCTATTTATTGAATAACCGTGTCTGTACTCTGAAGAAACCCGGAAATTCCACGCGTATTCAACAAGGCTATTGGTGGATCTATTCAAATTACGATAATATTTTCCTGTAGACAAGCTGCGTTCAGGCAGTGCCAACTAGCAATACTATAGTTAGGCGGTCATGATTTCTCATTAAAAAAAAACGTTCCCGTGAGGTAGACGTGAAAAGGATATACCATTTTAATACAGTTCTTCTGTAAAATCATTTTTGCTTTTTTTTGTTGCGTGAGACTTTTATAAGAATTTTCTCGCAGTGTTCTCGATTTCAGCAAAATTTGCATAATCAGAAAGCAAGCAGGGCAAAGTGGGTAATATTGAAGATATCCCGATTCTCTTCAACAAAACTAAAACACAATTTATATTTGAAAATATTTTAATATTATCACACACACACACACACACACACACACACAAAAACACACACACAGACACACACAGATACACGCACACACACAGAGATACGGACACACACGTTGGTAGTATAATGGTTATTCATGTGGAATCACCAAGCGGAGTTCAAATTTCAACCACGGATTTAGCGTAGAAGTTTATTTTAAAGTTTCTTTCCTTTATACGTTTCCTTCTGTTTTTTTCTTTTTTCTTTTCAGATATTATTCCTTGTTTAACATTTCTCTCTGTTGCTTTTTACAAATCTATTTCTGATTACAGTTTCCTGAACAATGGCATCATTTAGGATCTATACAAGAACGTGAATGTCATGGCAAACATTTTCTGTAACTAAACGGCGGCATTTTTATGCAAACGTTCACCCAATTCAAGACCCACTGAAGTATTCTGAACGTGACCGACTTCGTCTGTCATCGGGTGTACCTTTAATTGTTTTAATTGTTTTATACCTTTAATTGTTTTAATTGTTTTATACCTTTAATTGTTTTAATTGTTTTATACCTTTAATTGTTTTAATTGTTTTATACCTTTAATTGTTTTAAAACCACAAGACTTATATATGAATGCTTTGCATACGCTTAAATATATTTTTAGTTCATTTGTTGTTTGCTTTTAGATTTTGATATGTTTAGCATACGTAATCTTATGTCCATTTTCCTTTAAGTTTGTGTTTTGCTTAATGTTCGCTTTATGTACGTGCCGATCCATTTTATGAAACGACCTTCAAAACGATCTCTATTTTGGTTAGGACGAATAAAAACATATTCCAAGGGAATTAAGCCTTTTCTGTTCCAAAACAGAGTACCTCACTTTTCACCTCTGAAAATTGGGTCCACGCGAGTCACGTGATCAACGCGACATTCAGACGTGAGACGCACGACTCAACAGACTGGGAATATGGCCGTCAATGGTTAGGAACACATGTATGTTCTCCTGCACTAATGGTTGTGACACACAACCCGATAACTTGGGCTGATTCTGTACGTACCTATGTTATAATTTTTCTCCGTGTAAAATAAATGTATACTTCCAGTCAACCGTGAGTAAATATCTACTTTTCTTTCGTTCCATGCATTTTCTTCACCTGCCACACACACACACACACACATATATATATATATATATATATATATATATATATATATATGTGTGTGTGTGTGTGTGTATTAGTCATCCACATACAAGCCAGTTTTGCTGTATCACAGCTCATCAGTGTGGCTAGACATATCCATTTCTAGCCGGGATCGAAACTCGACCGATTTGATGTCAGTCGGAGTCTCTACTCCTTAAGCCGTCGGCGCATGGCATCAGAGAAAGGAAATTTTAACTTCTTGTATATAAGCAGTGTATAGAGACGCCAGTCACCGAGAGAACTCAATTCATTTCTGAAGAGTCACGCATATAGCCGAAGTGGAAACTTTTTTTAGAATTTTCTTCTCCAGAGAGCTCAAATCGTAATATATATATATATATATATATATTCGGTCACGGACCATAAATCATACTGTAAATTAAGGCATTTTAGTTATGAGATAAACAGCCCGTTATAACAATTTTTTTATCTTCTTTGTTTATTTTTGTAGCTAAAGTGGGTAGATCAGTATCTGGAATATCTGTATTGATATTAGCCGTATGAGTCCGAGTGTCGAAATCTTGTTTCTTATTTGAATGTGTACAGCCCAGTCTGATGTATTTTGTACTGCGGCTTCTTCAAAATCGTCCGGTAAACGTTTATGCGTGTGATACAAGCGTAAAAGATGGAAATATAAAGTGAAGATTATGTTGATATGAATGATAGACGCTGATTGAGCGTAGACTTGATAAGGTAACGAGTATGGATTTCTTAGGAGCATCTACGCGAGTGTGTGTCTCATGAAGTTGCGTATCTGAGAAATAAAAATGGCGTTTGTCAAAACATTTATTATGGAATCAACTATAGAAGAACGATGAACTTGCTACGTTGCAGCTGTGGGAAAAGAGGGTGCATTGTGGGAAATACCATTCTCGTAAAAAAATTTCTATCTGCCAAGAATGAAAAGTACAGATTGAGCAGGTTTTGTCCCGATATGGCATCAATGACTCCTTTACATATATAAAGCATGGAAGATAGAATCAGATACTTTCAGGAGTTGTGTAAGGAGCTAACTATATATCTAGTATATATAACTGGGTAAATCGTAGATTCACGAATTCTACTAGAGTTATAGAGGCACAAGAGGCTTTTAAAGAAAGAAGCTTCATTGAGACAGTGGCCGATTTTCATGACTGGCAAAAGAATTAGGGTCTACTCGTTGATGAGGGAATGCTATTGAGATTGTTGTGAATGTATTCAATGTTACCAAACAGTTGTTTTCCGCCATAGCCGTTAGATTTAGGTCTGAGTAGATATCAGCCTGTTGGCTTTGCTTATATAACTTTTTAGAGGTGCTTCCTTCAACTACATAATTAGAATATAAATGATAAGTAATTTCACTCAATATAAGCCAACCACAAATGGTTATTTCAGTAAGTAAAACGCCAAAAATCTTTCAAGAAATGAAGAAATGTTCGGTGATTTTACTACGTATAAAAACTGGCTAAGCTCCCTAAAAAATAAGAAGTCGTTTCTTTTAGAAAAGTAAATGAAGCAAAAAAAAAAAAAAGAAAATGTAAAATTATCTCTAAGAAATGGTATCGAGTGTAGAATAAAAAGATGCCCCAGATTTGCTTACTTGGACCAATTTCAAAGCAATTAAAGGAGCAGACGAAAAATATATCATTCAACTAACGTCGAACAGAGAAATTTGGCGAGACATGATCACGAATGTCAAATGATAGCAAGATAGAAACTGGAGAAGAAGACGATAGATAAAAAATTAAAAACAGAAAAAATGGCGAAATTCAGTCGAAGAAAGAAAGAATGAAAGAAAGAAAGAAAGAAATTAGGATAGAGAAAGAAAAAAGTCAAAATACTGTAAGGCAGAATGAAGTTGATTAATCAGAAATTAGAAAGATTACAATAAAAGAGCGTAGTAGCAGTAAGAGGCAGAGTGGTAGAAAGAAAGAAAGAAAGAAAGAAAGAAAGAAAGAAAGAAAGAAAGAAAAATTAAATTGAGAATGAAAACAGACAAATTACAGAAAGGCAGAAACATAGACAAAGAAAGAAAAAAGAAAGAAAGAAAGAAAAAGGATAGAGATGTAGAAAGAAAAAGGACAAAAGTGCTGAAGAAGAGGATAAAGAAAAGAGAGGGAAAAGGAAGGTGATTAAACAGAAATTAGTTAGGACTATGACAAGAAAAAGAAGTAGCAGCAAGAAACAGTCGTAGAAAGAAAGAAAGAAAGAAAGAAAGAAAGAAAGAAAGAAAAGACAAACGAAATAAGAGAAAGCGGAAGAGATGAATTAAGAAGTAAAAAGAAATGGTTTTAAAAAGAAAAAGTAGAATGGACAATTAAAACAATGATAATTTGGAAAAGTAAGTAGCAAAAATGAATAAAAAATAAAGAAATGAAAAGAAATAAAGTAGGTTTTTATTTACTTTTTACAGAATCGGAATTGAAGAAAGAAAAAAAATATTAAATCTTGAAATTTGGTAACGGAAAAAATAATTAACAAATATATTCGACTTTTTTACATTTTGTAAAATTCAAAATTTTTTTTCTTATGTGCCTTGTCATTTCATGACATAGGCTATCATGTCCTTCCATGTTTCCCTACTTGGTGGCTCTTAGCCCGCTTTCTCCTGTCACACCGCGCAACATGCGTTCTGCCATCCACATGCTTAGGCCCGTCAAGTATCTTGTACGCTTTCCCCTTGTCTCTCCTTCCCGCTATCTGGCCTGTTAGTATCAGGTTCTCCAAGCCCTCCTTTCTTTTTGCATGTCCCAATAACTTCAGCTGTCTCTTCCTGATGATCAGTATTAATTTCCTTTTCGTTTCCATCCTATCCAAAACCTCATTATTGCTCACATGCTCGATCCATGATATCCGCAGCATCCTTCTGTAGAACCACATTTCAGTTGCTTCAAATTTTTCTTTCATCTTCGATGATATTGAAGAACTGACATCACATAGCAATCCAGTACTCTCTTCTTTGTTTCTAGCGAAATATTAGTCTCTTAATATTTGACTCAGCTTCTGGAATGTGTATTTTGCCATGCCAATTCACTTCGGATCTCTGTGTCGCACTTTCCGTCTTCTATTAGCACACTTCTCAGGTATTTAAATTTTTGTACCTGCTTGATTTTAGCATCTCCCACCTGTATTTGGCATTTGGGGCTGCCCTTTTCGCTGATGACCATGCATTCACTTTTCTTGCAGTTTATTTGTAGTCCTTTTTTGTCACTCTCTTCAGCTACCTTCTGTAGGAGTTCTTGTTGTCTCGTTTCCGTGTTTGCTATCAGCACTTCATCATCTGCGTACTTTATGTTGTTCAAATTGTGGCCTCCGATGACAAAGCCTGGCATAACATTTAGGATCCACAGAATAGTCTCGCTGTACAAGTTGAATATATCCGGTAAAAAGATACCTCCTTGTCTTACGCCCCTTTCTATCTTCGTATATTTGCTGAATTTGTTACCTGTCCATATGCAGACGGTTTGCTTCCAGTAGAGATTCTTGATCACTGTTATGTCTTTCCCAAATATGTCGAGGCTGCTGAGCATCTTCATCAATTTTTTGTGGCGTACTTTGTCTAACATC
The DNA here is from genome assembly GCA_037127315.1 of Ascarosepion bandense. NCBI lineage: Eukaryota > Metazoa > Mollusca > Cephalopoda > Sepiida > Sepiidae > Ascarosepion > Ascarosepion bandense. Next base: position 1,459,443 of record JBBBDQ010002022.1, read on the forward strand.
TTCGCCTAATCGATAAAACATACGTATACGTCCTTCTTCATTTTTTATTGATCTTTCGGAGAGCATCCTAATCTTAAATATGGCGTTTCTTGTTCCAATGTCTTTGACAAACCTGCACCGTTTTTGTCCTATCTCTGGCCTGATTCTGCTTCTCGCTCAATTCATCAGGATTCGGACGATCAGTTTTGTAATATGGCTCATTAAATTGATTGTTCGGTAGAGAAAATGTTTTAATGATTTCAACCTTAGAGATGCAAAGACACAACTAAAACTTAAAAGCAATGCCAATCGTTATATCCTAACTTTTTAGTTTTTCTTTTTTTTATTGCCATTGTCCTTTAAAACAATTTAACATTTTTTCATATTTTAAGGCCTAGTAACAAGATGTTAAAGAACATTAAAAACGAATTGAGAAGACGATAGACAACGACATTGCATATAAAGTTTTGAAGATCACATTTATTGTGAAATCAAAAAGTCAGCCATAGATTTTCATGAGCGTGATGTGTGAGAGAAGAAAGTATTAGAATAGAGATTAGAGTTACATCTAGCCATTTTGATTTTAAAATGATGTGATGTTGCTACGGTTAAATTCGTAACGGTTCGTAAAGGAAAGTTCATTAAAACAATCACGATAAAATTATTGATGAGAAAACACAGTGAATTAGAAACGACAGGTGATGGAAGAAGAGTTTTCTATGGAATTCAGAAATGACTAAATACATATCAGAAGTGTCAAACCAGATGATAAAGCAATATTCAATGGATGGACGGATTGTTGATCTTTAAACCTGTAAAATAGATTGTGACGAGAAAAATAGTGTCACACGACACAGGGGACCATTTTTTGAATCAGCAGACATAGAAATAGATTCGGATTTCTGTTTCATATTTTCGTTTCTTTCAGAATACGCTTTCCAGATATCTAAATTTTTACACTAGTGTGATTTCGGTACAAATAGTTCACTTGAAAACCCTTAAGCTCGCACGACACAGTGAACCATCTTTGATATCAGCAGACATAGAAATTGATTCAAATTTCTGTTTCATGCTTTCGTTCTTCTGATAATACACTTTCTTTGTTACACTGGTGTGATTTTAGTACAAATAGTTCACTTGGAAACCCTTAAGCTCGCACGACACAGTCAACCATCTTTGATATCAGCAGACAAAGAAACTGATTCGAATATAAGTTTCGCACGTTTGATAATACGCTTTCCTGATATCTAAATTGTTTCACCTGTTTGGTATCGCGAATTCTTACTTCTCCTATTCTATCACTACCTTCTGTAAAAGTCTTTATTGTTCACTTTCTATGTCATCTGCTTATTGTTATGATGCCCTATTCTACAGTGGAATAGGCTTTTCCTCCTCCATAGATACTAAACCCCGGGACTTCCGGAGAGGCAGTCGTGAGGCAGTCTAGAGGCCGTCGAGACGCAGTGTAACTAAACAGTCCGGACGTACATTTCTATCAGCTGACTACTAACACTGTTATTTTGTATATATGTTCTGTTATTCTATCACACGGGTTCAACCTACCTTCTTGTTGTTGTTTCTTTCTTTCTGGCCCTAACAGACAACAATACTTATCATACGTTATTAAGATTGTTGCCAGTAATAATTGATCCTGATAAGAGTTCTGATACATCTTCGCTGGATACGTTGAACCGATTTGTAAGAAGACGCCTCTTTGTCTTATACACTTTTTTATAGATAGGTTTTTACTAAACCCGTGGCTTATGGTCATATCACGTTGAATACACAGGTTCTCGCTTGATCACCTAAATTAAGCAACGTTTACCCGGGTCAGTACTTAGCTTGGTAACCGCTTGGGAATAGCAGGTGCTGTAAGCGTTTAGCGACGGATGTGCGTTGTGGTGCAGTAGATATCGGCTCAGAAAGAGAAATCGGTGAGCCGAGTTCGAATTCCAGTTGAATACCCTGCATTCACTTAAGCACTGGTACTCTTGGGAAAGGTATTAATCCGTTCATTCCCTCCAGAATCCCAATGAATCTTGATAGTCGAAAAGAAAAAAGTATTTCTAAACACAAAACTGATATAAAAACAACAATAAATTGTAGAAAGAAAAATATATTACCAGCAATAAATAAATAAAATTTAGTTGGCAAGAAATAACTCGCTGAGGTTGATATGCCATGTAAACAAAACAACCAACCAACTGAACCCTTCTTCTATCGCTATTGCAGTTCCAGATAAAATTAAGTTAAAAGTTAACAACACACACACAGTCACACACACACACATATATATATATATATATATATTTTAACGAAACTTGGTTATAAGGAACCGACAATTTGTAATTAATTATTTTGAACCGATACTCGTATTTAAGTAGATATTCTGTTTTTATTTAAACAGTATTTTTATATTTATATCTACCGGCCTGATTATTTACGATAAATTTTTATTACGAAAATGTGTGCTACACACCAGGATTCGAACCTGCGACCCCTATTACATAGGGGAAGCATACCATTTCACTGGTACCGTCTTGACCACTCGACCATGGATAGCCTCTTGATCAGATAAATTAAGCATGATAAAAACGTCGTCTGATCAAGAGGCTATCCATGGTTGAGTGGTCAAGACGGTACCAGTGAAATGGTATGCTTCCCCTATGTAATAGGGGTCGCAGGTTCGAATATCTACTTAAATTCGAGTATCGGTAAAAATAATTCATTATATATATATATATTAGTCTTCCACATACAAGCCTATTTCGCTGTATCACAGTTTATCAGTGTGTCTAGGATATATATATATATATATATATATATATTTTCTAGACATATTCTATTAAATATAAGAGACAATGAATGTCTATTATGTTTAATCATGAGCCGTTCTAAACGTCGTATTTTTGCTTTAATTTCAGTTGAAAATAAAGACAAAAATTCTCCAACATTTGGATAATTATTTATTGGTTTTCTTCTAAGCTTTCGGCTCACATGAGCCATCTTCAGAGTGGAAGTTTAAACTGAAATATTATAAAATCCACCATCACCGACGATTTTATTTTGTGTTGACATAAAACTCCGCTTGGCAACGGCAATAGTTACCAAAAATAATAAACGCAGTTCTTAAGTTTGCGATGCGGTTTTATGACGTCACACCGCGGGATAGCGCGAAATGACAACAAAACCATCTAGTCAAATGCAATGTAATATGTTATTTCCTGTTTTAAAGTTGATTTTATTGAGTGTTGGTTGTTTTGATTTGATGTACATGGCCTCCAATATCTGCAGGTTCCTCTTACTGTTTGTATGAGTAAGGATCACCGTATTGTTGACCAAAATCTGTCTGGTATTACCTACATGTTTATGTTTTTTAGAGAAATGTTGTTTAATAGTACTCTGATCAGAAAGATGACATGTAAGTCTACGGGAGAGCGTGGTTGTAGTAAAACCAATGTACTAGGTTTTTGATTAGTATCAGAGATGCAATCTCTGAATGGGCATGTAAATTGGTACACTACATTGGTTTTTTGTAAAGAATTTAGTTTAGTGCTTGTTGGGTTATTATAGATTATGAGGTCAATTGTTTTAAACTTTTTATAATATATAATGAGTTTAATTTGATTATTACTTTCGACTGGTTTAACATTTCTACGTATTATGTTTTTTCATTGTCTCTTATATTTAATAGCATATGTTTAGAAAATATATATATCTATATATGTACATATATATATTAGTCATCTTTAAAACAATTTAAAACAATTGACCTCATAGTTTATAATAACCCAACAGGCACTAAACTAAATTCTTTACAAAAAACCAATGTAGTGTACCAATTTACATGCCCATTCAGAGATTGCATCTCTGATACTACTCAAAAACCTAGTACATATATTGGTTTTACCACAACCACGCTCTCCCGTAGACTTACATGTCATCTTTCTGATCAGAGTACTATTAAACAACATTTCTCTGAAAAACATAAGCATGTAGGTAATATCAGACAGATTTTGGTCAACAATACGGTGATCCTTACTCATACAAACAGTAAGAGGAACCTGCAGATATTGGAGGCCATGTACATCAAATCAAAACAACCAACACTCAATAAAATCAACTTTAAAACAGGAAATAACATATTACATTGCATTTGACTAGACGGTTTTGTTGTCATTTCGCGCTATCCCGCGGTGTGACGTCATAAAACCGCATCGCAAACTTAAGAACTGCGTTTATTATTTTTGGTAACTATTGCCGTTGCCAAGCGGAGTTTTATGTCAACACAAAATAAAATCGTCGGTGATGGTGGATTTTATAATATTTCAGTTTAAACTACCTCTCTGAAGATGGCTCATGTGAGCCGAAAGCTTAGAAGAAAACCAATAAATAATTATCCAAATGTTGGAGAATTTTTGTCTTTATTTTCAACTGAAATTAAAGCAAAAATACGACGTTTAGAACGGCTCATGATTAAACATAATAGACATTCATTGTCTCTTATATTTAATAGAATATGTCTAGAAAATTACTTGCTGCCTCGATATACTAAATATATATATATATATATATATAAGAAACAATGAATGTCTATGGCTTTAATTTCTGGTGAAAATAAAGACAAAAATTCTCCAGTATTTGGATAAGTTTTTATTAAGTTGGTTCTAAGCTTTCTGCTCACATGAGCCATCTTCAGAGAGTTTACTCCTACGTTAACATAAAAACGTCCACCATTAGCGAAGATTTAGTCTTGTGTTGACAGAAAACTTTGCTAGGCAACGATAACAGTTACCAAAAGTAGCAAACGCAGTTCGTAATTTTTTAATGCGGTTCTATGACGTTACACCACGTGAGAGCTCCGAATGATAACAGAACCATATATTTAAATGCAATGTAACTTGTTATGACCAGATTTAAACGTGATTTTATTAAGTATGTGTTGCTTGAATTTAATGTTAGCCGAAAGCTTAGAACCAACTTAATAAAAAATTATCCAAATGTTGGAAAATTTTTGTCTTTATTTTCATCTGAAATTAAAACCAAAATACGATGTTTAGAACGGCTCATGATTAAACATAATATACATTCATTGTCTCTTATATTTAACAGTATATGTTTAGAAAATTATCTGCTGCCTCGATGCAATGAAAAAAAAAATATATATATATATATGGCTGTCAGAAAATTTCACGACCCCCATCACCCCTTACAATCTGTTATTTTCATTTTTTCGTAAGTTAGACGACAATTTATCGATCTCACTCTTTATAGAAATAGAAGAGGGTCTGTCACTACAGAACTTGTATAGAGATTTGAAAACGCAGGAAAATGTTCTTCGTTAATAATCCTTTTCAACTATCAATGTGTCAGAAATATATGTTGGTAAACATTAAACTTATTCAATTACGATTCACAACGCGAGAAAAGAAATATTCATTTTTTTACAAAGATTGTTTGTCCTGCCTCCGAGGCATTTACGTGGTTTATCATTCAGATCAATGGTGTTGATGTAGGTCAAACAATCAGTGATCCATAATCCGTATTGGACAACTAAATAAACTGCAAGAAAACTGAATGCATGTTCATCTGTAAAAAAAGTCAGCCCAAAATGCCAAATACAAGTCGGGGATACTAAAATCAAGCAGGTCCAAAAATTTAAATACCTGAGAAGTATTCTAACAGAAGACGGAAAGTGCGACACAGAGATCCTAAGTCGAATTGGCATGGCGAAGGAAGCATTCCAGAGGCTGTGTCAAGTTTTAAGAAACCGGACAATTTCGCTAGAAACAAAGAAGAGAGTACTGGATTGCTATGTAGCGTTTGTTCTTCAGTATGGCAGTGAATGTTGGACAATACCATCAAAGATGAAGAAAAAACTTGAAGCAACTGAAATGTGGTTCTACAGAAGGATGCTGCGAATATCATGGATCGAGCATGTGAGCAATGAAAAGGTTTAGGAAATGATGGAAACGAAAAGGAAATTAATACTGAGCATCAGGGAGATACAGCTGAAGTTCCTGAGACATGCAATGAGGAAGGAGGGCTTGGAGAACCTGATACTAACAGTCCATATACAGGGGAAAAAGACAGGGGAAAGCAGCAGATAACATATTTGAAGGTCCTAATCATGTGAATGATAGAACGATGGTTGCGTGGTGTAACACGAGAAGGCGTGCTAAGATTCACCAAGGGAAGGGAGACGTGGAAAGCCATGATCGCCTACACCCTGAATGGACAAGCCACATAGAAGAAGAAGAAGACAGATTATCATAGTTGAATATTGACCAGCATTTACTAGACACTCCGGAGTGTGCGACAAAATATAGTGTCGATTCTTTTATTGTCCTGTGCAGAGCTCAGTTTACTCAACATTTACGCATATCAGAAGCGAATTTTTATTAAATTACATCTGCCCCGTCCCTGCAAACAAAACGATCATTTTGTTCGTCCTCACATCTATTATAACGGATGATTTAATTTTACTTTAAACTGGATATATGGATTTCCTTATGTGTGTATCTTCTTTGATAATGTTCAAAAATATAGCCGAAAGTTCTCGGAAGTACAATATATTTAAACATTTTCTACAGACACCCTTGTAAAATATTGATCAAAACAACTGCTTTAGCTTCCATTCTTTCACTATACGATCAGTTATAGAGCTGCAGATTGTAATCAATTTCAAATTTTCCTCAGATTAGATCATTTTCAGTGGAGTGATGTAATATGAATCTATTTTGGGGTTGTATGATGAAAAACATCCACTGTCAGCGATGGACTTTACTCCAAAGAAGCGTACAAAAATTCTAACGCTGAACAAACACACTGGCAAGCCTTACAGAGAGATCGCGGATATTATTGGTGTCAGCCTTTCAACTGTCAGTCGTGTAACTATATCGACGCAACAAACTAGCTCCATCATTTAAGGAAAATGCGGTCGGAAAAGCAAACAACGTCAAGAGTCGACGTGTACCTGATCAAGGAAAGTGTGAAAGATCCTAGGAAAATATTATTCGTTTTGTTTCAATTAATTTGCACGAGAGTGTAATTTATGTTAAAAAATGAAGAAAAATATAAGAACTAGAAAAAATAAATAAAATCTTACCCGCAGTACATTGTCTGTCCTATTTACTGAAACTTGTATAAACCTGTATAAATACATAATTATATATATATATATATTTACACAGTTGTACTATAAGCGTCTGCAAGTGTTCATAGGTGGTTTTATGTCGAGGTACACCCGATAAATATCGAAAATCGATAATCGAAAAAATCGGGTTATAGAAGAGTACTGCGATTTTAATCAAATTTGTTACACTCATAGACAAAGACATAAGAAACAATATTCGGAAAATTCAAGGTTGCAGTTCTTACAATAGTGAAGAAAATCGATAATATATATATATATATATATATATATATATATATATATATATGTAATTAAATTTGCTATTTTAATTAAAAATACATTGCGACACGGAAATGTCTGTTTCGAGATTTCTACAAAGTCTACTATGTTTTTGAGGAATACATGATTTCTTCTTTTCAATCTTTACGTTCAATGTGTCAACCTAATTTTTAACACCTCTCTCTAGACCCTATTTCCGTTGATGTATCCATTTTCGTTACTAGTACTGTAACGATTTATGTGGGTAGTAATAAAAACTCTCTGAAAAAATGATTTCTTCACAAATATAAACGTTTTTTTTTTCAAATTTAAAGTGAATCTCTATTCTGATTATTTAAACAGAACAAACATAAATGTTTATGTCTTCTCATATCTATAAATAACAAACGTATTATTTGAAAATAATTTTCGAAACTATGATCTAACATTGTCTGATGGCGATGTAGAAATCTCGAAAAATAGAGATTTCCCTGTCGCAATGTATTTTTAATTAAAGACAAATTCAATTATATGATTATATTCTGCTCTACAATATTTATTTAATATATATATATATATATATATATATATATATATATATATATATATATATGTAAACATGATCAAAAATTGTGTTATATAAGCATGATAAAAACCTCGTCGGATCAAGAGGCTATTCATGTTCGAGTGGTTAAGACAGTACCAGATTAAATGTTAGCTTCCCCTATGTAAATAGGGGTCGCGGGTTTGAATCCTGCTGGATAGCACACATTTTCGTAATAAAATTTATCGTAAAAATAATCAGGCCGGTAGATATAAATATAGAATACTGTTTAATTAAAAACAGAATATCTACTTAAATACGAGTATCGGTAAAAATGATGTCCAAATAATTTATATATTAGTCAGACACATACAAGCCTGTTTCGCTGTATCATAGCTCATCAGTGTAGCTAGAAACATTCACTTGCTTCTGGCCGAGATCGAAACTTGACTGATTTGGTATCAGTCGGAGTCGCTAAGCCATAGTCGCACGGAATCAGAGAAGGGAAATATTAACGTGTTGTATATAAGCAGAGTATACACGCGCCAGTCACCGAAAGAACTCAATTCATGTTTGAAGAGTCACGCATATAGCAGAAGTGGAAAGTGTTTCTAAAATTTTCTTCTCCAGAGAGCTCAATCGTAATGAGTGCATAATATATTAGTCATCCACATACAAGTCTGTTTCGCTGTATCACAGCTCATCAGTGTGGCTAGACACATCCACTTGCTTCTTGCCGGGATCGAAACTTTATATATATATATATATATATATATATATATATACACACACACACACATATATATATATATATATATATATATACTACCAGCCACAATAATTAGGCCACCCCATTTTTTTTAAAGAAATGTATTTCATACAATTTTAATATTTATTACCAATTGGATAATTCTAAATGAAAATAGAATGGATATTTTATTATAACTTTGCAAATTTTTACAAGGCAAGGAAACAAAGACGAACTCGTTCGAATCCCCATAATGTTTCTTCATTCTTTCATTGTTTAAACTGCAATATAGGTAATCTATCTAAAATTATTTATAAATGGAACTTTGTCTGTGTGTGTGGGGGGGGGGGTTCGTGTGTGTGTTTGTGTGTGTGTCTGTTACCTATAGACTCCGAAAAGGCTGAACCGATTTTCTTAAAATTTACACAGTTGTACTATAAGCGTCTGCCAGTGTTCATAGCTAGGTTTTGTGTCTAAGTATCCCCGGAAAATATGTAAAATCGATCATCGAAAAAATCGGGTCATAGAAGGAGTGGTCCGATTTTAATCAAATTTGATAGACTCATAGACAAAGACATAATAAACGATATTTAGAAGTTTCAAGGTTGCAGTTCTTAAAATAGTGCAGAAAATCGATAATATTTATATATATATACATAAAAGGCAAGATGTTTGTGTGTGTGTCTGTTTATCAGCCTGTATGTCTCTATTTTTTCAGCCCTTTTATTTTAGTTTTTGCTTCGGGTTTGGCTCTAAGTAGGTATGATTGTAGTTATTAGTCTCAGCCATGATACTATTTGCTCAGAGGACTTATTTAGCCTTCAAAATTCGTTTTACGACGAAAAAATCTTATTTGATATCGATAACAGGAAATCAAAATTTGACTCACAGTCATTCATTTTTTTTTTCAATCTACGGTTTCGCTTTAACTGGAAACAACTATTACTTTTTAGTCTTTCGTGCCAACGTCCAAAGAGTCTGAGTTCCAGAACCATGGATTAGTTTTAAATCTTTCATTACACCCGAGCAACGCCGGGCTATACTGCTAGTTATTATATATTTATTAATTCATTTGATGCACATGTTATTGTCCAGTATTAGCAAAAGAAATATTCTTTTTACTTTTACAATTATTCACTTGACAATAAATAATAAAAAAGTACTATGAAATACATCATTTCTTTTAAAACACTGGGGTATCCTGATAATTATAACCGGTAGTGTATGTGTGTGTGTGTGTGTGTGTGTGTGTGCGCGCACGCACGCGCGCGCACCCGCGTATGTATGTGTGAGAGAGAGAGATAGAGATAGAAAGGGAGTGGGAGAGATAGAGGGATAGAACGCCATAAAGCTGGTATATGCCCGATTACACTCTTTTCATAATTTGTGGAGTAGAATGAACTTCTGCGCATTGTTCAAGTAAAGTGAAGTCGATTATGCGCAAGAAAAGACCGGATTTCAACATTAGTGTCACTTTGTGTGTCGTCGGAACGGTGACCAGAGTCTCCTAGCGTAGACCTGTTTGCGAAATCCTAATTCTGATCTAACATGTGTCATTAGAACGAGAAATTGTCCTCGCCAAAATCAAAAGGCGCCTTATATCTCAGCTGCAGTGACCCATCTTTCCGGTTTGCATGCATTCCTGATTAAGCAGTGACACTAGAATCTAATGAGATTTTCTACCAAATATCGAATTCGTAATGTTCGTGCGTTTTGTTAAAAGACCATTGTTAATATCTCTATATTATATCCGTATAGATGTAACAAAAGTTAGAGTCGCCAGTGGGAGAATGGCATGGGTTGATTCGAATAGGAATCCATATCTCAGATGAAGGAAACGGACAATCAAACAATGAAAGAACTGATTAATCATTAGAGAAAAAGAATATAATAAATCATAGAAGATTGTCAATTAATTTCTAAAGGCAGCATATTGTCGAGATAAACATATATTCCAGGCACCAATTCAAACAGAGACTTTCTTTCTTTTTCTCTCTCTCTCTCTCTCTCTCTCTCTCTTTCTATATATATATATATATATTTATATATTGTAGGTATATATTGTATGTATATATTGTATGTATATATTTTAGAATATATTTCTATTCTAAAACAGAGTGCATACATAATAAAATGTTTCAAAAAAACGTTTGAATTCCCTTCATTTTAATATCTCGGGACTTTGCACTACACATGAAGGAATTCTAAAAACTAAAATATTCTGTTAATCTTTTGAAATGATATGTGAGCATTTTTCTGGTTGCCAACACTGTTTATGGGTACGTTATTTAAAATAAAGCTCATTTCGTCTTTTTGCCTTGATAAAATCCATCACTGGACGAAACTCGTAGGCGATTTAAAATAGTTTTCCTCTTGTCTTTATTTTATTTAAACATCCTATCCTTAATCTCAGATCATAACTGAGTATATTTTCACACACACACACACACACACACACACACACACACACACACACACACATATATATATATATATATATATAATTTTTAATATTACTTTTAACCGATGCTCGTATTCGACTAAATAATCTGGTTTTAAATAAAAAGTATATTTATAGATGTATTTCTACCGGTCAGATTAAATATGTGGTTTGTTAATTCCATTTCATTAATCCCGGAACTTGACAAAATGAGACAGTCGTTAAACGTGACAAGTTTGATTGATTTTTCAAAAATTGCTGTTCAATCGCTGATTTGTGTGCTGATTAGGAGTATTTCTATTTTGCACGCAGGTAGATCCAAATATCATTCATTAATTTGGAAAGCCTTTTGCCTGGAAATATTGCACCCATCACTTTGCAAGCAAAAGGACAAATTTTGCGATCTCTACATATATTTTGATATGTGAGAGATCATTTTTTCTTTTTTATGCTCTGCTGGTACATTTACACCTTTTCTTTATTTACACATTTATTTAAATCGTAAATTTATTTATTTTCTGAATTGTTATATCAATCGTAATTTTAAATGTGTTCCAGCCTTATCTCTATGAATTTTTCTCCAGCTAGTCTAATGTAATTACAATTGTGCCAACGATTGGTTCTTGAGGAAGCGTTAACCGAAAAGCGGCCTAGGTCCTACTATTATAAAAGAAATGGCCATAAAACTTTGTTTATTCAGATATATATATATATATATATATATATATATATAAACTTATTTATAAATGGAACTTTTTCTGTGTGTATATGTGTGTGTGTGTGTGTGTGTCCGTTACCTATAGACTCTGAAACGACTGAACCGATTTTCTTGAAAATTTACACAGTTGTACTATAAGTGTCTGCGAGTGTTCTTAGCTTGATTTTGTGTCCAGGTAGCTACGGTAAATATTGTAAATAGATAAACGAAAAAATCGGGTTATAGAAGGAATGGTCTGATTTTAATCAAATTTGATTCACTCATAAACAAAGACATAAGAAACTATATTTAGAAGTTTCGAGGTTGCAGTTCTTATAATAATACAGAAAATCGATAATATATATATAAGGCAAGATGTTTGTGTGTGCGTCTGTTTATCTGGATGTATGTGTGTATTTTATTATTAGTCTTCAAAATTAAGTTTACGACGAAAACAACTTATTTGATATCGATACCAGGAAATAAAAATTTGACTTACATCCATTCACTTTTCTTTCAGTCTACAGTTTCGCTTTAACTGGAAACAACTATTGCTTTTTAGTCTTTCGTGCCAACGTCCAAAGAGTCTGAGTTCCAGGACCATGGATTAGTTTTAAATCTTTCATTACACTCGAGCAACACCGGGCTATACTGGTAATATATATATATATATATATATATATATATATATAGTGTATCGTGGCAGTAAATAATTTTCTAAGCATATGCTGTTAATATAAGAGACAATGAATGTCTATTATGTTTAATCATGAGCCGTTTTAAACTTCGTATTTTGGCTTTAAATTCAGTTGAAAATATAGAAAAATATATACTTGTGTGTGTGTTTGTGAGTGTTTAGGCAACATATCGTCTTTTAATCATTTTTAATAAATATTTCAATTTTCTTTCTCTCGTTGTAACGAATAGGTTTCATGGCATAGTGATTACAAGCAACAAAATGGCACTCTAGGTATTTTCATGAGTTTTTCAAAGTACGCTAAATCTTATCCAAGATCCTCTTGAAGGTGTTCATTTTTTAAACATAATTAATTAAGTCGTCCGTAATAAATAGTTGTCCGTCATGATTTTACTGTTAAGATTTAACCATTAAGACATAGCATACACAAAAAGTAGCGCAAACCTCAAAATGTATGTTGTGAATGATTTAACTTAATTTTATATTTGCAATTTTTTTTATAAAAGTTACAATTTGCCTGTTTTAAACTATTGTGTTGTTCTTCAAAACGTTACAACTTAGATACTTTAAAGACTTACTGTTATAGGAATTTTAGAACATTGTTAGTGTACTGATAGTTATGTTTAGTGTCGTTTTTTCTTTTTTAATACACATGGCTTCGATAATTTTAAATTTTTGTTTATTGTTTACATGGTAGCGTATGCATGTAAGACATCTTGATAGCGTTGTTAACGCGTTGAGACTGTGGAATTTATCAGAGATAAAATATCCCAAAGGACATTTAAATTTATATATCATTGAAAGTATTTGGGAAAATAAAACTAATGAAAATAAAATACAGTTCTAGCTGTTTTTAATTACCATAACAGAAAACATATTCGTGACCACAAGAGGATTAAAATTAAAATTCAAATAAATAGACAAATAAACAGACATTGCATGCCTAAATAATTTACTAAAACATGCTTATATTTGTGTGTATTTAGGCAGCAAATTTTCTTTTAGACACGTCAGATTAAATAAATTGCAAAATTTGACTGCTTATGTAATATAACAATCTGGGCCCACCCGAGGAAGCTGATGCAAGCGGGGGCGTTTCCGGTCGTTGAAAGGAACGGATGTTTGTTTGACCTTATTTCCGGCAGTAGCGGAAATGGCTACAAGAGGCAAACAGAACAGGTGTCTCTGAGAATTACGTGTGCGTGCGTGGGCGAGGCAAAAACCGGAAGAAAAAGTCCCGGTTTGGAGATTATAAAAAGACCTCGGCGCACGGATTCACCAGACAGTCCAGACAGAGTAGACAGACCAGAGTAGCAGTAGAGAGAGAGAGACACAACAGACGACACTCCCGTCAACCCTTAGAAGCGCGCTCTCACTCTCTGTTCACTAGGCTACACGGTTCATCGTCATTAATAAAAATATAACTTATATTTTTATATATATGCGTGTTTGTTGTTTATCGATATACAACACTTATTTTCAACAAAATCTATTCATACTCACGGATAATCTTTCGCATATTAAAGTTAAAAGAATTAAGACATGAGCTGTAACGTTGACTGATAATTTTAGTATTCATTTCTCGATGTTCCTAAGTACTTTCAATCTTCTTCTGAGATCATCTTCATGGGTATGAGTTGCAGTAACAAAAGTGTGTTGCTAAAAATTACTCTAAATATTCTTCTTGCTCGAAATATAACAGTTAACAAATTGCTTAGCGTTCATTTTTTCTTCTTTGTTTGCCGTGTCCCTTCAAGACGTAGTCCATAATGGACTTCCATTTGGCTCTGTCTCTTGTCGCTCTCAATAATTTTTTCTCTTGGTATCCCTTCTAAGCCCCGCTCCGTTAACCATTTGCTCAGACCTAACAAGTATGTTTCTTGCTGCTTTCCCCTGTCTTTATTTCCATTGATCCGACCAGTGAGTATTAAGTTCTCCAGGTCCTCCTTCCTCATTACGTGCCCCAGGAAACTCATTTGTTTCTTCCTAATACGTATTATCATTTTTCTTGTCGTTTGCATCCTTTCCAGCACCTCATCGTTGCACAAGTGCTTTGTCCATGGTATCCTCAGCATCCTTTTGTAAAACAATATTTCTGCGAACTCAAGCCTCTCCATCTTTGATGGAATCGTCCAGCATTTACTTGTATAAAGAAAGACAGATATCACATAGCTATTCAGCACTTTTTTATTTGTTCCTAATCAGATTTTCCTGTCTTTCAGTACTCTGGTTAGCTTCTGAAATGCATCTTTGGCCATGCCAATGCGTCTTTGGATCTCAGTGTTGCATTTTCTATCTTCTACCAAAACACATCCCAGCTATTTGAATTTTTTTACTTGTTTTATTTTAGATTGTCCAACTTGAAGTTGGCATATTAGTCTCCTTTTTTGTTGATTTTTTGCATTCAGTTATCTTGAGGTTTAAGCTCAGTCCTTTCTTTTAACATTTTTAGCTATCTTCTATAGAAGATTCTGCATTTTCTTTTCAGTGTCTGCCACCAACACCTTGTCAGTTACTGTTGAGATTGTGGCCGCCAATGACGAATCCTGACAAGGCTTTTATTTCTCTCATAATTGCTTTACTATACAGCTTGAGAAAAAAACAGTGAGAAAACACATCCTTGTCTCACGCTCCTTTCTATTTTTGCATACCTGCTGAGTTCACCTTCTATCCGCACACAAGTGGATTGCTGCCAATATAGGTTGGTGATTATCCTAACATTTTTTTCGAAAATATTGAGGTTGTCTGGCATCTCTATCAAGTCCCTGTCTCATACCACTGTTGCGCAGGGGGTTACATTGGGGAAAGTGATGAGAAAGAGGGGTTGGTTATAGAAAATGTCAGGAAGAGGGTAACAGACGGATGAGGGTACCGAGGATGTGGGTGGAGTTGATTGAAAAAAAAAGCTTGTGAGAATGGATGAGTGTTAGTGTGATAGGCTTTTATACATAAAATAGACTGTCGTAGCTGGGTGTTGACATCAATGTCGGTTTTATACTTACGTACGTTCTATTCCTGAAATTGAGAACTTTAATAAGGTACGCAGATGATATAGTGCTGGTAGCAGGCACGGAAAAGAAACTCCAAGAAATTCTACAGAAAGTAGTTGAAGAGAGTGACGAAAAAGGATTACAAATAAAATGCAAGAAAATCGAACGCCAAATACAGGTGGGGGGAAACTAAAATCAAGCAGGTACAAAAATTTAACTACCTGGGAAGTAATCTAACAGAAGACGAAAAGTACGGCACAGAGATTGCGGCAAATTGGCATGGCAAAGAGCGCGTTCCAGAAGCTGAGTAAAGTATTAAGAGACAGGAAAATTTCGCTAGAAACAAAGAAAAGAGTACTGGATTGCTATGTGATGTTAGTTCTACAATATGGCAATGAATGCTGGACAATATCACCAAACATGAAGGAAAAACTTGAAGCAGCTGAAATGTGGTTCTACAGAAAGATGCTGCGGATATCATGTATTGAGCATGTGAGCAATGATGATTTTTTCAGAAAGGATATTAACGAAAATGAAATTAATACCGAGCATCAGGAAATGACATCTAAAGTTTCTATGACATGCAATGAGGAAGAATGCCTTGAAGAACCTGATACTAACAGGCCAGATAGAGGGGAAAAGACAGAGAAAAGCAGCGGATAACATATTTGAAGGGCTTGATCAGGTGGTGGACAAAACGAGGGTTGTGTGGTGTAACAGGAGAAAGCGTGCTAAGAGCCACCAGGGAGAAAGAGATATGGAAAGCCATGATCGCCTACATCCAGAAAGAACAGGGCACATCGAAGAAGATTTTTCCAGTATAACTATTAGCTTTCATTTACCTGGGCATTACTTGCAAGAATTATTGTATTGTTGATCAACTGACCTAGATGAACAACAATAATCAAGTTGTTGATTATATTCTTCCATACTTTCTTGAAGATCATTCGGCATGCCCGAACAATTTTACAGTTATTATATATTATAGAAGCATATATATTATAGAAGTTATTATATATTATAGAAGCATATATATTATAGAAGTTATTATATATTATAGAAGCATATATATTATAGAAGTTATTATATATTATAGAAGCATATATATTATAGAAGTTATTATATATTATAGAAGCATATATATTATAGAAGTTATTATATATTATAGAAGCATATATATTATAGAAGTTATTATATATTATAGAAGCATATATATTATAGAAGTTATTATATATTATAGAAGCATATATATTATAGGAGTTATTATATATTATAGAAGCATATATATTATAGAAGTTATTATATATTATAGAAGCATATATATTATAGAAGTTATTATATATTATAGAAGCATATATATTATAGAAGTTATTATATATTATAGAAGCAATTCATTAAACCAAATTTCTTATTCTTCCAGACTGATGATTTCCTTAAATGGTAGGATCTCTGGATGGGTCGAAAAATTTAACCTTTTCTTTTTTGTTTGATATATTTTATTACTTGTTTCTTTTTACCATATTTTGTTGTCACTATCTGCGAAAAAAAGAACTCACTACGATGTAAGGTATATTCGGTTCACACTCCTCCCGACTCTTTTTAAGCAGAACTATATATTTACGTTTTAGGGTCTTTCTAATATTTTCTCATTCACATTTGCTCTCGTTAGTGCATTACGTCTTAGTAGCATTATAACTTTTCTTGGGGTGAATTATTCATTGATTGATTGTAAAACTAGACCGTTCTCTGTTTCTGTTTTGTTGTGGGTTTCATTTTCAAATATTATACAAAAAAATTGTAAGAAATAGATTTTAGAGACACATATCATATAACTACGTAAATAAATACGTTAAACACATAATGTTTCATTGCAAAAATCCACTTAAATTAAGTCAACGCATATATTGGTTTAGCCATATATGCGTTGTCCCGACGTTTAACATAGTCCCGACGTTTAGCCTGTAGCAATATGACTTTTGTAATCTGTAATATCATGGACCGTGCATGTGAGCAATGATGAGGTGTTGGAAAGGATGGAAACAAAAAAGGAAATTAATATTGAGCATCAGGAAGAGACAACTAAAATTCCTGGGACATGCAATAAGGAAAGAAGACAAGGATAACCTGATCGTAACAGGACAGATAGAGGGAAAATGAAACAGAGGAAAGAAGTGGATAACACATTTGAAGGGCCTGAGCAGGTGATATACAGAACGAGGATTGCGTGGTGCAACGGGAGAAAGTGTGCTAAGAGACCCCAGGTCTAGGGAGAAGTGTAAGGCCATGATCGCCTACGTCCTGAAAGGACAAGGCACATAGAAGAAGAAAGAACTCATAAACTAACGAAAAATTCCAAGATGGAAACTATATAATCCTATCAAGTATGTTTCTGTTGTATGACATTCACAGTTCCATTCGTTTTTCCTTTCTCTGTAAGCTCTATTTTCTAATTGCTTCTGTGTAACTTTTTAGAACGTTCTGGCAGTATAAATATCAGTATAAATATAGGGGACATAAGTTCGCTGTTCTGTTAAACTCTAGCTGTCCAAGCGCAGACAAAACCTGGTTGATAGATGTTCCCATGAGATTGTAAGCATTCTGTAAACTTATTCTGTTACGCCAGAGGCAAAAAAGTACTCTGAGGCAACATTTGATGAAATGTGTTAGATTTACAAGACATATATCGGCATGTCTGCGAACTCAGCAAAAAACACTATAAGATGCAATGTTTCGTTTGTTTAGAGAAATTATTGATAGTAAACGTTTTACATTTTCTAAATTTAAACATGTTTTACGCCTTTTATTTAATCTGTGTTATTGAAAAATATGTATAAATTACTAGCAGTATATCCCGGCGTTGCTCGGATATAATGAAAGCATTAAAACTAATCCATGGTCCTGGAGCTCAGACTCTTTGGACGTTGGCACGAAAGACGAAAAAGCAATAGTTGTTTCCAGATAAAGTGAAAACGTAGACTGAAAGAAAAATGAATACATGTAAGTCAAATTTTGATTTCCTGGTATTGATATCAAATCAGTTTTTTCGTCGTAAACAGAATTTTGAAGGCTGAATAAGTCGTCTGAGTAAATGGTATCATGGCTGAGACTAAGAACTACATACTTAGAGCCAAACCTGAAGCAAAAACTAAAATAAAAGGGCTGAAAAATACAGACATACAGGCAGATAAACAGACACACACATACACAAACATATTTCCTTATATATATATATATATATATATATATATATATATATATATATTATCGATTTTCTGCACTATTGTAAGAACTGAAACCTTGAAACTTCTGAATATTGTTTCTTATGTCTTTGTCTATGAGTGTATCAAATTTGATTAAAATCGGACCACGCCTAACCCGATTTTTTCGGTTATCGATTTTTGATATTTATCGGGGGTACCTCGACACAAAACCTAGGTAAGAACACTCGCAGACGCTTATAGTACAACAGTCTAAATTTTCAAGAAAATCGGTTCAGCCGTTTCAGAGTCTATAGGTAACGGACACACACACACTCAGATATACACACACAGAGAGACAAAGTTCCATTTATAAATAAGTTTAGATAGATGTTTCATTATCGAGCAATAGTGCCCACACTATCATGAATATTTTCTATTCAAGATCATTATCAAGAGCCATAAAATACTTAATATTAGTTGTGTTCAGTATTCAATATATGGTATTTTTGTGTCATTTGCTGCATTAATCATGGTCCAAATTTAGAAATTTAAATATCCAGCGCTTGATTTTTCAAAATTAAAAACGTGATTAAAAAAAAAAATTGTATTAATATTTGGTCAAATATATTTCTCTTTTTCTTTCTATAAGATTTGAATTTTTTGCTGTATGTGACAGAGGGGACAATACAGCCATGAAATTCACAATCCTAATTTTTCTTCTATCTGGTGAGTCCTTGTCAAGCTGACGAGAATACACCTGCTATCATATATCCTAACATTCTGCCATCCATTAACTAGTTGCATATATTATTATGAAGTCACCATATCCACTCCTTCAAAGAGTAGACAGAAGAGAATAAAGTCATTGATACAGATTATAGTGGCGCAACTGAGGAGAGACTCCAATATTAACACAACTAAAAAGATAACATAGACCGTCTTCAAGATCAAGGTCAAAGGCCGAGTTTTTGATATCGAGACTCGAGCGGAAGAATTTGTTATCTGAATGTGTGGAAGTTAGAGAGAGCGTCATCAGTGGTTTTCAAGCTTTTTCACCGGCGAAGATGGGCTTTGCTTCAGTAACAATGTGAACCGTCTAAGACTTTTGTAATCGCCTATAACCTCAGAGAGTGACACCTCTTCATTGATAGCTTCTTCTTCTTCTATGTGCCCTGTCCCTTCATGACGTAGGCGATCATGGATCTCCACGTCTCTCTATCCCTTGTGGCTCTTAGTATGTTTGCTCCTGTTGCTCCTGGCAACCCCCGTTCCGTCATCCACCTGATCAGACTCTGCAGATATGTTATCCGCTGCCTTCCTCTGTCTCTCCTTCCTTCTATCTGTCCAGTCAGTATCAGGTTCTCCAGGCCCTCCTTCCTCATTGCGTGTCCCAGGAACTTCAGTTGTCTCTTCCTGATGCTCAGCATCAATTTCCTTTTTGTTGCCATTCTTTCTAACACTTCGTCGTTGCTTGTATGCTCAGTCCACGATATCCGTAGCATCCTTCTGTAGAACCACATTTCGGCCGCTTCCAGTTTTGTCCTCATTTTCGATGATATTGTCCAGCATTCACAGCCGTACTGAAAAACTGACATCACGTAGCAGTCTAGCACTCTTTTCTTCGTTTCTATTGAGATCTTCCTGTGTGTTAGTATTTTGCTCATCTTCTGGAACGCGTCCTTTGCCATGCCAATTCGCCTTCGGATCTCCGTGTCGCACTTTCCATCTCCTGTTAGAACACTTCCTAGGTACTTAAATTCTTGGACTTGTTTGATTCTGTTATCCCCCACCTGTATTTGGCATTTTGGGTTGTATCTTTTGCTGATGACCATGCACTCAGTTTTCTTAAAGTTTATTTGTAGTCCTTTCTTGTCACTCACCACTGCTACTTTCTGTATGAGATATTGCAGTTTCCTTTCCGTGTCCGCAATTAGTACTGTATCGTCCGCGTATCTTATGTTGTTCAGGTTGTGGCCTCCAATAATAAATCCTGGTGTGTCATCTAGGGTCCTCAAAATATTCTCGCTGTATAGGTTGAACAAATCCGGTGAAAAGACACATCCTTGTCTTACGCCTTTTTCTATCTTTGTGTATCTACTGAGGTCGTTACCTGTCCGTATGCAGGCCGTCTGCTGCCAGTAGAGATTCTTGATTATTCTTATATCTTTGCCGAAAATGTCAAGGTTGCCTAGCATTTCCATCAATTCTTTGTGTCGTATTTTGTCGAATGCTTTCGCGTAATCAATGAAGCATAGGTACAAGTCTTTCTTCATTTGTAATGCCCTTTCAAAGAGCATCCTAATCATGAATATGGCGTTCCTTGTTCCAGTGTCTTTGACGAACCCGCACTGTTCCTGCCCTATCTCTGGCCTGATTCTGCTTCTCGCTCTATTCATCAGGATTCTGACAATCAGTTTTGTGATGTGACTCATTAAGCTGATAGTTCTGTGTAGTTCACACTCGTTTGCACCTGGTTTCTTCGGCATTGCTATAAATATCGACTTGCATAGGTCGTCTGGTATTGATAGCTTATCTTTCTCAAATACGTGCTGCTTCATAAAGGAAACATTTATCGATCTCAATTTTCCAAGTATGGCAAGATAGCTGGATATATGAAACACTAGCAGTATAGCCCGGCGTTGCTCGGGTGTAATGAAAGCTTTAAAACTAATCCATGGTCCTGGAGCTCAGATTCAGCATAAAGAATATTTGTGTGAAGATTGGTGAGAATCGGATAAAAATTGTGGATTTATAGAAAGGACATACACACAGATAAACAGACACACACACAAAGATCTTGCCTTTTATATATATATTATCGATTTTCTGCACTATTGTAAGAACTGCAACCTTGAAAGTGCTGAATATCGTTTCTTATATCTTTGTCTATGAGTATATCAAATTTGATTAAAATCGACCACTCCTTCTATAACTCGATTTATTCGATTATCGATTTTCGATATTTATCTTGGGTACCTCGACAAAAAACCTAGCTAAGAACACTCGCAGACTCTTATAGTATAACTGTACAAATTTTTAAGGAAATCGGTTCAGCGTTTTCGGAGTCTATAGGTAACGGACACACACACACGCAGATACATACACACACAAACAAATTTCCATTTATAAATAAGTTTAGATACGCTTGGAAAGTGATTCGTAAATTTCAAATCGGTGGCCTTAAATATGGGTTTTTAATATGGTTTTACCAAGTGTCTGTGTTATCTTTACCTTGGAAACATCATGAACACTGCGGCACTCAACCACAGATAGAGATGGCCACAGACCACCGTCTTTATTGTGGAAAGAAACACAGTGAAATGGAAGCAACGTTTTGACCCCTGCAAACTATTGTTTCTTTCGCTACTCTTAAAATTGAGTCGCATGAAACAACTTTTCACAACTCTATACAAATCTTCAGCCTTGAAGGATGTTCAAGACTGATTTCCTAATCTGTCTTCGGCAAATTTCAAAGCCAGTGTCTTTGTCAGATCAAAATAAAGAAGATCATGGAGTTCAAAGAATCCCCACAAAATCTTAGTCGATGAAGAAAGAATATTTTTTGAAAAAATGCTGAAAAAGGCTATAATAATAGAAATAAAGTTCAAAATATATTATTTGACTTATTTACATGTTGATCATTGTCCTTTTGTTAATTTTATCATCACTTTTCGGTGCAATCGATTTATGCATACTGATCCGGGTAACTTCCATAAAATTTCTAAATACTCTCTCTCTCTCTCTCTCTCTCTCTCTCTCTCTCTTTCTATATATATATATATATATTCAAACAGAAAGTTGCATTTAGGTAAAATCCCAAGGAAGATCCTATTAATATTAGTTTTTGTTTAAACTTTTATCTTATTCATTATTTTCTTTGCATTAGAATTTGGTTTAGGTGAACCTTTATTTTTTATCTTTTATGTTTCTGTCTTTATTTTTCGTTGTTTTTTTTTTTTCAGACTTTATTATTTTTTGTAATTTTAGTTTAAAAGATTAATTTCACGCTTTTTCAATTCCTATTCATTTTCCTCGTATAAAATTCACGCCAAACTATTACTTTTGTTGGAACCTGCATTTAATTTTATTGATTGATTTTTGTTTTCACTTTTATTTTTTTTGTTATTTTATTCGGTTTCATTTTTTCTTTTTATTTAGTGCATTTTTATCTTGTGGGAACCTTTATTTTTTTTAATCTTTAATGTCGAATCTTTTTAAAGACGTCATATATGAATTTTCGATTTCTTGTCAAAATAGGATCCAGAATTTTCTTTTAACACTGACTTATAAAATTTTGCCTTGGTCTGGGTTTTTCCAAAATGTTTTGTGTCGTTTGAATTCGAATTTGCGGGTGTGCAATTTTACTTTGTTTCAGTTAACTGTTGGATGATATAGGATTTCTGTCCCATATGCTTAAAGATTTTGTGTTTATTTTTCTTCGTTTTACTCTTTTATTTAATCATTTATAAAATTCTAATTTTCTTTTTGTTATTAGGCTTTTCAATAATGCAAACAATTATTGTTTTATTTTTTGGAAAATTCTCCTGACATCATTTTCTGTTTATTTTCCTTAGTGTTTGTATTTTTCCTTAGTGTATGTATTTTTAATTGTAAGTTTATTTAGATTGAATCTTTCAACGTTTCAAAGCTCTTTTTTATTTTCTTAGAATATCTCTTTAGAATTTTAGTTAATACCGAACCTTAATTTTTATTTTTTTAAATTTTATTTTTTTAAATTTGTATTTTTTCACTAAAGACAAACGCACTTCTTTGTTTGATAAAATCTGCATTTGATTTTTGTTTTGTGCCCTCTATTTTATTTTACGCCAGTTTTACACTTCTATTGTTTATTAATCTATTTAAATAGATTTTATATATATATATATATATATATATATATATATAATTTCTGCTTGGTTTCTTTTTCGATATTTCTTTACTTACAAGGAGAAAAAATATTTTGTTTGATTTTGTATTTTTTTGTTTGTAGAATTGTTAATTTTTCCGCTAAGATTATTTTTAATTTTATTACGTTTTTTCTTGCTGACTGTCTGTTCGAAAGAAAAGATTCTGTTTCATTTCTCATTTTTTTACTCTCCTCACCCCCACCACTAAGTTTATTTTCACCTTTTGACGTTTTTTGTGTCGTTTGAGTGAATTTATTCGTTTTAGCTGTCTTTTTTTTTCTCATTCTGCATTTCTAAATATATTATTTTCCTTCTGGTTTTTATACAGAAGTTTTTAAATTGTGTATATTTTTAAATTAACTTACGTTTTCACGACAAACCCTTTTGTTAAACAAGCTTGCATCAATCTTTTGTTTCGTTTTTTCTAGTCTGTCTCGTTAATATATTTTTTGCGTTTATGGGATTAGTATCATTATTATTGGTATTTATTTTTATTTTTCGTTTTAAAAAATAAAATCCCGTTTTCCTTAAAAAACGATCTTTATAATATAATCCAAAATTGTCGACAAACATTAATCGGGAAAAATGACTTTTTAATGTCAAAAACGAAAAACTCCCACCACTAAAAACTAAAAATCAACCAACAATGGATGCTGTGATCAGCAATAACAAAATTCCAATTTTAATAGCCGAAGAAATTGCGCTCATGCTGGAAGGCCCCATAGAAGTTTATTATTAATATGACAGAGTTCCCTTAGGGAGTCAAAAGCTACGCATATCTTATTTTATTTTATTTTTTTTTTTAATCATATCACCCCAAGCAAGGCGGTAATGCCACTGAAGCGCACGGGGCTACGTAAGAATGAAAAGATTGGAAAAGAGAAAGCCGGAAACTACATCCTAAACAGGGAACAAGTGATGAGCCTCTACACCTGTTCAATAGACGTGAGTGGAGTGTGAACCGGGCGATAGTTTAGTCTACCTACTCCAATTGAGGAAAAAAAAAAAGAAAAAAGAAAAGAGTGAAAAGATTGGAGAAGAGAAAGCCGGAAACCACATCCTAAACAGGGAACAAGGGATGAGCCTCTACACCTGTTCAATAGACGTGGGTGGAGTGTGAACCGGGCGATAGTTTAGTCTACCTACTCCAATTGAGGAAAAAAAGAAAAAAGAAAAGAGTGAAAAGATTGGAGAAGAGAAAGCCGGAAACCACATCCTAAACAGGGAACAAGGGATGAGCCTCTACACCTGTTCAATAGACGTGTGTGGAGTGTGAACCGGTCGATAGTTTAGTCTACTTATAAAAGAAGAAGAGGTATTTGTAGATTTCTTGGAGTTATAGGCGATTGGAAAACATCTGTGTCAGTGTTGGTGGTCGACAAATGTTCGGCTGACATTTCTCGCACCACAAATGACATTGTTATTAAAACTTTGACGCCAAACAATTATAAAAGAAAAGTGTTACGTCATGAGATATATACCATTGTACACATCTGATGAATGTGATGAAATCCGCAGTCGAGAATTAATCACAATAAACATTCTAACAAGAATTTAATGAGGGTAAACACGTAAAACCCACATCTCAGTATTTGAGGTTTTTGCTCTAGCTCCCAAGAGAGAACATGGTCACCAATCTAGCCGAATTGTGATACTCAGTGCAACATCAATCGACATGAACAGAGGATTGAGATTCAAGATTATGCTAGATCCCAGAATCTTCAGTTTGTCCCTGTCTCTACGTACAGCATTTGAAAATACCATTGAATGTAATCGGTCGTAAACTAACAGTAGGGAGAGACTGGTCATTTCTCCACCTCCTGCTTAGAGAATAAGACCTTTGGAGTTCTGTTCACCGCCAACATGAATTCCCCTAAATTAAAGATAAGGCTCTTCGTCACATCTAGAAAAAAGCAAAACCATGATTTAAAACCTCCGTTGTCTTTCGGTCATATCCAAAACACGGAAAAGTCTATTGAAGTAAATCCTGAGAGAAAACAATAAATGAAGCCCCGAAGGCAGTTGGATACTGTTACGGACAACTTTCTGGTAACTTCGCTAGCTAAGACTTCCCTAAATATAATACTTTGGATCTTGTTGGCACGTCCGAAAGTTGCGAGAGGTATGTAGTGAGAGCAGCACACCTGCAAATACCATCACCAAGAATTGTGCTCTAATGAAATCACTCCAATCTCGCCAAAAATGATCTAAGTTTTAACCAGATAGAACGCTACATTTATTTTGGCGAGATAAACAGACGCCTACTATATCTTAAGGTTTGGGTAATGGCCGACTTGAAATCAACTGCGTAATAAATATTAAAGAAAATTGGTAGAATTCTTCTCCTCACAATGATAGCCTTACTTGCATACTATTAGGTCGTAAGTGAATGTAACGAACTGAACTGGTATTCAAACTCCGATTCGTCAATCCGAGCCACTATCTATTACTACTCCGTGCGTCCTTAAAGGTATCATTGTAGAAATTAAATATCTTGCCTTCTAACATTGCTGACTTCTTTTTGTCCCCTTGATCTACTTCATTCATAGCTGAGTATTGAATTTAGCAGGTGGGTTAGTCTACTTTACTCATGAAATTGACCAACACCTTTGCATGAGTGGATTCTATTCACTTAGATATATCTCTCTATTATATCTAAACTTATTTATCAATGGAACTTTGTCTGTCTGTGTCTGTGTGTGTGTATTCGTTACCTATAGACTCCGAAACGGCTGAACCGATTTCCTTGAAAATTTACACAGTTGTACTATAAGCGTCTGCGAGTGTTCATAGTTGGTTTTGTGTCGAGGTACACCCGATAAATATCGAAAATCTATAATCGAAAAAATCGGGTTATAGAATGAGTGGTCCGATTTTAATCAAATTTGATACACCCATAGACAAAGACATAAAAAACAATATTCAGAAATTTCAAGGATGCAGTTCTTACAATAGCGCAGAAAATATATATGTATATATATATATATATATATATATATATATATATATATATATGTGTGTGTGTGTGTGTGTGTGTGTGTGTGTGTAAAAGGTAAGAAACTGGGTCTGATCAAAATCAGTTTTTCAGCCCTTTTATTTTAGTTATTGCTTCAGGTTTGACTCTATGTAGGTACAATTGTAGTTCTTAGTCTCAGCCATGATACCATTTACTCAGAGGACTTATTTAGCCTTCAACATTCAGTTTACGACGAAAAACACTTATTTGATATTGATACCAGGAAATCAAAATTTGACTTACATCCATTCATTTTTCTTTCAGTCTACGGTTTCGCTTTAACTGGAAACAACTATTGCTTTTTAGTCTTTCGTGCTAACGTCCAAAGAGTCTGAGCTCCATAAGAGTAACTAAATATTGCATTTTTATCCATAATCAATAAAAAAATGTTACATTTCAAAGCACACTTTAAGGAGAGGACGGGTTTTCTCAGGAAGCATAGCAGGATAAACGCAAATCGATCTTTTTTTTTTTTTAATCGTATCACCCCCAAGCAAGGCATTCCACTGCCACTATAGGGCAGTGGGTTACATAGAGGGATTGGGTATAGGAAATGTCAGAAGGAGGGTGATAGACGACTTAGGATGTACATAGGGAGAGAGTTGGAGAGAGTGGGTGTGAGTTAGTGTGTTAGAAGGTGTCTATTGTCCTTACATTTAAACTCCTGGAGGTTGTAGCCGTCGGAGAAGCAAGCATGCGGTAGGGAATTCCACAGGCGGGAAGTGAGAAGAAAGAAGATGTTAGAGTAGAAATTGCCTTACAATATAAAATAAGACTAAAATGACAATTTTCATTGACACTTTAGATAATTTGGCTAGTCTAAAGCAGCTCTCATAAATTTAACGGGTAATCTGTAATCAGAAACAGATGATACAAAACTGTCAAACGCAAGGCAGGGATAACACTTCCCGTATAACATGACATTGATCGTATAATGAGAGGACACGAATATCTTTAATGATTAGGTCTGTATGAAATAACGAAAGAGAGAGAAGTGGTCTTGCTAGGTGATGAAACTACGCACGTAAGTGACTATGTTGATGTTCAAATACACACATATCTCAAACGGTACAAGTGGCATCCTATGCCTACAAATTGATAGGTTACCGCATGGCCAACACACAATATTTATGCATTTAGCTTAGGTTTAAGAATACAAGAATTGCATCCTTATTCGGATCGAGGTAGGCTTGCTGCTTAAATTTGATTTTTTAAATTGATTTTCCCCCAAGAATGACTGTAAAGGCACTAAGACACAAGGTGTTACTGGATATAATTGACATTATATTGAACTTTTTGAAGATTAAAGTTGAGTGGTAAAGCATTCAGCTGGAAAAAGGAATCGGAAGCCGGAAGCCAGAAGCCTGAAGCCGGAAGCCGGAAGCGAGAAGTAAGAATTTGTTAGCATGTAACTAGCCAACTCAAGTGTAAGATGAAAAGATTTCGACGCCAGTCTATTACTGCATTTAAATTCCTAAAGACTATGTACCATACGGAAGAGCTCAGCCGAACAATTAGTACGAAATTATTTATAGAAAAGTCTCAGGGAAGCAACATTATAGCGGTTGGAATGTGACTGAATCCAAGACACCAGATCAGGACTGATAATAGTCCACATTATTCTTTGCATTTTAACAAGACAAAGGTAAATAGCAGTAGCACCGGTCTATATGCGGCAGCCATATTCTAATACCTGTTGAATTTGTTAAATTCATTTACGTCCTAATAGTAGGCAGGTTGTTCATTTTTTACCCATAAATATATCATTTAAATTTATGAACGCATTTCGGCTACGCTACTCAATTGAATGCTTTCAGTTATTGGCTGTTTAGATTCTGTGAATAATGCGATCTGAAGTCAGCCTTTCTCCTCCGTGAGCCGATAGCTTAGGAAAAAGAGACGCACTGATAAGCTGGGGTACAGTGAAACAGGTCTATATGCGTATTTTTTTTATTTATGGTCTCGCTTGTCGATAGAGCATTATAGGGTAAGGTGGATTTCATAAAACAGTAACCACTTACGCTTTACACAACGTTTTATAGGTACCGAATTTAATGCATTTTGGCTCGGTTACTTAACTGAACGTTTTCGGTTAGTGGCAGTTTGTTTACATTCTGTGAATAAAACACTGTGAAGGCTGTCTTTCTCTGACGCGCGCCGATAGCTTTGGGATAGGATCTCCGTCAAATGACAAATTAGCAAAACTGGCCTATATGCGCATCACACACACACACACACACACACACACACACACACACACACACACACATATATATATATATATATATATATATATATAAATATATTGTCCTACTTCGATGGTACGACTCAGTTTATCATGCTTTATGCAATCATCAATCGCAATATGTTCACTCGCTATTCATGGGAATTAAATATTTCAAAGATAAGTGACTGCTTTTTTAATAACAAGATTAATAATTTAAATATTCTAAGGATTACCTGTAGGTAAAAATATTTAATTTAAATTTAAACTTTAAATTAGAAAATAAAGAATATCAAAAATATTAAAATGCAGGGAGAAGTAATCAAAGGTACGTAATTCATTTTAATATTTTACCCACTTATAATCTTAGAGCATTAGAACTTTTATGTTTTATCAATTACGCTCCTTTGATTTCTTCTCTTCTTAAGCGTTTTAATCATTTCTTATAAATCGTGTCATTTCATGTGTGAAAATATATATTGCAAATATCACCAAATAATTCATCTTGAATTTACTGATATATACAGTATCTTATCTTCTTTCCCAATATTTCCTGAGGTTAGTCGTTTATCTAAACTGAATTTAATTTATTGATATACTGGTTGAGTTAAAAATCGCACACGATTTATTTTTCTACGGATGTCATTTGATTTTTCGTCTCACATGTGATTTACAATAAAAAAAAATTATGTATCAATGAATTACATAATTATCCAAATAACTATTTTGCGGAGAAATATTAAAAACACTTTTTAAAGAAAATAGTGGGGTAAATTATGAATCTGTCAGACATTTTTTAACAGGATTTCTTAGAATTTATGCGCTTCTTTTGATAACGAAGAACGTCACCATTTTTGTTTGATAAGGTATTTTACGCAAAAGCCATAAAAGGCGAGAAAATATTGAATGGTAGTGTAGGCCAACGAGGTTAAAAAATGATAAAACTTTTCCTTATGTGTAATTTTTAAGATCATTCTAACATTAATTATATAAAAACTAGTATATGTTAACACCTTGAAATCATTAAAGTAATGAAAAGAAGCAATAAAACAAACGCTAGGTTCATAAATTTAATATTTATTAACCATGAACTATTGAATACAAAAGAGTGTTATACATTCTTCGCACCATGCTGTGACCATTTGTTACCCCTTTTCTCTTAAAGAATGATTCAGGCAGATATTAGAGAAGCCTTTGGCGTACTCCTTCAGCTTAACGTAATTTTGTGAATCAGTGTAATTACTAGCCTCGTTAATGCCAGAGTTGCTAATCAGTCATTTATATTCGAATAAAAATTGAATGATGTCCGTATAAATAGAAAATGTTTAAATCACACTTACTACTATGATAAAGACCTTTGTGTATTCATTTGTGTCCACACACACACACACACACACACACACACACACATATATATATATATATATAACAACACCATATATATATATATATATATATATATATAAACACCATATATATATATATATATATATGTGTGTGTGTGTGTGTGTGTGTGACAACACCTTATGTAACAACACCTTTCTATGCACAGACGATTTGCTAATGTTAATTGACTTTTAGAACGCGACCAGCGACTAATATCAACGAGTGAAAATCACTGATCAAGCGACCGATTTAAAAAAAAATCCATTTTGGTCGTACACTGCGAACTTTTAAATTAGGAGATAGTAAATGAATAATCTATTTTATTTTGATTTTATATAAACCAGGAGCACTCTCTCATTGCTTTGTTATTGTAGTTTTGTATCAAACTGTTACTTCTTGTTGAAATGTACATTGCCTGAGTTCATCACACTGTCAAACATCGGCTGTTTTGTACATGTATTGCATTTGACGTGTTCAAGGGATTTATTGCAGTCTCTGGACAGACTTGGAAAAAATCAGGCATTGATAAAATCACAATTATGTCTCTTTCTCAAATGTCTATCTCTGTCGTTCCTTTATTTCTTTTTTTTGTGTATCTATCTACTTTATTGCTATCTGGGTATATCTATTTTTATGTTTCTGTTTCTCGGTTGCTGTCAGTTTTTTTTTTTTCATGTATTATCGCAAATTCTTTTTTGCTATCACTCATTTCTAAGAAAAAAAGTGAAGTCGTATATTTTTTTCAAGTTCACTTAATAAATATTTTTTGTGAATAAATATTTTGGTCTCTTGTTGACCGTTATGAATACGTTTCTTTAAAATTTTTAAATGAATTATGCTGAATGAATTTATTTAAAGTAAGGCTATTTTTTATGTTCTCGATTATTTATTACCAGATTTCATTGTAAAATTCTAATATGTACATTCTGATGAGTGAAATATACATTCCTGGGGTAAATAGGTAATGATTATGAATTTTAGTGAGCGACCACCTGCCATATACGACCAATTTCGATGGCAGTAGTGCTGGTCGCATACGACAGGTTCTACTATATATATATATATATATATTTAATCATTTCACCCCGAGCAAGGCAGAAACGCCACTGATGTGCAAGGGGTTACATAAATGTAGAAAGATTAATTAGAAAAGAGTGAGGAGTACAAGCTAGTTAGAAAGGAACAATAGAAAGCTGAGAAAGCAGGTGCAATGACAGATACATGGGCGGAGAGAATGTGAAGATTATACAGGGGAGGGGAGAGAGCTAGAGTCCAGTGGTTAGTAGGTGAGTATTAACTTTGCTTTTAAATTTCTGGAGGTCGTAGCCGTCAGGAAAGCAAGAATACGGGAGTGAGTTCCACAGGCGGGAAGTGCGAGAGAGGAAGCTGCAGGAGTAGAATTGTCGTCTGCGTTTGGCTAACCTGATTGTGAATGGGTGGGACCCAGTTGCCAGTCTGGTTGCACGGGTTAAATCATTGTGTTTCAGTTTTGTGGTGCTGTCCTATGTTTGTGGCTCTATACTTGAACTCATTCACTGCCATTTATCTTCTCCTGAAGAAGGCTAGACAGAACGTTGTCATATTACCTTTATCCGATATAGTGTGGAGCGTCAACTTCTTGATCATAAGATTATCCTTATGTTCTTAAGTTCAGTAAGTGTAAACTGCCTTTCCTTATTGATTGATCCTTCCATCCTAACCTTTATCCGATATAGTGTGGAGCGTCAGCTTCTTGATCATAAGATTATCCTTATGTTCTTAAGTTCAGTAAGTGTAAACTGCCTTTCCTTATTGATTGATCCTTCCATCCTAACTTTTATCCGATATAGTGTGGAGCGTCAACTTCTTGATCATAAGATTATCCTTATGTTCTTAAGTTCAGTAAGTGTAAACTGCCTTTCCTTATTGATTGATCCTTCCATCCTAACTTTTATCCGATATAGTGTGGAGCGTCAACTTTGATCATAAGATTATCCTTATGTTCTTAAGTTCAGTAAGTGTAAACTGCCTTTCCTTATTG
Source organism: Ascarosepion bandense (assembly GCA_037127315.1). Taxonomy (NCBI): domain Eukaryota; kingdom Metazoa; phylum Mollusca; class Cephalopoda; order Sepiida; family Sepiidae; genus Ascarosepion; species Ascarosepion bandense. Next base: position 1,491,684 of record JBBBDQ010002022.1, read on the forward strand.
ATTGATCCTTCCATCCTAACTTTTATCCGATATAGTGTGGAGCGTCAACTTCTTGATCATAAGATTATCCTTATGTTCTTAAGTTCAGTAAGTGTAAACTGCCTTTCCTTATTGATTGATCCTTCCATCCTAACTTTCTTATCCGATATAGTGTGGAGCGTCAACTTCTTGATCATAAGATTATCCTTATGTTCTTAAGTTCAGTAAGTGTAAACTGCCTTTCCTTATTGATTGATCCTTCCATCCTAACTTTTATCCGATATAGTGTGGAGCGTCAACTTCTTGATCATAAGATTATCCTTATGTTCTTAAGTTCAGTAAGTGTAAACTGCCTTCTTATTGATTGATCCTTCCATCCTAACTTTTATCCGATATAGTGTGGAGCGTCAACTCTTTGATCATAAGATTATCCTTATGTTCTTAAGTTCAGTAAGTGTAAACTGCCTTTCCTTATTGATTGATCCTTCCATCCTAACTTTTATCCGATATAGTGTGGAGCGTCAACTTCTTGATCATAAGATTATCCTTATGTTCTTAAGTTCAGTAAGTGTAAACTGCCTTTCCTTATTGATTGATCCTTCCATCCTAATCTTTATCCGATATAGTGTGGAGCGTCAACTTCTTGATCATAAGATTATCCTTATGTTCTTAAGTTCAGTAAGTGTAAACTGCCTTTCCTTATTGATTGATCCTTCCATCCTAACTTTTATCCGATATAGTGTGGAGCGTCAACTTCTTGATCATAAGATTATCCTTATGTTCTTGGGTTCAGTAAGTGTAAACTGCCTTTCCTTATTGATTGATCCTTCCATCCTAACTTTTATCCGATATAGTGTGGAGCGTCAACTTCTTGATCATAAGATTATCCTTATGTTCTTAAGTTCAGTAAGTAAACTGCCTTTCCTTATTGATTGATCCTTCCATCCTAACTTTTATCCGATATAGTGTGAGCGTCAACTTCTTGATCATAAGATTATCCTTATGTTCTTAAGTTCAGTAAGTGTAAACTGCCTTTCCTTATTGATTGATCCTTCCATCCTAACTTTTATCCGATATAGTGTGGAGAGTCAACTTCTTGATCATAAGATTATCCTTATGTTCTTTAAGTTCAGGCAAGTGTAAACTGCCTTTCCTTATTGATTGATCCTTCCATCCTAACTTTTATCCGATATAGTGTGGAGCGTCAACTTCTTGAATATGTCATTATTTTCTCTTTCACATTCATACGCTCTCCATTTTATTCGCTCTTTTTGAAAGTTTTTTTTTTTTTTTAATCATTTCACCCCGAGCAAGGCAGAAAAGCCACTGATGTGCAGGGGGTTACACAAATGTAGAAAGATTAATTAGAAAAGAGTGAGGAGTACAAGCTAGTTAGAAAGGAACAATAGAAAGCTGAGAAAGCAGGTGCAATGACAGATACATGGGCGGAGAGAATGTGAAGATTATACAGGGGAGGGGAGAGAGCTAGAGTCGAGTGGTTAGTAGGTGAGTATTAACTTTGCTTTTAAATTTCTGGAGGTCGTAGCCGTCAGGAAAGCAAGAATACGGGAGTGAGTTCCACAGGCGGGAAGTGCGAGAGAGGAAGCTGCAGGAGTAGAATTGTCGTCTGCGTTTGGCTAACCTGACTGTGAATGGGTGGGACCCAGTTGCCAGTCTGGTTGCACGGGTAAACACCTGTTGAGGAGGCATCAGTGACTTAAGCTCATCCGAGCAGAAACCATGAAAGTATTTATAGAAGTGACAGAGGGAGGCCACATTTCGACGATGGGAAAGTGGCTGGAGTCGAGTCGCCAGATCAGTACCTATCACATTACAGCCTCTCCTTTGGAGTTTGTCAAGAACACTGAGGAGAACGGCAGGAGCACCTGACCATAAATGGCAGCAGTACTCCATGCACGGACGGATGGTTGACTTGTATATATGCAGGATGGATTCAGGTGGAAAAAAACATCCTGGATCGACATAGTGACCCAATCTTCTTAGCAGTAGATTTTGCTATGGATTCAATATAGTGGTTCCATTTGAGGTCTGAGGACAGGGTAAGTCCGAGGAGGCGTAGTGTATTACTCTACGGGAGAATCATCTGGTCCATGCTTATGGGAGGCAGAAGAGGTTGCCTGTAGTGGTTGACAGACAGCAGCTTGGTCTTAGAGGAATTGAAGTTGACAAGCCACTTCTTGCCCCAGTTCCCCACAGAGTGTAGACCCCGCTCAAGGTCAGCAGCGAGATTATGTCTGTCCGCCACGACAGGTTTCTTACTGGAGCGGGAGTATATTGTAATGTCATCTGCGTAGATGCCTACTTGGGACTTGATCTCATCTGGAAGGTCGTTGATGAAAATAAGGAAGAGCGTTGGGCCCAGGATAGAGCCTTGTGGGACACCAGCTTTCGTGCTGTAGGACGAAGAGGCACGCCCATTCAGAACGACCTTCATTTTGCGGTTATTTAAGAAAGATTGGATTAGGTCAAGCAGGCGACCGGTAATACCATAACCGCGTAGTTTGCATAGGAGGCCAGGGTGCCAAACCCTGTCGAAAGCCTTGGAGAGGTCCAGAGCAACCGCGCGAGCCTCGTGAGACTCATCAAGGTCCTGTAGCATGTACTCCGTTACAGTTTTTAGCAGGTCGGCTGTGGACCTGTCAAATCGGAATCCATATTGCCTGTCGGAGAACAGTTTGTGGGCGGTGAGATGATGAACTATTTCAGCATTGATTATAGCCTCGAATACTTTCCCGAATATTGGTAGAAGACTGATAGGGCGATAGTTGGATGTGTCCGAGGGTTCACCACAGTTCTTAAAGACAGGAACGACTGAGGAGAATTCCCAGCATGCAAAAAGCAGGAAGCAGAAAGGCAGTAGTTAAACAGTTTAGAGAGGACAGGGGAAAGTTCAGGGGCACACCTCTTAAGGACTATCACCGGGATTCCATCGTCTCCACACGCCTTATGGGGGTCGAGTTTTGAAATTACTCTGGATACTACTGTCGGGGTAATATATACGTCGTGCAGTTTGTCTCAGTTCTAATAGGGAAGTCGGGTGGGTGTACTCCGGACGAGTCGAATGTGGAGTTGGATGAGAATCTGCGGGCAAAGCACTCAGCTTTGTCCGCAGATGACGTGAGAACTTCAAATCCATGGATTAAAGGAGGTATTGAGGATTTCCTATTGTTGAGCACTCGTTTACAAATCCTCCAATAGTCCTTGGAGCCGAACTTGCGGTCAGCTACGTGCTGTCGCATTCTCTCAGCAAACAGCTGATTGGCGTCATTTAGGGTTCTCTTGCACTCACTGCGAGCAGATGTGAACAGGCGCCTATTGTGATCAGTTGGCTGTCTCCGGAATAGACGGAAGTAATGGTTCCTGTGGGCAATGGCGGCTGAGCAGGCCGGAGAGAACCACGGAGAGGAATGAGGTTTTAAGCAATACTTCCTGGTGGGTATGAAGGCATCACAGCCAGCTTTCACCCCTGACCAGACCTCAGAGGCACAGTCATCAACTGATAGGTCAAACACTTTTCCCCAAGGGACGTCGCAGAGGAAATCGCGAAAGGCATCCCAGTCAGCTTTTTGGTAGAGGTAGGAGGTTCTATAAGTAGGGGGATCCTGGGGGGAGTGAGATTTGAAAGAAATACTGAGGGAGACTACAGCGTGGTCGGAGTTGCCGAGAGAGCAAAGCTGCGAGACTTGACAGGCGTCGGGCGCAGAGGTGAAACATATATCTAGCAGTGAGGAATGACCCGAGGGTGTGCTTGGGAAGCGAGTGGGGAAGTCCACCACTTGCGTAAGGGATTGGGAAATAGCAAAGTTCATATATATATATATATTCCATCCTGTCACGCTCAGGAGTTCGGATTTTTCTTCATGTAAGATACTCAATACTAGGTACATATATATATATTTGTTACCGCCGTTTTAGACGTCATAGCGATATAAATATTTTGCTGTAATTTTTGGCAGCACGGGCCCACTCTTAAATTAATAATATAAACTATTTATCTGTGAAAATATCAACTGATTGTGTTTGTTGTTTAACGGGTAATAAGAAATTTATTGTTTTTTTCTTTTTGAGATCAAACAAATTTGTACATATATGACGCCAAACGTCCAGTTTATATTCAATTTGACAAACTCAAAATTAAATTGTACACAGTTTAATTTTGAACAAAACTTTTATCCTGGGCAGCATCTGTTATTTTCTATTTACTTATGCTTACAATGAACAACAATAATGAGTAAAAATGGCTATTCCTTTTCAAACTTTGCTTTTATAACTAAAACTAGCAGTATAGTTACTCGGGTGTAATGAAGAATTTAAAACTTATCCATGGTCCTGTAGCTCAGACACTTTGAACGTTGACACGAAAGACTAAAAAAAAGCAATACGTGTTTCCAGTCAAAGCGAAACTGTATACTGAAAGAAAAAATGAATGGATGTAATGTATCGATATCAAATAAGTTGTTTTCGTCATAAGTAGAATAAAGTATTAAGAAACAGAACAATTTCACTTGAAACAATGAAGAGAGTACTGGATTGCTATGTGTTGTCAGTTCTTCAATATGGCAGAGAATGTGGGAAAATATCTTCGAAGATGAAGGAAAAACTTGAAGCAACTGAAATGTGGTTCTACAGAAGGTACAGAAGGACTGAGCATGAAAGGAATGACGAGTTTTTGGATATGATGGAGACGAAAAGGAAATTAATACTGATCATCAGGAAGAGACAACTAATGTTCCTGAGACATGCAATGAGGAGAGAGAGCTTGGAGAATCTGATACTAACAGGCCAGATAGAGGGAAAAATGAGAGGGGAAGCAGAGGATAACATACTTGAAGGACCTGATCAGGTGGATGACGGAACGAGTGTTGTATGTTTCAACAGGAGAAAGCGTACTAAGAGCCACCAATGACAAAGTGATGTGGAAAGCCTTGATCGGCTAGGTCCTGAAAGGGCATAGCACATAAAAGAAGAAAGGAGAGGATGCCAAAATATGACTAGTGAGACTGACATATTTCAACAGTGGTTGCTACAAAGTACATGTTTGCACTTGCATTGATAATTGCACTAGATATATAGTAAAACTAGCAGTATAGCCCGGCGTTGCTCGGGTGTAATGAAAATTTTAAACCTAATCCATGATCTTGGAACACAGACCCTTTGCACGTTGGCACGAAAGACTAAAAAGCAATAGTTGTTTCCAGTCAAAGCGTAACCGTAGATTAAAAGAAAAATGAATGGATGTAAGTCAAAATTTGATTTCCTGGTATCGATATTCAATAAGTTGTTTTCGTTATAAACTGAATTTTGAAGGCTAAATAAGTCCTCTGAGTAAATGGTATCATGGCTGAGACTAAGAACTACAATTATACCTACTTAGAGCCAAAACCGAAGCAAAAACTAAAATAAAAGATCTGAAAAAAATACAGACATACAGGCAGATAAACAGACACACACAAAAACATCTTACCTTTTATATATATATTATCGATTTTCTGCACTAGTGTAAGAACTGCAACCTTGAATCTTTTGAATATCGTTTCTTATGTCTTTGTCTATGAGTGTATCAAATTTGATTAAAATCGGACCACTCTTCTATAACCAGAATTTTTCGAATATCGATTTTCGATATTTATCGGGGGTACCTCGACACAAAACTTAACTAAGAACACTCGCAGACGCTTATAGAACAACTGTGTAAATTTTCAAGGAAATCGGTTGAGCCGTTTCGGAGTCTATAGTTAACGGACACACGCACACACACAGACACACACTATTGACAAAGTTCCATTTATAAATAAATTTAGATACTCCTACCGGATTCTTACATCCTCCTGATGTCATGTGTGAGGAATGCATGTATCACTGATCATCTGTTCACATTTGAACACGTAGAAGTGAAGTGAACTGTGGAGATTACATTCCCTGTGTTAATGTAGCCATCTATATTTATAGAACTTTCTAGGAATTCTTGCATCATGTAAAACGTTATAAAACTTCTTCTCAGGAACGCCACGTTGAAACTGTCTGTGATAGAAGGCAAAATAGATTAAAATATTTTTATCCAGGTCTAAAAAGCTACGTCTTAAGAGAATAAGTGTCATTTCTATTGTTTTCTAGACAGACGCAATTAGGAAGTAACACTTACTGAGCAGAGCCAAAAACAAATAGATAAAAAATTAAAAAGAATGGTAAACAGTTCAATTATGAGCAAAAATAACGTCATTGTTTACATTAATTACTTTCGGATTAATGCCTTTATCTTATTATGACAACGTTCTGTCTAGCCTTCTTCAGGAGAAGATAAATGGCAGTGAATGAGTTCAAGTATAGAGCCACAAACATAGGACAGCACCACAAATCTGAAACACAATGATTTAACCCGTGCAACCAGACTGGCAACTGGGTCCCACCCATTCACAGTCAGGTTAGCCAAACGCAGACGACAATTCTACTCCTGCAGCTTCCTCTCTCGCACTTCCCGCCTGTGGAACTCACTCCCGTATTCTTGCTTTCCTGACGGCTACGACCTCCAGAAATTTAAAAGCAAAGTTAATACTCACCTACTAACCACTGGACTCTAGCTCTCTCCCCTCCCCTGTATAATCTTCACGTTCTCTCCGCCCATGTATCTGTCATTGCACCTGCTTTTTCAGCTTTCTATTGTTCCTTTCTAACTAGCTTGTACTCCTCACTCTTTTCTAATTAATCTTTCTACATTTATGTAACCCCCTGCACATCAGTGGCTTTTCTGCCTTGCTCGGGGTGAAATGATTAAATATATATATATATATATATATATATATATAGTAGAACCTGTCGTATGCGACCAGCACTACTGCCATCGAAATTGGTCGTATACAAAAAAAAAAAACTTTCAAAAAGAGCGAATAAAATGGAGAGCGTATGAATGTGAAAGAGAAAATAATGACATATTCAAGAAGTTGACGCTCCACACAATATCGGATAAAAGTTAGGATGGAAGGATCAATCAATAAGGAAAGGCAGTTTACACTTACTGAACTTAAGAATATAAGGATAATCTTATGATCAAGAAGTTGACGCTCCACACTATATCGGATAAAAGTTAGGATGGAAGGATCAATCAATAAGGAAAGGCAGTTTACACTTACTGAACTTAAGAACATAAGGATAATCTTATGATCAAGAAGTTGACGCTCCACACTATATCGGATAAAAGTTAGGATGGAAGGATCAATCAATAAGGAAAGGCAGTTTACACTTACTGAACTTAAGAACATAAGGATAATCTTATGATCAAGAAGTTGACGCTCCACACTATATCGGATAAAGGTTAGGATGGAAGGATCAATCAATAAGGAAAGGCAGTTTACACTTACTGAACTTAAGAACATAAGGATAATCTTATGATCAAGAAGCTGACGCTCCACACTATATCGGATAAAAGTTAGGATGGAAGGATCAATCAATAAGGAAAGGCAGTTTACACTTACTGAACTTAAGAACATAAGGATAATCTTATGATCAAGAAGTTGACGCTCCACACTATATCGGATAAAGGTTAGGATGGAAGGATCAATCAATAAGGAAAGGCAGTTTACACTTACTGAACTTAAGAACATAAGGATAATCTTATGATCAAGAAGTTGACGCTCCACACTATATCGGATAAAGGTTAGGATGGAAGGATCAATCAATAAGGAAAGGCAGTTTACACTTACTGAACTTAAGAACATAAGGATAATCTTATGATCAAGAAGCTGACGCTCCACACTATATCGGATAAAAGTTAGGATGGAAGGATCAATCAATAAGGAAAGGCAGTTTACACTTACTGAACTTAAGAACATAAGGATAATCTTATGATCAAGAAGTTGACGCTCCACACTATATCGGATAAAAGTTAGGATGGAAGGATCAATCAATAAGGAAAGGCAGTTTACACTTACTGAACTTAAGAACATAAGGATAATCTTATGATCAAGAAGTTGACGCTCCACACTATATCGGATAAAGGTTAGGATGGAAGGATCAATCAATAAGGAAAGGCAGTTTACACTTACTGAACTTAAGAACATAAGGATAATCTTATGATCAAGAAGTTGACGCTCCACACTATATCGGATAAAAGTTAGGATGGAAGGATCAATCAATAAGGAAAGGCAGTTTACACTTACTGAACTTAAGAACATAAGGATAATCTTATGATCAAGAAGTTGACGCTCCACTCTATATCGGATAAAGGTTAGGATGGAAAGGATCAATCAATAAGGAAAGGCAGTTTACACTTACTGAACTTAAGAACATAAGGATAATCTTATGATCAAGAAGCTGACGCTCCACTCTATATCGGATAAAGGTTAGGATGGAAGGATCAATCAATAAGGAAAGGCAGTTTACACTTACTGAACTTAAGAACATAAGGATAATCTTATGATCAAGAAGTTGACGCTCCACTCTATATCGGATAAAGGTTAGGATGGAAGGATCAATCAATAAGGAAAGGCAGTTTACACTTACTGAACTTAAGAACATAAGGATAATCTTATGATCAAGAAGTTGACGCTCCACTCTATATCGGATAAAGGTTAGGATGGAAGGGTCAATCAATAAGGAAAGGCAGTTTACACTTACTGAACTTAAGAACATAAGGATAATCTTATGATCAAGAAGTTGACGCTCCACTCTATATCGGATAAAGGTTAGGATGGAAGGATCAATCAATAAGGAAAGGCAGTTTACACTTACTGAACTTAAGAACATAAGGATAATCTTATGATCAAGAAGTTGACGCTCCACTCTATATCGGATAAAGGTTAGGATGGAAGGATCAATCAATAAGGAAAGGCAGTTTACACTTACTGAACTTAAGAACATAAGGATAATCTTATGATCAAGAAGTTGACGCTCCACACTATATCGGATAAAGGTTAGGATGGAAGGATCAATCAATAAGGAAAGGCAGTTTACACTTACTGAACTTAAGAACATAAGGATAATCTTATGATCAAGAAGTTGACGCTCCACACTATATCGGATAAAGGTTAGGATGGAAGGATCAATCAATAAGGAAAGGCAGTTTACACTTACTGAACTTAAGAACATAAGGATAATCTTATGATCAAGAAGTTGACGCTCCACTCTATATCGGATAAAGGTTAGGATGGAAGGATCAATCAATAAGGAAAGGCAGTTTACACTTACTGAACTTAAGAACATAAGGATAATCTTATGATCAAGAAGTTGACGCTCCACTCTATATCAGATAAAGGTTAGGATGGAAGGATCAATCAATAAGGAAAGGCAGTTTACACTTACTGAACTTAAGAACATAAGGATAATCTTATAATCAAGAAGTTGACGCTCCACACTATATCGGATAAAAGTTAGGATGGAAGGATCAATCAATAAGGAAAGGCAGTTTACACTTACTGAACTTAAGAACATAAGGATAATCTTATGATCAAGAAGTTGACGCTCCACACTATATCGGATAAAGGTTAGGATGGAAGGATCAATCAATAAGGAAAGGCAGTTTACACTTACTGAACTTAAGAACATAAGGATAATCTTATGATCAAGAAGTTGACGCTCCACACTATATCGGATAAAGGTTAGGATGGAAGGATCAATCAATAAGGAAAGGCAGTTTACACTTACTGAACTTAAGAACATAAGGATAATCTTATGATCAAGAAGTTGACGCTCCACACTATATCGGATAAAGGTTAGGATGGAAGGATCAATCAATAAGGAAAGGCAGTTTACACTTACTGAACTTAAGAACATAAGGATAATCTTATGATCAAGAAGTTGACGCTCCACACTATATCGGATAAAGGTTAGGATGGAAGGATCAATCAATAAGGAAAGGCAGTTTACACTTACTGAACTTAAGAACATAAGGATAATCTTATGATCAAGAAGTTGACGCTCCACTCTATATCGGATAAAGGTTAGGATGGAAGAATCAATCAATAATGGAAAGGCAGTTTACACTTACTGAACTTAAGAAGATTAAGATAATCTTATGATCAAGAAGTTGACGGTCCACTCTATATCGGAAAAAAGTTAGGATGGAAGCATCAATCAATAATGGAAAGGCAGTTTACACTTACTGAACTTGAGAACATAAAGATAATTTTATGATTAAGAAGTTGACCCTCCATATTACATCAAACAAAAGTTTGGAAAGAAGATTCCATCAAAAATGGAAAGAGTTACTGGAGTTGATTAGAGAAAATAAAGGCACGATAAAGTTGTTGACGCTCCGCACTACAAGAAATAAATGGTTAGGAAGAAAAAATACGTAAATAATGATAATTTTTATTCCCATATCGCCGCTAGCAAGGCAGTTTAATGCCACTGTTGTGCAGGGGTTACAAAGGATGAAAATTATGAGAAAGAGAGACAGGTTATAGGGGGTGTCCGGAAGTTGGTAAGAGAAGGGTGATGAGAGTAGAGTGAATGGAGAAAGTAGCATGACAGAGAGGGGATGCAAGATAGTGAGATGGATGACTATTGACTTTACATTTAAATTCCTGAAGATCGTAGCTCTCGGGGAAGCAATTAAACGGAAGGGTATTCCATAGTCGAGAAGTGCTAGAAAAAAAGCTGCTGAGTAGAATTTGCTTTTACATTTTATAGGTTTCACAGTAAAAAGATGGGATCTAGTTGCTAATTTTGTGCTCGAGTAAATTCATATATAGGGGACACCAGTGATCTAAGTTAATCGGAGCAGGAGCCGTGAAAATATTTGTAGAATAGACACATTGCGCCGGTGAGAAAGTGACTGTATCTGAGTTGCCAAATAGGGATCGATTACATTAGAGATTCTTAGATTATGGTTAGGAATCACTAGGTGGATAGCAGGAGTACTCGACCAGATATGGCAGCAGTATTCAATGCACGGGCGAATGGTAAATTTTTATATGTGCAGGATAGTTTTAAACTGGAAAAACTTTCTGGCCCTGCGCATAGAACCGACCTTCTTAACAGCGGATTTAGCTATGGATTTTATATAATCATTCTGCTTGAGGTCTTTTGTGAGAGTTAACCCGTGTTGATGAGAGAGATGAGATACTGAATTTAGCAATAAAAAAGCATTACATAGCCATGATGCTGACGTTCTACACTATATCGAACAAAATATTAGGAATAGAATTTTCAGCAATAATAGAAAGAATAATAATAACTGCTAAGTTTGAGAAAGATGTTCGAAAAAAAGTTATTATGTTGATATTATATATTTCACCTGAATGTAGAACGACTTGCTTACGTAAATTAATAAAATACGGCCTGAAGTTCGCTGATTGGAAGGTTTTGAGGATCGTGAAACCACCTCTTAATTACTATTGGACTAATCTACCAAGGGTAGTAAAACCTGTTACAGCCCAAATGTGGTACCCATTGGTATACTGGTTACTAACCAAGTCTGTATAACCCTGTTCATGCTGTTATTTGATCCAGTTGATGAATGAAAAAGATGGATTAATATATTTGCGATTAGATGTAGTTTTTCCATATGGGTTTTTTTGAGAAAGTAAGGCCAAAGAGGCGCATTGTATTGCTTTCTATGAGACTAGCTTCATTCATTTTGATGGTAGAAACGAAATGTTTCTCTATTTACACATGTCCATCTACAGTGATCAAAGAAAGCTCGCGAAGAAAGAAATTCGGTTTTGACTTTAAACTGGAAATGTCAAACTTCAATTTATGCATTGCATGTTTTGTCACAGATGATGAAAAATAATAACACAATCGAGATGTTGATGTTCCACATTCCAACGAACAAACGGTTAGGAAGGAAACTTCTATCAATAATGAAAAGAGGAGAAGGGATAGTGAAATTGTAAAAGGAAATTGTTGACGTGCCCAACTACAACGAACAAAAGCTTAGGATACTTCCAATAATAATGTAAAGTGAGATGACAGTTACTGAATTTGAGAGGAAAAAATGAATACACAAGCAAGATATTGATATTCAACAGAACACCAACAAAATATAACTGAAGAACCTTTCATAAACAAAGAAAAACTATGATACAATTCATTGAATTAAGATAAGAAAATCATGACATAACCAAAATCTTAACGTTTCAGTTAACATCAATCAAAAAGTTAAGAATGGTGATTCCGTCAATAATGGAATGAGCAAGTTGGCAGTAGAGTATTCGTCTGATTCGTAGCTCAGTTGGTTAGAGCTCCAGTATAGTAAAGGTAGAGAGTTCGAAACTCCGGAGCCTCACTGTGTCTGTTATTTTGATGTGCGTTGTTGTGCAGTAGATATCAACCCTGAACGACAAATCGGGGAACCGAGTTGGAATTCTAGTTGAATTCCTTGCATTCACTTACACGCAAATATCCTTGGGAAAGGTATTAGTCTGTCTCTTCCCTCCAGTTATGGGTTAACTAATAGAACAGATTTGGTTCTATAGCCTTGGCTGGCAACCAGTCTACCGCAGAAGGCAACGGCGACCTACTGCGGGATAATCTTCTACCCAGTCATTCATGTCTCGAAAGAGACATGATCGCCCAAAGCGTGTATCACGTATGGTATTTAACTGACTGACTGATAACTGTTAATGAACAAGAGAAAACTATTTTCCGGAAAATCTTTTTAATATAAGAATTTTATAAGTTTCTCCTGTAAGTAGATCTTCCTGCCTCCTTGGATAAAATACATCCAAGAGCAAGTCCTCTAATGTTTTGAGGAATGTGGAACCAAATCTTAAGCACTTTTGTTTCAAGCTCAAACCTGACCCGAGTTGGTAGAACCTGTTAGGGTCCCATATAAAGTTACACACAAATACGTGTCAAAATTCTATGAATGCATAAAAACTGTTTTTTTAATTTTTTTTGAAAGCTGCACTTCAAGCAATATATTTTTTGAAAAGAAAATAAATTTGAAAGAAATTATTGAATTAAATTTGATTTAATAGAATCAGTGATTTTATGCAAATGTATAATGTGATTATGTCCATCCCAAGTGAACAAGGTCCTGGGTATGACGGTAAACTGCATCCGGCAGCAGGGCCTTTGATTGGGTAGTTGTGAGGAGCATAGAACCACCTCTTTATTGTTGTTGTTTCTAGTTCCGCCCTGACCTGGAGTGGTAGCACCTTTTAGGGTTTCAGCTATAGGCAAAAATTTAACCCACAAACGGGGGTCAAAACATAATTAAAATATAAAAATAGACTTTTATGGAAATATATACATAAAAATAGACTTTTATAGAAGAATTATTCATTTAAAAGAAAAACAATTATTTCATGATACATTTTTGAAGGAGAACATTATTGCCAGCAATACATTTTTTTAACACAAAGCTAGAAATCATCTTCATTTTTATAAAAAAAAACAATCAACCTCCTCACTATAAACAAACATAAAAAATACCTTAAAACCCCACCTTTTTGGCATTAACTAACCCACAGAGATTGATATGCAGTTAAATAAAACTCAAACTCAAACTCAAACTCAAACTCAAACTCAAATTCAAACTCATGTGAACTAGGAAAGCTTGCGAAGATAGAATTTGTGTTTTTGATGAGATTTTACTTCAGAATTAATTACATCTTACGATTTAATCAGTATTGAAAGAGAAATGTCTTACTTTACATTTTATTGCCTTATTTGCTGCCGGTGACAAAAATGCCATAATAAACATGTTAATGTTCCACACATCATCGATAATAGGTTAAGAATTAAACTTCTCTCAATAATGGAAAGTGCGATAACAATGACTTAACTTGAGAACAGAAAATAATGAAAATCAACATGTCAATATTACATACTACAGCGAAGAAAAGTTTAGGAAATATGCTACTATGTAAAATGGAAAGAGGGATAAGCACATGAGGAGATAAAATAATGAAATAATCTATACGTTAACTTTCCACACTACAATGAACAAACGTTTTTGGAAGGGAAACTACACACACAATTGAAATGTTACTGAAATGGAGAAGAGGAAATAATGACATTATCATGATGTTGTCGTGCCATACAATATAGAACCAAAACGTAAGAAAGGGACATATATCAATAATAGAAAAACGGCTTTTCAATATGAGAATAGAAAAAAATGTCAAATTTGTGATCTTCACCTTCCACACATCAATGATAAAAATAACAGGAATGATGCTTCCATGAATAATGAAAAGAGCGATAACAGTTACTGACCATGAGAAACCTATTTTCAGGAAAAATGGTTTGCAATAGGCGCGCTGCTTATGTTGATAAACTGCATCCAACAAGGCTTCTAATGCGTATGTTTTCGGGAACGTGGAACCAACTTTTGATAAAGTTTTTGCTAGCTCTAACAGTATTAACAAAAGAACCATTCTATTTTTCTTTACAATTATTCACTTTTTAATAAATACTAAAAAATAGTATGAAATACATCATTTTTTAAAACACTGGGGTGGCTTAATAATTATAACCGGTAGTATATATATATATATATATATATATATATATGATGATAATAATAACTACTTAGACTCTGTAAGAATGCACTCCGTAAATTTATGCCAATATAAACTTTCGAAAAAACCATTAAAAAACGGAACCTAAATCCGTTACAATCCGGCGTACTAAGTCGTCGGATAAATGGGGAGAAAAAAAGAAACCAGCGGAACAAGAACAAAACATTCAAGATTCCGCAGTAAAGAAAAAAAACCCAAACGGAACCAAACACAAGAAAAAGTGCTCGATACGAAAGTACTAAAATACAATAGTAGAGCAAAAACACACGAAAAATCTAAAGTGAGCCAAAACCTACTGCGGTTTCACACTACGGATCGTCAGGGATAAGGCTTTTTCCTGACGATCCGTAGTGTGAAACCGCGGTAGGTTTTGGCTCACTTTAGATTTTTCGTGTGTATATATATATATATATATATATATATATATATATATATATATATATACGGCAAAGACAATATAAATTAATGCGTTTAGCAGTTTTACAGTATTCAAAGATTCTTCAAATATGTAAAATAATGTATCAAAAACCTCCAAAAACAGTGAAAAATTATATATATATATATATATATATATATATATATTCTACGGGGGATATGAAGCGCTTAAATAATTTTCAGACGATTCAAAGAAATTTATCGGAATTGACGCATTAATCAAATATCAGTCTACGCAAAAGCTGGTTATGCAGTTTTATTTGCATGCCATTTCGCCTGAAGTCTTTACAGCGACATTTCCATTAAGTCAACAACTAAATGCTTTAATGCTTGTCATTATTCTTATCTTACCCTCCGTTGTGTCTAATTTTTTTTACATAATTCATGAGAGGCGAATATAAATTGAAGAGTTTAACAGATTTACCGTATTCAAATTGTGAGAGATTCTGAAATTATGTAAAACAAAGTAGCGAAGGACGTGGAAAATACAGAGAAATTATTTAAATCATGAGAACTTTATTTTGCTGCTCATAAGACGCATGTATTTTCTAAAAGTTTAGTGCTATACGTGATACACGCTTAAGTGATCATGTCTCAAAAGAAACATGACTAACTAGGCAGAAGATTTTCCCGCAGTGGTTTACAGTAGAAGTGACTTACTCGGCGACCTAAAAGGGCTAGAGTTGAGTGCATATTTTGCAAGGGAGAGTGAAGACGGTGAACTAGTGAGCGTTGGTCGAATGGAAGAGCATATCGCACGTCGTGGTAAACAGAATTGATGTCGCTTGTAGCCGTTTATATTTACTATGATGAGCGCTCATTGGCTGAGTGGTAGCCATGTCGAGTGCATAAAACTTGCTATGCTTATTTGAGGGTGTCGTCGTTGTTGTTATTCGAGCCGTCGTTCTCGTGAGAATACCGTTTCAGAGATTAAGACTAGACTTGTGAATTTGGTTTGCCTGTTTAGAATATTTTCCTGTGGTTGTTTCCTACCAACGGTAAAAATTTTTTCCCCTTTTTGCAACAGTTGCCATTACATTTTGCGGTAGATTAGTTGACAATCAAAGCTACAAAACCCAACCTATCCTGTTATTTAACCCACATCTAGAGGGGAGAGACAGATTAATACCTTCCCCAAGTGTATTTGCGTGTAAGTGAAAGCAACAAATTCAACTGGAATTCGAACTGGGTTCTCCGATTTCTCGTTCCGAGCCGATATCCACTGCACGCAACATATATCTCCAAAAATCAACTCTAAATCGATGATCGGTGTTATGATATTGTAGTGTGGTATAAACGTCAACTTCAAAGTTACATTTTATTCTGAGCCATTGAAATTAAAATGATCCAGTTTTTGGAAAATTAATTTAACAACGTTTTGAGAGAAGCAGTTGGGGTACTCAAGTATAGATAAGGAACGAAAACCCTGCTTAACTAATAAGGTTAGGTATCAGTGGCTTTATTCATTTTAACTAATCTTCTAACAATTATATTCTAAATAGTTACTATAAATTTACTACCATATTTCGGTTTGTGATTACTTTCTATAATTAACCCTGTTTTCATACTGAACTATAATATTTATTATGTAAAATTAGGGATATTAGTGAGGGCTATGAAAAACAAGTAAAAATATTTTTTCGATTATTCTTCAAAGGTTTTCTGGAGGAAGGAGGGAATCTAATGCATCGCTGACCTTATTAGCAGAGAAATACAGTAACACATTCAATTCGAATTTTTAAAAGCATGTTTTATTCTATAAAATACAAGCAGTGTAGCCCGGCGTTGCTCGGGTGTAATGAAAGCTTTAAAACTAATCCATGGTCCTGGAGCTCAGACTCTTTGGACGTTGGCACGAAAGACAAAAAGCAATAGTTGTTTCCAGTTAAAGCGAAACCGTAGACTGAAAGAAAAATGAATGGATGTAAGTCAAATTTTGATTTCCTGGTATCGATATCAAATACGTTTTTTTTCGTCGTAAACTGAATTTTGAAAGCTAAATAAGTCCTCTAAGGAAATGGTATCATGGCTGAGACTAAAAACTACAAATATACCTACTGAGAGCCGAACCCGAAGCAGAAACTAAAATAAAATGGCTGAAAAAAATACAGATATACAGGCAGATAAACAAACACATACACAAACATCTTGCCTTTTATATATATATATATATATATATATATATATATATATATATATATATATATTGTCGACTTTCTGCACTATTGTAAGAACTGCAACCTTGAAACTTCTGAATATTGTTTATTATGTCTTTTTCTACAAGTGTATCACATTTGATTAAAATCGGACCATTCCTTCTATAACCCAATATTTTCGATTATCGATTTTTGATATTTATCGGGGGTACCTCGACACAAAATCTAGCTAAGAAGATTCGCAGCCGCTTATCGTACAACTGTGTAAATTTTCAAGAAAATTGGTTCAGCCATTTCGGAGTCTATAGGTAACGGACACACACACGCACACACACACACACACACACACACACACACAAAATTCCATTTATAAATAAGTTTTAACTTTTTATATGTAGATTAGTTTATATATATTGGCGTGGTAACTGTATAAAGCTTTCCCAGAATTTTCATTATTCATTGTTATGATTCCCGATTAACCGGACACCTTGGGACAGCAACTGAAATTATGAATTACCTAACTTATTATCGAACAAGAATAACAAGAAAGTAATATTCTTGATATTAATTTAAAAATTATATATATTATCAAGTAAAATGTTCAACCGCTTTGTTCAATGTTTTACCCAGTTTATTTTCTTATCGAAAAATGCATCATTTACATTTATATTTATAATTATATTTATTTATATCCCTTGTTTATAATCGGAATATCAGAACATTTAAATTTGTACTATTTATATTCGGAATATCGGAATATTTACATCTACATTATTTATATTCCGAATATCCGAATATTTACGTTTACACTATTTCTATTCGGAAAAGCAGAATATTCATATTACACTATCTATATTCGAAACATCGGAATATTTATATTTACACTATTTATATTCGGAATATCGGAATATTTATATTTACACATTTTGTCTTCAGAATACCAGAATATTTATATTACACTATTCATATTCGGAATATCGGAATATTTATAATTACAATATTTATATTCGGAATATCAGAGTATTTATATTACACTATTTTTATTTGAAATATCAGAATATTTTTTTTTAATCATCTCACCCCAAGCAAGGCATTCCACTGCCACTATTGCGCATGGGGTTACATAGGAGAAGGTAAAGAGAAGGAGTGGTTAGACATAGGGAATGTCAGGAGGAAGGTGACAGATGAGTAAGGATAGCGAGGATGAGGGTTGGGCAGATGGGAAGAGTGTTTGATAGAATGGGAGCAGGTTAGTGTGTTAGGAGGTGTCTATTGACCTTACATTTAAACACCTGGAGATTGTAGCCGTCGGGGAAGCAATCGTGTGGAAGAGAATTCCACAGTCGGGAAGTGCGAGGAAAGAAACTGTTGGAGTAGAAGTTTCGGCTGCATTTTATCGGTTTCACTGTAAAAGGGTGGGATCTAGTTGCTAATCTAGTATCACGTTCAAATTCGTATTTAGGGGGCACCAGTGATCTAAGTTCATCGGAGCAGAAGCCGTGAAAGTATTTATAGAAGAGACACAGGGAAGCCACGTCGCGCCGGTGGGAGAGAGACTGCAGGCGGTCTGCCAAGTCAGTATCTATCACATTACAGACTCTCCTCTGAACCTTATCGAGAAGCCCGAGGAGAACAGCAGGGGCACCCGACCAGATATGGCAGCAGTATTCAATGCACGGGCGGATGGTAGATTTATAAATGTGCAGGATAGATTTAGACGGGAAAAACTTCCGGGCCCTACACAGAGAACCGACTTTCATAGCAGCGGATTTAGCAATGGATTCGATATAGTCATTCCATTTGAAGTCCGCTGAAAGTGTGAGACCAAGGAGACGTAGTGTTTTACTCTCTGCGAGGTAAGCCTGGTCCATGCTAATGGGAGGTAGGTGAGATTGTCGATGATGGTTAATTGAGAGTAGCTTCGTTTTAGAAGCATTAAAATTTACTAGTCATTTCTTACCCCAGTCCAATATGGATTGGAGGGCTTTTTCAATCTCGACTGCGAGGTTAGCTTTGACGCCTACACCAGATTTTTGTAGGAGGCGAGAGTAAACTGTGGTATCATCGGCGTACAAACCTATTTGGGCTCTTATGGAAACAGGGAGATCATTAATGTATATCAAGAAGAGTGTAGGACCTAAGATGGAGCCTTGGGGGACACCTGCATTTGTATGGTAGTTCTGAGAGACAAGTCCGTTTAATACCACCTTCATTGCGCGGTCAGAGAGGAATGACTGGATTAGTTGAAACAAATGTCCAGTTATACCATAGCTCCGCAGTTTACATAGAATGCCAGCATGCCAAACTCTGTCGAACGCCTTAGATATATCTAATGCAACGGTTCGGGCTTCGCCATTCCTGTCGAGTGCCTGGTATATGTACTCGGTGATGGTCGTTAGCATATCAGCAGTAGACCTGGTGAAGCGGAAACCATATTGCTTGTCCGAGAGGAGCCTGTGTGCTGTGAGATGCTGAACCACCTCGGCGTTGATAATATGAATATGTCTATATAGAGTATTTATATTCAGAATATTGTCTTCATCTTTAGTGTTATTAATTCAATGTTTCGATCAATGTGGACTCCGGCCTTTGGCAGGTGCATGGCGGACAGTACAATGACCGAAATGTTTTGATATCAATAATCATGATCAGAACAATGGCCCGAAAATAAATAGTGTAGGTTATAATAACGCCTCATCTCAGATATTCAAACCAAAATGCATCATTCTTTTATCGTTTTTCTGGGTGGCTTTGCGTTCTTCTACTGTTAATTCCCGAAATTAGCGTAAAATATATGTTTATTTAAAGAGAGCTACTGCTTGAACTAGCAACCAAATCTTAAAGTTTTTTTTTTTAATCATTTCACGCCGAGGAAGGCAGAAATGCCACTGATGAGCCGGGGTGGGGCTACATAACTGTAAAAAGATTAATTAGAAAAGAGTGAGGAATACAAACTAGTTAGAAAGGAGCAACAGAAAGCTGAAAATGCAGGTGCGATGACAGATACATAGGTGGAGAGAAAGAGAAGGTTATACGGGGGTGGGGAGGGAGTTAGAGTCCAGTGGTTAGTAGATGAGTATTGACTTTGCATTTAAATTTCTGGAGGTTGTAGCCGTCAGGAAAGCAAGAATATGGGAGCGAGTTCCACAGGCGCGAAGTGCGAGAGAGGAAGCTGCAGGAGTAGAATTGTCGTCTGCATTTGGCTAACCTGACTCTGAATGGGTGGGACCCAGTTGCCAATCTGGTTGCACGAGTAAACACCTGTTGAGGAGGCACCAGTGACTTAAGTTCGTCAGAGCAGAAGCCATGAAAGTTTTTATAGAACAGAAAAAGGGAGGCCACATTTCGACGGTAGGGAAGTGGCTGCAGTCGAGCCGCCAGATCACTACCTATCACATTACAGACTCTCCTTTGGATCCTGTCAAGAACACTGAGGAGAACGGCAGGGGTACCTGACCATAAATGGCAGCAGTACTCCATGCACGGACGGATGGTTGACTTGTATATATGCAGGATGGATTCAGGCGGAAAAATCATCCTGGATCGACATAGTGACACAAACTTCTTAGCAGTAGATTTTGCTATGGATTCAATATAGTGGTTCCATTTGAGGTCTGAGGAGAGGGTTAGGCCGAGGAGGGGTAGTGTATTGCTCTCAGGGAGAATCGCTTGGTCCATGCTTATGGGAGGCAGGAGAGGTTGCCTGTAATGGTTGACAGACAACAGCTTGGTCTTAGACGAATTGAAGTTGACAAGCCACTTCTTGCCCCAGTTCACCACGGAGTGTAGATCCCGTTCAAGGTCAGCAGCGAGATTATGTCTGTCCGCCACGACAGGTTTCTTACTGGTGCGGGAGTATATTGTAGTATCATCTGCGTAGATGCCTACTTGGGACTTGATCTCATCTGGGAGGTCGTTGATGAAAATAAGGCAGAGCGTCGGGCCCAGGATAGAGCCCGGTGGGACACCAGCATTCGTGCTGTAGAATGAAGAGGCACGCCTATTCAAAACGACCTTCATGTTGCTGTTATTTAAAAAAGATTGGATTAGGTCAGCAGGCGACCGATAATACCGTAACTCCGTAGCTTGCATAGGAGGCCAGAGTGCCAAACCCTATCGAAAGCCTTGGAGATGTCATGAGCAAACGCGCGAGCCTCGTGAGACTCATCAAGGGCCTGGAGCATGTACTCCGTTACGGTTGTTAGCAAGTCGGCCGTGAACCAGGCAAAGAGGAAGCCATATTGCCTGTCAGAGAAGAGTTTGTGGGCAGTGAAATTTTGAACTATTTCAGCATTGATTATGGCCTCGAATACTTTCCCGAATATCGGTAGAAGACTGATAGGGTGATAGTTGGGTAGGTCCGAGGGTTCACCATAATTCTGAAATACAGGAACGACTGAAGAGAACTTCCAGCATGCAGGAAAGCAGGAGACAGAAAGGCAGTAGTTAAACAGTTTAGAGAGGACAGGGGAAAGTTCAGGAGCACACCTCTTAAGGACTATCACCGGGATTCCATCGTCTCCACACACCTTATGGGGGTCGAGTTTTGAAATTACTCTGGATACTACTGTCGGGGTAATATATACGTCGTGCAGTTTGTCTCAGTTCTAATAGGGAAATCGGATGGGTGTACTCCGGACGAGTCGAATGTGGAGTTGGATGAGAATCTGCAGGCAAAGCACTCAGCTTTGTACGCAGATGACGTGAGAACCTCAAATCCATGGATTAAAGAAGGTATTGAGGATTTCCTATTGTTGAGCACTCGTTTACAAATCCTCCAATAGTCCTTGGAGCCGAACTTGCGGTCAGCTATGTGCTGTCGCATTCTCTCAGCAAACAGCAGTTTGGCGTAATTTAGGGTTCTCTTGCACTCATTGCGAGCAGATATGAACAGGCGCCTATTGTGATCATTTGACTGTCTCCGGAATAGACGGAAGTAATGGTTCCTGTGGGCAATGGCGGCTGAGCAGGCCGGAGAGAACCACGGAGAGGAATGAGGTTTTAAGCAATACTTCCTGGTGGGTATGAAGGCATCAATGCCAGCTTTCACCCATGACGAGACCTCAGAGGCACAGTCATCAACTGATAGGTCAAACACTTTTCCCCAAGGGACGTCGCAGAGGAAATCGCGAAAGGCATCCCAGTCAGCTTTTTGGTAGAGGTAGGAGGTCCTATAGGTAGCGGGCTTCTGGGGGAGTGAGATTGGAAAGAAATACTGAGAGAGAGCGCAGCGTGGTCAGGCTTGCCGAGAGGGCAAAGCTGCGAGACTTGACAGGCGTCAGGCGCAGAGGTGAAACATATATCTAGCAGTGAAGAATGACCCGAGGGTGTGCTTGGGAAGCGAGTGGGGAAGTCCACCACTTGCGTAAGGGATTGGGAAATAGCAAAGTTCATGGCGTGAATGCCCCCTGGATCAGTAATGGCGTTTTCAAGCCACTCAGAGTGATGGGCATTGAGGTCTCCAAATACAAATATGTGGGCGAATGGGAGATAGGAAATAGCCTTATCTATGTCGTCAGCAATGCTATCTAGTAGGGAGCAGTCAGGAGAGGAGGGAGAACGGTAAAGAAAGAATAGGTAACTAACCGAACTGAGGAGAGACAGGCGGAGACATATGTATTGGTGGTCAGTCGATTCGAGTGAAGTCACCCTAGCTATGGGGAGGTGTTCGCTGACATAGACACCCAGCCCATGCTTGTGGACAGTGGAATCCTTCCTTAAAAGGGGAAGATTACCAGAGATGAAGAAGTCAGAGGAGGGAATAGCTGAGTTGAGGTTAGTTTCGCAGAACGCAAGGATGTCAGGGGACTTTTCATGCAGGAACGCTTCTACACTAAGAAAGTTAGTACGAATGCCCCGGATATTAGTGAAGGAAAGGTTAATGGGTTTAGGTGGTTTGGATTTAACTGGTTTAGGGTCATTTCTGATTTGTTTAGTCATGATTCTGATTGTAGAAAGGGACTTAGGGTAGAGGATACAGGCGGTCATTATCCACGATCGGTAAAGAAAGAATAGGTAACTAACCGAACTGAGGCAGGCGGAGTCATATGTATTGGTTGTCAGTAGATTCGAGTGAAGTCACGCTAGCTATGGGGAGGTGTTCGCTGACGTAGACACCCAGCCCATGCATGTGGAGTTCGCTGACGTAGACATATTTCATATATTGTGCTTTATTCTTTGAAATCGGGTCTGATGAAATAGTTGAGCAATATTTTTACCATCAGGATTGCGGCCATATTACGTTGAATACACCGGTTCTCGCTCGATCACCGAAGTTAAGCAACGTTGAAATTGGTCAGTACTTAGATGGGTGACCGCTTGGGAATACCAGGTGTTGTAAGCGTTTAGTGACGGATGTGCGTTGTATTTGCAATGGATATCGGCTCGGAAAGAGAAATTGGCGTGCTGAGTTCGAATTCCAGTTGAATACCCTGCATTCACTTAAGCACTGGTACCATTGGGAAAGATATTAATCCGTCCCTTCCCTTCAGTTATTGGTTAAATAACAAGGGTAGGACTTGGGGATCCTGCTCTTAAAAACAAATCCCAATGAGTCTTGATACTCGAAAAGAAAAAGTATTACTAGACACAAAACTTATATAAAAACAACAATAAATTGTTGAAAGAAAAAGGTATTACCAGCAATAAATAAATAAAATTTAGTTGGCAATAAATGACCCGCCGAGGTTGATATGCCCTAAAAATTACCAACTAAAAATCTTTACCAATATTCAATTTCTCTACTCTTTGTTTTTGTCATTCAAATTGGGGCGAATTCAATTTCATAATGTCAAATCAAATATTATAAGAAAACGAGACACTTGTTGAACAATAACTCCACAGAATAAGCGTCCACGTCTGTCAAAAACTGTCACTACCTGGTTAGAATATTAAAACGGGTGGACCATGTACGAATAATTAGGTGATGATAATCGGCGAAGTTCTGTACTCTTGAATGCCTAATAACCGCTTGCTGGATACATTTTTTATGGATTATCATCACTTGGCAGGTTATTGAAAACCATATTGTTTTAGATTTAAAAATTTTCTTTTCGATAATAATGGTTTAGTGATGCAAGATTTACTATTTAACATATAGCTGGGGGTAGAAGAGGTGAAAATATTCTTTCACTAGGGTATTCCGGCTTAATTGACTATAACAAACCCAACAGGGAATTCGAACTCTGCTGTCAATTAAACATTCTGAGACATTATCCTTTACATGAGCCACACATTCAAGCTTACAGCACCTGGTATTAACTAGTGGTGATCCATCTAGTTACTGTCCAGGGTCAACTTTGCGTGATCGTACGAGACCCGGTGATTCAACGAGATGTAGCCGTAACTACGTAGGTGAATACAACGAACCCAGCAGGGATTATAACTCCGCTTTCCTATAAACAATTCTGAGACATCCCATTAACGAGCAACGTATCCAAGCTTGCAAGAACTGATATTACATAGTGGTCAACCATTTAAATACTGACCAGGGTCGGCGTTGCGTGATCGTACGGAAACCAGTCGTTCATCTTGATGGGACCGTAAGTACGTAAGTAAATGTAACGAACACAACAGGAATTGTAACTCCGTTTTCCGATTAACGCTTCTGAGACATTAACCCATTCACGAGCCATACTTCCTAGCTTACAGCACCTGGTATTATCTAGTGGTTGCTTATCTTGATACTGACCAGGGTCGACATTGTGTTATCGTATTGAAACCGGACGTTCAACGTTATGTGACTGTAAGAATGTAACTAAATATATTGAACCCAACGGGAATTGGAACTCCCCTTTCAGATTAGCAATTCTGAGACATTATTCCCTTAATGAGTCTTACTTTCAAGATTACAGTACGTGGTATTATCTAGTGGTTTTTTATCTAGATACTGACTAAGGTCGACTTTGTGTGATCGTACGAGAACCGGTGATACAACGTGATGTGACCATAAGCCCCTAGTAAACCTAAGTGTTCTTTTTGTTGCCACATTCTTTAATAATTTCTCGTTACTTACATGCGTTGTACATCGTTTTTTCGATATTTTTTGTTAGAAACATATTTCGGTTGCCCCTGTTTCCTTTTGGTTAATGAAATACTAATGTTTTCTTCTAAGGAAAGGGTTAAGCCTTTAACCTTGCCATTCTTACAGGACATTTAGCAAAAGATTGTATATATGAGTTACAGTTGATCTGGAATAAACTAGATTTGGAGTAAAATAGATGTACAAAGAATACATAATGTATATTGTTATGGTTTATCAACACTTTGCAGATTATTTAAAACTAGAAATCATTTTTGGATTCTAAGAATTATTTTGGAAATAATAATGATTTGCTGCTACATGTTCTACTATTCAACTCATAGTTGGGTTGAAAAGTGGTGAATTTATACTTTTCATAAATGGGTATTTGTGCTTAAGTGAGCTTATTTAAAACAAATGAAACTGGAAAACAGTTATCCGATTTCAAGTTGCCAGCCGTTATCCATTACATCACCTGCACATCCAAGCTTACAGCATCAACCCATCAAGCACGACGTTGCTTAACTTCGGTGATCGGACGAGAAACGGTTTTTCAATCCTAATTTCTCTTCTTGTGTGTCGTTATAGATTTATTCTCTCGCTTTTTGCTGAATTATTGCGTGCTTTAACTAATAATGTTCTAAAGTAGCCACGTATCAGAAGATAATAACGTTTCTATTACACAAAAGATGAGACAGTTGGTTCCATTAAAATGAAATGGTGAAAAATGTGATCAAGTCAAAAATAATTTGGTATTGTTTTTCTATTTCACCAACACGCAGCAGTTGGCCGCGCCGGCTTGATATTAATTCTTTTTTTATAATTGAAATAAACGTTTAAAGACCTCAAACTACAAAGAAATCTGTGGGGGTTTCGTGGAATTAAGTTGTTTCCATCATTTGCGCTTATTAATATATTATCTGGAAACCGAAATTAAGAGGAGAATGAATAAAACTGTAAGGTAGAAAAATGTAAAAAATATCAAAGAATAAATTAGTAGAAAGGTGACAAAAATAAAGCAGTTAATAAAGTAACATCGTATATATGAGACGGAAGGCAAACAGATCTGAAGTATTAAACCTTGTGTTTTGTCCAGGAACATTGCAATCATGGCCGTATCTGACTACCGGGCACACCGGGCACACCGGGCACGTGTCCGGGCCGATCAGTGCAATCATCGTGAAAATCCGGGCAAGGAAAAATGCCTTCGTCAGAAATCAAACTAAGCAATTCACAAAAAAAGAAAGAAAGAAAGAAAGAAAGAAAAACGAAGAAAACCTCCGAATGAACGCAGTAAAAATCTGTTTGTTTATTTATTAATTTTGGGATAAAAGACTGGTTATACTCAAAAAGTCCGAACCCGATTTCCTTCTTTCGTTCACGTTCTGTGTCTAATTTCCATTGGAATAGCCGAAGAAATCAGCAAAAATCATAGATTCATAAACGGATGACACTGATGATGTCGTCACATTGTCAACTAATAAATCCGGGCAATTATCTCTGTGCCCGGTGTTTTTAGCATCAGACAACGTCCCTGATTGCAATAATAATAATAATAATGATAATAAAATAGAAATTAAAATAGAGCTTTAAGTGGGTGATAGAGTGTAATTAAAACAGAATACACCTTCTGCAGCCGAAGAAGCCTTAAAAAGAAATCAAAGGAAAACACAATCGACCAGATAATTGAGACGACGGCAAGATGAATCATTTCACAGTCAACATTCTGACCGTAGCAAACAATCTGATGTAGACAAACTTTGTACCCGTCAGTGAGGATATAATATAAGGTTAAAAGCTGAAAACAAGGCTTTTATTTCTTCTGCAGAGGTCCAATGCTTACTCACTAGAAATTATGATGCACATATATCCTAAAAAACGTTATCCCAAAACAAAGATTCTTTGATGAATGTACTGAAAAAATAGAGCATCTTCTGTTAGTCTGCACGGTATTTTTTAATAATTTCACACCAAGGAGCGCGGTACCGCCACCGATGTGCAGGGGCTACATAAGAGAGTTAAAGTTTTAGACAAGAAAAAATGAAGACACAAACGAACCCACTACTGGGGGAGAAAGAGAAAGGGCAAGTGAAGGATATGAACACAGGAGTGTAGAGAGAAGGGTAGAGAGAAAAAAAAAAGAATAAGATACGCGGAGTGATGTGGAAAGGGCTGGAGTTAAGTGGCTAAGAGATGAGAATTGACTTTGCATTTAAATTCTTGGAGTTTGTAGCCGTCAAAAAAGCATTTATATGAAAAGGAGTTCCATAGGCAGGAAGCGCAAGAAAAAAAGGTACTGGAGTAGAATTGTCGCCTGCAATTTGGTTGATCTAACTGTAAAAGGGTGAAGAGTCACCAGTGACCTAAAATCTTTGGAGCAGACGCCATAAAAATATTTGTAGAAGGAAGCCACATTCCGCCTATGAGAAAGTGACTGGAGTCGTGATGCCAGGTCTGGACCAATCACATTACAAATTCTCCTTTGGAGCTTGTCGAGAGCACTGAGACGAACAGCAGGGGCACCTGACTAGATATGATAACAGTATTCTATGCACGGTAGAATGGTTGATTTGTATATGTGCAAGATGGATTCTGGCGGTAAAAATGCCTGGCCCGACACAGTGACCCAACATTTCTAGCAGTGGAATTAGCTATTAAATCAATGTAATTATTACACGTGAGGTCGTAAAAAAGGGTAAGACCTAGAAGGCTCTGTGTATTGCTTTCGGGGAGACATGCTTGGTCCATGCTTACCGGTGGATGGAGAAATTGCATGTAATGGTTGACAGATAGGAGTTTTGTTTCAGAGGCAGTGAAATTTACGAGCCACTTCTTACCCCAATCCACCACTGATCATATCCCGAGATCAGCAGGGAGTTCATGTTTGACCCCGTCGCCAGATGTCTTACTGATGCGAGAGTAGATGGTCATGTTATCTGCATAGATACCTACTTCGGATTCGATCACGTCTGGGAGATCATTTATGAAGATTAGAAAGAATGTTGGGCCTAGGATAGAGATCTGGGAACACCAGCTTTCGTGCGGTTGGATGTGGAGGCATGTCCATTTAATACATTTACATTGATTATGCGGTTAGATAAGAAAGATTGGCTCTGATCAAGCAAGCGTACAGTGATACCATACCCCCGAAGTTGCGCAGGAGTGCAGCGCGCTAAACCCTAACAAAAGCTTTGAAGATATTCAGAGCAACAGCACAAGCCTCACCGAACTTATCGAGGGCCCGGTATATGTCCTTTGTGATGGTCTTTAGCATTTTGGCAGTAGACCCAGAAAAGCGGAATCCATACTGTCTGTCTGAGAACGGTTTATGGGCAGTAAGATGTTGAACTATCTCAGCATTGATCATAGCCTCGAATATTTTTCCGAAAATTGGTAGGAAGCTTATAGGGCGATAATTGGATAAGTCATTTCCTCTGAGTTCTTAAGTACAGGATCCACAGAAGAGGACTTCCAGCAGACAGGAAAACAGGAAGCAGAAAGGCAGTAATTATGGAGTATAGAGAGGAGAGGGGAAAGTTCATGTGCACATTTTTTCAGGACAATGACCGAGATTCTCTCACCTTCTCTCACCTTATGGGGGTCAAGCTTTGATATTAATTTAGATACCAGAGACGGACTTCTGCAAACATCTTTCAGTTGAGCCTCAGTTCTAAGTGGGGAGTTGGGTGCGAGTACTCCTGACTAGTCAAATGTAGAGTTTAATGAGAATCTGCGAGCAAAGCACGCGGCTTCGTTCACAGGTGCCGTGAGGACCTCGAATCTATTAATTATGACAAATTGAGTCAATACCTGCATTGAAAAATCTGTAACGTTTAAAAAAAGGCAACTCCAAAAATTTGGTTACTGACATAGGACCTGCGCAAAATTTA
This sequence comes from Ascarosepion bandense, assembly GCA_037127315.1. NCBI lineage: Eukaryota > Metazoa > Mollusca > Cephalopoda > Sepiida > Sepiidae > Ascarosepion > Ascarosepion bandense. The sequence goes on from JBBBDQ010002022.1 coordinate 1,520,650, forward strand.
TGGAACTTTACAATACACACAGAGAAAGAACAATCAAAGCTAATGATCAAGTATTTTGATCAAAGACTGCAAAAACAAAATAGGCTGTTTTATTACCATGCCAGGGTGCAATGTGTATCTGAAGATCTTATAAAACACTCTAAGCACAAATGAAGGCCTTTGAAATCGAAATTTATTTTTTATAAGCGTTTCACCCCGAGCAAGGCATGTCACTGCCACTATTGCGCAGGGGGCTACATAGAGTGGAGAAAGGATGGTTAAATATAGGAAATGTCAGAGGGTGGGTGATAGGCGGGTAAGGATACCGAGAATGGTTAAATATAGGAAATGTCAGAGGGTGGGTGACAGGCGGTTAAGGATACCGAGTATGAGGGTTGGGTAGATGAGAGTGTTCTGAGTATAATTGGGAGTGTGATCTCAGAAATGTTTCACATCAGGACATTAGAAACTCCAGTTCAACCTCTCAAATTGAATGGATTCCTAGCCCATAGCTCAAAAGATTAGAAATAATGGTACTGACAAAAACAGCCCGAACTTTACAAAGGTATTTATTTATGTAAAATATGTGGGATTTTAGGTGACTTTTTTCTCAAGAAATGTTCAATCGAAAATGTCATTTAAGATTTTAGATCTCTGGTTAAGAACTGGGAAGAAATGTGTATACGCCAGAAACCAAAGGAGATAATAATAATAATAATAACATTATATAACGGACTGTAATATAGCAATCAAGGAATTTGAAAAACTGTCAAAATATAAAGACCTGGAAATTGAAATAGAAAAAATGTGGAAATTGAAAACAAGAGTTGTGCCAGTGATAGTAGGTGCACTTGGAATGATAAAAAATGGAACAAAACAACACATTGAAAGAATCCCTGGAAACCCCAGCTTAAGAGATATACAAAAAATTGTCTTATTAAGTACAGCCCACACACTAAGGAAAAATTTATCTATGTAATGCGAGGGATGATGAGGAAGATGGAAAAACATGAAATGGAGCCATAACAACACGCCACGACCTGCCTTAGGTCTCCCCGCACTCTTGATTGGTAGTGAGACCAAAGCAGAAATCGAAATATGATGAAAAATGACATAATAATAATAATAATAATAATAATAATAATAATAATAATAATAATAATAATAATAATAATAATAAATTGTAAATGAGGGTGAAACATTCACAATTAAAACGAAAGAAATAGTGCATAAAGATTACTATAGAAGGCTACGACTGATATTAAAAACTGAATTGAATTCTCAGAACAGAATTATGGCCATTAATAGCCTTGCAATCCCAGTTGTCCAATATAGTTTCAATATCTTAAACTGGAGTCTAAACGATATCAGACGAATAGATTCTAAAACAAGAAGGCTTCTTTCTAAGCATAAGATGCATCATCCAACGGCTGATGTAGACCGTCAATAGATACCCCGTAAAGAAGGTGGAAGAGGTCTTATTCAGCCAGAATTGTCATACAAGACAACAACTATTGGCTTACTAACATACGTAGAAACAAGAAAAGAATGGGATGATACAATTAGTCAAACAACATGAAAACAGAAAGAAAAATATTCAATAATAAAAGAAGGCAGTCAATACAAACAAGATTTACATTTAGTAGATTCTGTAGAAAAGCAAAACAGAAGCCAAGAACCAACTATTGCGGCACAAATATGAAAATGAAAGCCAAAGATAAAGCTCTTAAACAGATGAAACCACGCTGGCAACACAAACCTCAGCATGGCAAATATCCAGAACGTGCCAATAAATGCAATGTTGATAAAGTTAATATTCATCGATGGTTACGTGCATCTGGATTAAAATCTGAGACTAAAGGCTTTATTCTT
>JBBBDQ010002022.1:1525000-1567500 GCA_037127315.1 Ascarosepion bandense
TTTCGGCATTAAATGTCTCATAAATTGCTGATATGCAGTTAAACAAACAAATCAAATCATATCATGTCTTGCAAAGTTAATGCAGGCACGCCAAGCAAATTTGTCATTCATCGTAAAGATTGCAGAATCGTTTGGGCGCAATGCCACGAAACCGCGTGTAATACTTAAACGCATCACGGTAGCAGCGGGTTTATTTGGATATTGACTCGTTAAACTGGGTAACAATAATCGTTATCTGTTGGCGCTATTCTTTAGAACGATGTAAACCGGGTATCCACAATGCAAAAGCTTTCAGAATCAACATAATATATATAAATATATATATATATATCTATATCTATCTATATATATATCTATATATATATATATATATATATATATATATATATATATATATATTAAAATACTACATAAGTGATGAAAAATGTATATTTCTTTTTCTTCTTATTCTTATTATTATTCTTATTATTATATTATTATCATTATTATATATATATATATATATATATATATATATATTTAGATAGAAATGTTCTAACAATATCACAATAAGATTATGTGAACATTGCTTCAGGTCAAAGCCGTGTTTTACTGTTATTTCAAAAAAGTGAAAGTAATATAAAGAACGTTCACTGAATAATAAATATTCATTGAAAATTCATGAACATGTGATGGGGTGTGTGTAAGATATCCAAAAATATAATCAATTTTTCTCTTTAGATATAAGCACATCCTGTGTGAACGAATATATCTATATCATATTATTTCATGTTATCTCCATTTCTGTACGCCTTTTGTGCACTTATATCCATGAGTTTAAGAGGCTAGTTTTGGAAGTGCTACTCAAACATCAGTGATCGATTCCAACTAAATTCCTAGATATATTAAATTTTATTTTTGACGGCAGCAACAATTTTAACAACATAAGATATGCATTTGAAGTGTAGGGATCAGGTTAATGTTTATTTTGTTCAGCCTTGTGTCAGACATAATCGAACTCCCTACAGTTTACAGAATTTTTGTTGAATAATATTTATCAGAATTATTATTAGAAGGTTTTCGTAAGAAGGTAGGTTGTCAGCAGTTGGAATGTGTGGATTAGTGTAGAAGAGTGGAATAATAAAATATACACATTGAATGTAAAATAGAAATTTATTACAAGAAGGAATAACAAAAGTTTTAGAAATTAATGTTCAGTGAGAAAGTTGTGAGTAGTGTTCGTATTCGATGATAAAGTAATTGTTGAGATAGGGAGTGAGAAAGTGAGAGGGAGAGAGAGAGAGAGGACAATGTCCGGGTCATTTGAAGTTGAGAGTTACATCTTTGATGTGGTCAGCCTCTTCTGAAATGACCTCTGTGACCGGTTAGAGACCATCCTTAAATATTTAATTCAGTCACGTGTTGTGACTCAAAAAATTAATTTTTCTTTAGCTATGGAAAACCGTTTCTCTGACGTATTTTGAATTTTGCGATTTGATTACCAATCAGAATCCAGAGTTCCGCTACAGTTCCGAAAGAGGAATTTGATATTTATTTATTTTTGGTTTACTTCCGGAACGTTTGCGTGGAGCCCAGATGCGCAAAGACCAGTTTTGGTCATTTGCTTTCTGGATCTCTGAGGGCAAACATCCGGTCCCTCGCTTGCTTGGTATCACGACACATTTGACACAATTTTGATAGTAGACACAGAAAGGAAACTGTCAGAACTCCGACAGAAATTAATGAAAGAAAGCAAAAATAAAGGATTAAATATTAGTTGCAAGAAGATAAAATGTATAGCTCTCAGTAGTACGAACACAGCATACAAATAAGTAATTAGAGATACCATAACTTAGCGAAAAATGTTGAATATTAGGGAAAGACTTTAACAGAAGTTAGAAAGTGCGACACGGAAATCCGAAGATGTATTAGGATAATTGAAAATGCGAAAAACAAAATATTAAGGAATAGAAATCGCATAAAACAAAGAAAACAGTACTAAACTGTCATCAATTCTTTTTTATGGCAAAAGTAAAAATGTTGTTAATTTTTGTTATATCTTGTTTTCTAGCCGTTAAAATAGAAAGTCTTGTGTAGGTACTCATCGTGATCTCTGCAAGAAATATTATAAAGACTGACTCCAACGATGTATATGTGTAAACACACAAAACGGCGTTATAAGGCCAGAAGTGGGAAAGGAGACAGTATGGTAACCTTTTGCCTTATAAGTAAACTGTGCTAGCCACAATTACAGACACAAACATACCACATTATTTTTTACATCCAAACACAATATTCTTACCATTCTTACAACATCCATCATAATACCTCAGAATCTCCATGATGTCTTAAGTAAAATTATTCTCGTTGTGGGGTGGGGAATAAAACAACAATTTAAAAGACTAATTCACAACATTATATTTTTTTAAGGAAAGTAATTAAAATAAGGTTAGTGAATCCGTGATGTGATAAGTCCCGTCTTGGCAGCTAGACTCCAGCAACTTTCTCAGCGGCCGAATGTGGCTTCCTTCTGTCTATTCTACAAATATGTTCATGGTTTCTGCTCCGTCACACTCAACCAAATTCAGGCGACAATTCCACTCCATCACATTCTTTTCTTGCACGTCCCGTCTGTGAAACTCCCTTCAATATACTTGCTTTCCTAACGGCTAAAACCTCCAGGAATCTAAATGCAATGTCAATTCCCATCTCTTATCCACTTGACACCAGTACTTACTACATCACTCTGTATATGTTGTCCTTTTCTTTTCTCTCTACCTTCGCAACTATCTTCACACATGTGTTCCCATCCTTCTTTTGCCCTTTCTCTTTCTCCCTCTGTAACTGGTTCGTCTTTTTCTTCACTCTCCTCCTGTCTACTCTTTTGTAGCCCTCTGAGTATCAGTGGCGGTACCGTCTTCGTTTGGGATGAAACTATGAAAGAAATAAGAATAAAAAATTAAAAACACACACACACAATCCTTAATTGTGGAGAAACGTCAGTTAACTGGACGAAATCAATGCAAAACCACTCACTCAAACACACATTCATTCAAACACATAAACAAATAAAAAAAGTTACACCCGAAATACAAAAGGCGTCCCATATCAACCGAAGAACTGACATCTCAAAACACTATAAAGAACTCTAAACTAAAGTATTTTTAGATTGTGTTGCTAATGTTCAGTATAGTTAGAACAATATGCTAATGTCTAACCGGCGTCAAAGTTACACTCAAAATTAGACTCTCTCGCTCGGTACATGATTCGTCCATCTTTTAGTCCTAATGATGACTATGCTGATGCTTACCCGTAGAATACTAACCATCAGTTAAAGTTACAACATTACTAACCATTGATATATTATACCCCATTTTAAAAATATCAAAATATTAAATATAAATATTTATTTGAAATATTTTACATGCAGGTACTTCAAAATCTGTACTTGAGTTAACATTAACAGAAACTGAAAAACATTATTTATGTAAGAAAATCAGGTACTGAATATTTAATTAAATTATAATTGAAATGGCGTCATTTGCGCTGGATACTATATCCCCATGGTTAGTGTTCTCGGGTTAAAGAACAAAATTGATAATAGGAGAATTTCTCGCTTCCATAATATCTCTTTTTAACATGTAGTCTATATGACTATTCTCATAACGCCTAAAACCTAGGGTTCCCACTTCATCAATAGTGGTACCACACTGCTACAGGCAGTACTAGCCCAGCAAGACTACGGCGCGGCAATGAAGGTGTGATCTAGGGTCTCCACATTTCTAAAATTGCAAACGCAGTTCGCAAAGATTTTCAAGACTGATTGCTGATACATAGGACTCTTCGAATCATCAACCAGGTAACTAATATCTTAGCTTTATGGAGCATTTCAACCCGGACACTCAAAGCTATATGGAGCGAGCCTCCTGCTTCGTAATTCCAAGTTCGCCTATCAAATCATCCTGTACGGACCTTCTCACTAACACGTGATACAATTCCGTACGGAACAACGCCTGGTCATCGTAGAGCCCATTCGTCGACTCAAAAGTGTTCTTGAGAGCAATCTAACATTCACGGTTTAAGGTAAATTCGCCTCGATGGAAACAGCCAACCCACTCCTCTACGAGTACATATTTCTTTGCGATGGGAAGTTCTTACAATCGTTTTCTTTTCAGAACTCAACCTCCCGATTCGATAAGAAACGTATGTTGACAAATCTCAATGCACGGCATACTAACACCACCTTCAGAAGGTGAAGGTAACAGATATTTCCAAATACCTTGTGGGTCTTGCCTTCCCACAAGAATAAGAACAAGATCTTAAAATCTTTATTATGTCACACGGATGGAGAAATATGGACAGTCGGTGAAGGAGAATCGGGTAAATGTGCGAAACTTATACTTCAGCCCTTCCATTTAAAGAAACATTTTGTTTTAATCATTTCACCACAAGCAAGGCATTCCACTGCCACTATTGCGCAGGGGGTTACATAGAAGAAACTGATGAGAAAGAGTGGTTAGTTATAGGAAATGTCGGAAGGAGGGTGATAGACAGATGAGGATACCGAGGATGGGTGTTGGGTAGATGGGAAGTGTGTTTGAGAGAATGGATGCGAGTTAGTGTGATAAGAGGTGTCTATTGACCTTACATTTATATTCCTGGAGATTGTAGCGATTATTCCGAGAACACGGATGAATTGCTTTCCCCGGCACAAGTACCGAAACGCTAACCAAGGTGGTAGTACAAGTTATGAAAATTCTGTGTGGGACCGGATTTATTTTTCACTTGCAAAAGTGTTAGAGTTTAAGTTTTGATTAACGGCATATCAACCTCTGTGGTTTAATTAATGCCAAAAAGGTGAAGTCTTAAGGTATTTTTGAATGTTCAGTTATAGTGAGAAGGTTGATTTAGTCAGATTTTAATGAAAATTTTGTTTTTATTCTTTTTATTATAGAAAACTGAAAGTGTCTTTTAGTTTTTGATATATCCCGAAAAGGAAGCTATAATAACGGAGGAAATATCTTCGCAAACAAAATATAGAAACGACAGATTCGTTGCGCTATTCTTCAAAATTTTATGTAGGTCTTGGTACAACAAAGCTTAAACTTACCGCATTAATCTCTATAGTGACAACTGTTTTGGATTCAAAAGGTACTGATGCGGAAATTTGTCGTGCAGGACCTCGTGCTCTCAAATCTCTCTGCTTATGTGTAGACCCGTATCCGGTCCATAACAAGCGTGAAACAGACAGGCGGTGAGGATTCTGTGATTTTGGAATTATTACATTTATCCCAACAAGAATTCTTTCTACCGTATTTATGCTTTTTAATTAACTTACTAAATTTGGAGAATTATCCACATTTCTTTGCAGTAGTCGCAGGGATCGGTCCTTCTCTCAATATCAACTTGCTTCAACTTTTATCTCGTACCATCCTTTCTTAAAGCTGATACCAAATATTGTTCTTCATCAAAATTTGGAGAATTATCCACATTCCTTCGTAGTACTCACAGGGATCGGTCCTTCTCTCAATATCAACTTGCTTCAACTTTTATCTCGTACCATCCTTTCTTAAATGTGATACCAAATATTGTTCTTCGTCAAAATTTGGAGAATTATCCACATTCCTTCGTAGTACTCACAGGGATCGGTCCTTCTCTCAATATCAACTTGCTTCAACTTTTATCTCGTACCATCCTTTCTTAAAAGCTGATACCAAATATTGTTCTTCATCAAAATTTGGAGAATTATCCACATTCCTTCGTAGTACTCACAGGGATCGGTCCTTCTCTCAATATCAACTTGCTTCAACTTTTATCTCGTACCATCCTTTCTTAAAGCTGATACCAAATATTGTTCTTCGTCAAAATTTGGAGAATTATCCACATTCCTTCGTAGTACTCACAGGGATCGGTCCTTCTCTCAATATCAACTTGCTTCAATTTTTATCTCGTACCATCGCTCCATAGAGGTGATGCCAATTTCTCAGTCTTCATCAAAATCTGTAGAAATATCCACATTCCTTCGCAGTAGTCGGAGATATCATGCCTTCCCTCAAATCAATTTGCTTCAATTTTCATATTGTACCATCACTCTATAGAGGTGATGCCAAGTTCTACTTCTTCATCATAATTTACATAATTATCCGCATTCCTTCAAAGTAGTCACCGGGATGGTTATTCCATCAATATCAATTTGCTTCAATTTACAAACTCACACACACACACACACTCCCACTACTGCGAAGGAATGTAGCTAATTATCTAAATTTTGCTGAAGAGAAGAATTTGGAGTGATGGTACAAGATGAAAATTGAAGTAAGTTTATTTGAGGGAAGGAACGATACCACCAACTTATGTGAAGGGATATGGATCATTATCTAAATTTTGATGAAGAGGAAAATTTGGTATCACTTCTATGGAGTGATGGTACGTAAGTTGATATTAAAAGGAAGCTAGGTCCCAGTGATTACTGTGAAGAAATGTGGTTAATTCTCCAAATTTTGATGAAGAAGGAGCAAATGGCACCACCTCCATGGAGTGATGGCTCATTTTCTCCCATTTTACTACCGATGGGTATGATCAGTTTTCATGGACTTACTTAGGTTATTTTATCCCTGGATGACTTATTTGACTCCGATATTGGGAATCGATACTACGGGTTTTATCAAAATCAGGTTTTCAGCCTTTTATTTTGTTTTTGTTTCGGGTTTTGCTCTAAGTAGGTATAATTGTAGCTCTTAGTCTCAGTCATGATAATATTTACTCAGAGGACTTATTTAACCTTCAAAATTCAGTTTGCTACGAAAAACGTATTTGACACCGATACCAAAAATCAAATTTTGACTTACATCCATTCATTTTTCTTTTAATCTACGGTTACGCTTTGACTGGAAACAACTATTGCATTTTAGTCTTTCGTGCCAGCGTCAAAAGAGTCTGAGCACCAGGACCATGGATTAATTTTAAAGCTTTACACCTGAGCAACGCCGGACTATACTGCTAGTATATATATATATATATATTATTCAGTTCGATTTGTCCTATTTTATGAAATTAAAAAAAGACATATGAAAAGATTACTTGTGAATGGAAGAAAAGGGTTGAATGAAAATGAAAGTCATACTTGACTGATTCGCGGAGCAACACGGTACAGCCATTGTGATATCGTTAATTGTATTGTTTATAATGTATGTCATCATCTCGTTCCCAATACCGCCGTTAGTTATCGCTCTCTATCGAGGTCTATTCATCGGTTTAACTGTTATAAACGTCAGGATGTCACGAAGCTCTCATATCCCTTCGGGATTTTAGAAGCTTAATCAGCTTAATCTCCTTCTTCAGCCCTGATCATTCATCTGATCCTTGTGCCAGATTGTATAGGCTTAACAAATATAATGTCAGACATATATTCATAACTTTAACTAGCAAATAACTACTAACCATTCATATTTCTTTATATTCAATGCACAACATATAACTGGTGTCGCAAGAATTTTCAATTAAATTGTAAGTGTGAAAAAAAAATTGCGATTAATCAATATTATCTGGAGACAAAAAAATAAAATTTAAATTTTGAGGAATTCTGGTTACCCGAATGATAAAATGAACAAAATCTATTTAACGCCTCTTAAAATGACTTCATCAGAATAAAATAGTGAGTATTTTGATGAAATTATATCCACACATAAAAAATCCGATAAATCTGTATAATCATGAGAATTGTTCCGACTTGAAACCATACTGTCTTTTGTTAACAGTTGCCGATCTTCTAAACCCTTTATTTTATTTTTACAGAGATGATGGAACTTTATTGATACTTTTCTGTTTTGTTCACTGTGTGCCAAGGTTATGTCTACGGATTTTATTATACAATATTGCTGTTGACAGAAAAATGGTTCCTATATTTACCATTTCCAAAGATATCAACTTATTTCATCTAACTCCAATATCAATATCAAGTGCTTTACTCTTGATTTCTTAAAGAAAACATCCTCCAACACTGACTCATGTTATGTTTCTACAGCTTTGTGCTCTTCGAAGCTCCGTTCATGCGGTAGTGTTTACAGATATCTCTTTGCGCACTTACACCAATCACAAACCATTACTAGCAGAATATATTTAAGTTATCATAACACAGATATGGATTTGTTTCATAAATTCTTTCGCTTTTCTCCCTGGAATTATATTTTAAAGCAACATGTTCATAAATGTAACACTGAGTGTTCTTTGAGGGTGAAATTTGATATGGATACTGTTATGTCGTGAGTAAGAATAAATAACTCAACAACAGAAATAGATTAATTGTTGTATTCCGTGAAAATAGTATTTACAAGGGTTATTAGTATCCAATACAAGAATAAGGGTTAATCGTCTCAACCGTCATAAGACGTAGTATGAACAATGGGTACTTCCGGGTCGTCACCGGAAGTCTACGACTGACTTGTCGATCGGCTGCTCGGCACACTCTCTACCCCAACGTAGATGCCACCATTACTTTACATAGTAATGGAATAGTCCATTATAGCCGAATAGGCGCGGGCGTCCCAACAGATACTATCGATCCAAGCGCGGAAATACAAAGTTAATCCACGATTATCTCCTTAATTCTCAACTCCATGATCAGCCACTATATCCCACAAGAATCCCACTGTCTGCTATCTAAAAGCTACACATCTGATTGTTTGCCATTGCTCGTAATGAGTGCAATCGTGCCTTCAAAGAAGGAAATTCTTTTTTATATATAAAATCCGACGCTCTATAACATCTCACAAATTTTGGGCTCTAGAGATTATTGACTCCTCTGCAAAAGTGTTCTGAATAATAGAAAGTCCTTATTTCCAGCACACGGCATTCAATTTGATGTATGTACATTTATTTCAACTACTATAGATTCCACTGGCCTTCCTTCTCTACTTTCAGCTCATCGGGAGTAACACTGCCAGATTTTTGCCTTAGAACAGAAGCACTATTGCGTGATATATGCATAATCATAGTAGTACGCCTCCGTCGGTTAGGGTTGACCATGAGTAGCATCCTAGTTGTCTGCTTGGCTGTAGCATCGGCGTCTGTGATTTTAGAAACCGATGCGGGAGTGACAGTCGATGTTGCAGAGGCTGTATTTAAGTTTTGTTTCTGGTCTGTCGGAGCTGTCATTTTGCTTTTTGCGAACCCGCCTCTCCACCGCGACTTATGTTAGTTGTTCCTCCCATAATTTAAGTTGTTGAGCCTGGGTTCCTCTCCATTTGAACCGGTTAACTGCTACGCACTCACATGATTCCGTGTGGATGTCCACAGCTTTCATATCGCGTTTTATGATGTCACGATTCAATAGATGTGGGTCTCCTTCCAGAGGCCAGCTATCCATACATGTAATCTTTTGGAATGCAACCGTCGGCATGCGGTAGACATGGTCTAGCCAGCGGTGTCTGCGTTTTTTAAGGAGTGTGAACATGGTATGCAAACCAGCTCCAGACATGATCTCAGTGTTGCTACAACTAGTTGATATCACGTTACTGATTTCTTATATAATACCTAGATTATATCTCCAAAAGCAAGCAGATGTGATTGGATCTCTGCTATCGTCCTAAAGCAATGTGTTCTTAAAATGGTTCCTGTTTGTTCCAAATTTTGCAACAAATGCCTCGTTACTACGCGGTATTCTACTTTGTTGGAAGCCCTTACAATGTAGTTTATTTCCTGAAGAATTCTGGGAACCTCTTGTGCCTCAAATGATTGCCCCATTAATATTTTACTTATTTTTGGCAGAGTCCTTGAGGACCTAATCAGAGCTGAATTGGTTAAACAATTTTCTTTACAAGCCTTCTTTCCGATGCGCCATGTCTACTGTCGATATGTTATGAACCATCAAAATTTGTCTATCAATCCTTAGATAAGAACGGCAAATCTGTGCCAGATTCAAAGCTAAAGTGACATTGGACGAATTATTAGTTGAATCCAAACGTTCTTAACAAATCGTGTAATGAAACTCATGTTGAAAGTGGATGCTTCCAGCTCATTTTTTACTAATGCAGGAAGGCTCTATATCATTTGAGCTACGCTGTTTCCAATCTTCATCAATGCTCTCCTAGATGCCATCAGTGCACATCTAGGCATTTTGCAGAAGACACAATTTACCTCTGTTTTAATTGCAAATCCGACAGACCTCCAGAAATAAACCTAGCAAATTTGTTTTGGAAAATAATTGCTAATCTAATTAGCTTAAACGAACTCTACAGAAAATTAGCGAAAGATTTCAATATAAGTTTCACATTTATCAGAAACACCATACCAAAACTCTTAAAAGTATCTAAACTTCTTGAATGGCCCCCTCATCATTCTCAGTTGAAAGAGTTATTATCTGCTTAACATTGAGAAGTACACGTAACACCGCATCCTCGAAAGAAACTTGATCAGTGATAAAAGTCGGGAGGCGATTTTTAAATAAATATTACAAGAATGAGGAGGATAGTAAAAATTACAATAATGAATTTTTTATTATAAAGGAATTATTTGTTATGTTAAAAATATCTAAAATATTAATTTCATAGTAAACTTTTCGTCACTGCATATCAGGTTGACATCTGTCGTTTAGTTAAAAGTCGTAAGTATTACATGCTTTGGCGTTGTATGTATCCTTCGATTCATTACTGACTAAAGTCATGCTTTTAGATTCGAATACAGATTCAACCTATGTTTGCCTATAGACTGAAGTACGTATCTAATCAATATTTGTCATCTTTGTTTAAAAAAAGTAATTTATCTTCATTCAGTGACTCTCTTTGTCCGAGCCGCTTAACATGTATGGCTAAATCCACCTCGCTTATCTGATAATCACCGGGAAAATTTACGTCCGAATTCATTTTTGTGACAGGCCATCAGATTTCTATTCATGAAGATAACAACTGACACTGATATTGATGCAATACATTTTAGTTGAACGCGTCAACGTGATGTAATAGTTAGACTGCTTGTCTAGATGGATCAATTATGACTGAGTAGCGCGTTTGATGCCCCATATGCTCGGCCCTGTGCTATAATGAATCAATACTTAGTAATTCGCCATAATATTTGGCTTAGTTTTTAAAAAGCGTATTTTGCTATTTCTAAATATATAATAATGTCTGTGTAATATTTCTTGTCGTCAATTAAATAAATCACATATTCATACATTATTTTGTATTATATACTTCGGGTCGATGAGTTGCGCCAAATAAACAGTTATTCCAGTGACTTTCTCATAGTCGAAGAAATCAAAAAAGAAACGAGTTGTTTTGTGCATGGAAGCCAACGAATTATACGAAAGAAGAGACACTCAAATGAGGGACAACCTTTCCTGTTTAATTAAAAACAAGGTTTTCTTCTTTAGATCTTCCAACCTTTGGTAAAGAATTTAAGTTATTTACTGATTGTTTATACCTATGTATTAACTAGGGACATCCACATCGGAACAAGCGACGTATCCTTATTCACGCATGTGATTTCAGTCTTTTTTAATTTAATTTATTTTTTTTAAATTTTTATAAGCAATGTTGGGTTTTCTAGCTCCACGATTTCTCGTTCCGAGTCGATATCCACTGCACCACAACGCACATCCGCGAAAACCAGAAACATTGAAAAAAAAATAAAGAAAGGCCAAAATAAAGAAGGAAATCTGGAAAAAAAATTCCAGAAAGCAAAAAAATGTGAAAATAACTTATAGATTGAAAACCACGTATGGTACATAACTGACTGAAATAAGAGTGGTTTTGGTTTACAGACATCACATTTAACAAGCAATTCCTTGTTAACAATACACAGAAGGTCATTTCTAAAACAAAAGCAGCTAATTTAACTTAGTCGATTTTCATCTCAATTTCGTTCTCTATGATTAATTCATTTGTATTTTTGTCCGTTATTCTTCACCCTGTCCTGCATTGTGCAGAGTCGATCAGTCAGTTAAGTGCCATACGTGATACACGCTTGGGCGATCATGTCTCGAAAGAGACATGACTGACTGGGCAGATCCCGCAGTAGGTTGCCATTGCTTTCTACGGTAGACTGCTTGCCGACCAAGGCTATAGAACCCAATCTGTCCTGTTATTTAACCCATAACTGGAGGGAAGTGACGGATTAATGGTATTTGCGCGTAAGTGAATACAAAGAATTCAACTGGAATTCGAACTCGGCTCGCCGATTTGTCATTCCGAGTCGATATCCACTGCACCATAACGCACATCCATTGTGCAGAGTAGTTCACCCAAATACGCTAACTTGAACTCTCTCACAAGTAAACGAGTCTTTAGATGAAGAATATTTCTTGCACTAAATAACTTCCGTCTTTCGAAGCAAAATACCTTCCTTCTTTATCAAAACTACAATGAATAATTGCTATTGATTAGATATCCACAGACTAGGAAAAAAACAATGAGTTAATAATGTTATTTCATAGCGTTTACCTATTCATCTAACCTATTGGTACTTTGTATGCGTATTTGTTGATCTGGACATTTATAGATTTCTCCGTGTAGCTTGAACATTGATTTTTCATTTCTGTTTTGCTCGAATCATAATCAACATCGAAGAGAATGTGATACGTATTCTCCCTTCGGAGTACTAAAGATTTAAATAGGATGATATGATGTTATCAAAATATATAGATATCTCGTAGGGGTCTCTCTCTCTCTCTCTCTCTCTCTGAATAGTACTACAAAAAAACCAACACGACATATTCCCAGAAATAGGCAGCAGAAGTATAAACTACTCTTGTAGATTAAAAAATTGTTTATTTGGAAATCTTTTGAAATTTGCATTTAAATCAATATCAGTCGAAAGTATTGGTATCAGAATATATAGATATCTCGTAGAGGTCTCTCTCTCTCTCTCTCTCTCTCTCTCTGTGTGTGTGTGTGTGTGTGTGTGTAAGGGGTGCGTGTGCGCGCTGTTTACCTTCAGGTCCTGTTTGATCATGAATCTCCGTTACATTCTGTCTTTTGGAATCAAGTACAGACTAAGACTCTAGTTTTCGTTGGCATCTAATTAAGAAAGTAGATTTTTAACGACTTGGTGGCATGCATACTATCAAATGTTTGTAGAGAATTTACAGCATAGAAACATGGTGCGACAATTCATTAAAACAGATCATCAATAAGAAAATTTCTAGACCCCAAATTCCACCTAATCTTAAAATGGAAGTAGGGATTGCGGCTTTGGTCTTGTGAAACCACTTGCTCACTTAAAAACATCATCAGCATGGATATTCCTTTATGTGGAAAGATATTTAAGTGCCAGGTACTTCTCAACTTCCCTGTTTTGGTTGCTTCTTTAACACATTACAATTCATCGGTGGGGTTGAGTTTTACAAAAATCACTTCGACCAGAAACTATTATTTTCTGAATTTATTTTAATATTACAATAGATGAAACTTTCTAAAGAAGGACTATCATTTTATTTAATTAAACTTTATAACAGTTAACATTAATACAGATTTCTAAATAAATTAATTGTAGGATACTCATTCTGTAGGCTTCATGGCAACATGTAGTAACAAAATACAACAAACTTTGAATAGCAGTGACGGCACAGATATGGAAATGACGTGTTATATTAAAAATGTTGTTGAGCATAGATTTACTCTTCCCGATGCATCCTTCACTGATGTCTTGCGCCAAATATAAGCTACTTTTGGTAAACAATAGGAGGAATTTTACTGCTACTTTTAGCATGTATTTCTTAATTTGGCTTATAGGCTTTAGTTCTCATATCCTAAGGTTTTAAAGTTTTCGGACATTGTGTTATCTTCAGGTTTCCATCTATCAAGGTAAACAGCCTTTTATTTAGTCTACAACATTCCCGAACCGACCTTTTAAGATTCAAAGCTGTTGTCCCGGAGAATAATAATGTTTGAGTTGCTGTAGTAATAATTGTGAGTTCAGGCCCTGAATCTGGTAGTATAAAATTAAATTCAATGAAAGCAGGGAAAATAGTAAACAGCACTGAATAGTACTACAAAAAAACCAACAAGACATATTTCCAGAAATAGGCAGCAGAACAATAATTAACTACTCTTGTAGATTAAGTAAAGTGTTTCGTTGGAAATCTTTTGAAGTTTGCATTTAAATCGATATCAGTCGAGAATATGGCGTCTACAACACCACTCCCCAGTTAATTTGAACCCCATAATCTTTTCAATGACTCTATTGAATAAGGTTAGCAGAGACATTTTATATTCTCCTTCTTCTATGTGTCATCACTCTTTATGACGTCGGCGATCTTGGTCTTCCGCATCATTCTATCTCTGGTAGTTCTTAGCAAGCTTTCTTCTGTTACCTCACGCAAATTCTGCTCTGCAGCCACCTGCTCAGGTATGTCAAATATGTTATCCGCTGCTTTCCTTTGTCTTTTTTTCTCTCTATCAGATCCTTCCATCCCTCCTTCTTCATTGCATGTCCCAGGAACTTTAGCTGTCTCTTTATGATGATCAGTATTAATTTCCTTTTTTTTCTATTCTTTCCAAAACCTCATCATTGCTCACATGCTCGATCCATGATATCCACATCATCCTTCTGCAGAACGACATTTCCGTTGCTTCACGTTTTCTTTGATTCTATTGTCCAGCATTTACTGCCATATTAAAGATATCACATAGCAATCCAATACTTTCTTTGTTTCTAAAGAAATTTTCCTATCCTGTAATACTGCTCTGGTGTCCTCCCTCTGAAGAGTCTATGTTGAACTCTTCCACCTACTATAAGATTAGTAAGAGAGGAAGCCTTGGAGGAACAGTTCCAAGATGTTATGGCCAAGTGAAAGTTTTAAGAAATAACAAAACACGTTCTAGAAATATTGTATATTTAACAGTAAATACAATAGAAGAGTAATACACAAGTGCGTGTATCGGTTCAATCCAATAGTTTCCCCAGACCTTCTCTCCTAATAATCTTATAGTAGGCAGAAGAGTCTAACATATGCTCATTAGAGGGAGGACACCAAAACAAATACTCTATCCAAATTCTGGAATGCGTCCTTCTTCATGCCAATTCGTCTTCGGATCTCAGTGTTACACTTTTCGTCTTCTGTTAGAACATTTCTCAAGTACTTAAACTTTTGTACCTGTTTGATTTATTTTCACAAACCAGTAATTGGCATTTTAAAACGTTCACATAATCCAAAGTACAGCTGCCTGTCAAGATAAATAGATTGATCTTCTAGTTTACCAAGCTTTTGTAGGTTATTTAAGTCCAGAAGATAAGAAGTCCAGAAGATAAGTTTGTTATGGTTTAGTTATATATATCTTGCTAATTAACGTTGAATTCATACCTTTCCCAGGTGTATTTGCTCATAAGTAAATATAACGTATTTGACTGGAATTCAAACTGAGCCATTATCTATTTCATCAACCACAGCATCTGCGATTCCTAAACAGTCACCCATCCCACTACTAACCGGTTTACCGTTTGGTGTAACAATATTTCAACAAGTCATGGATACATACTGGGTGGACTTGACTTCGCTGTTCCTTACTTAGATGACATTCTAATGAAAAGCAAAAGCGTAGTCGAACATAAGATTCATGTCCACAAATTTTTGCTAAAATCCAAGAGTACGGTTTCTAAATTAAAGAGACCAGATGTTGGTTGATTTTGTTTTATGGCATATCAACCACGGCGGGTCATTTATTGCCAACTAAATTTTTTTAATTTTTTTGCTGGTAATACCTTTCTTTCAACAATTTATTGTTGTTTTTATATAATTTTTGTGTCTAGTAATACTATTTCTTTTTCTTTTTCGAGTACCAAGATTCATTGGGATTTGTTTTTAAGGGCAGGGTGCCAAAGTCCTACTGTGTTATTTAACCCATGACTAGAGAGAAGGGACGGTTTAATAGGTTTAATAGGTTTCTCTTTAATTGGAAACAACTATTGCATTTTTCGTGCCAACGTCCAAAGAGTCTGAGTTCCAGGACCATGGATTAGTTTTAAATCTTTCATAACCCCCGGGCAACGCCGGGCTATACTGCTAGTTAATTATATAATGTGTCACACGAAGTAATTTGATGTTGTTGCCATGAGACGTTAAATAGAGCTCTAAGCATCCGAATGTAGGTTTCGTTAAGCTTGGGCTTTAATGTGAAACTGGATATGGAGAGGAAGCGAGAGTTTGTAATATGACCCAAGGTCTGTATCTCCCGCAGACACCACCGAGGGGAATTATCTTTTTTACTATATTGTGATGGATGATTATAACACAATAATAGCATATTCCGTAAGAAGGTGGCACAATGAACATAAGACGGAGATTTCTGATCTGTGAGGGCCACGTCTGATGACACCACCTAAGCTTGGGCTTTAATGTGCAACTAGATTTGGAGAGAAAGCGAAAGTTTGTAATATGGACCAAGGTCTGTATCTTCCGCAGTCACCACCGAGAGGTATTATCTTTTTCACTACATTGTGATGGATGATTATAACACAATAATAGCATATTCCGTAAGAAGGTGGCTCAATGAACATGACAAGATGGAGGTTTCTGATCTGTTGGGACCACGTCCGATGACACCACATCCAAAACGCACAGATGGATCACATCAGGTAAAAATGTGACCTTGTTTAACGCTATCCCACCTCTTCACTTTAAGCCAGAGAAGAAAGAGACAAATCATTCGGTGAAAGCACCCATCCTAAATTGCTCCGAAGAAATTTAAGGTTGTTTCATCGGCAGTGAATGTAATGTTTTGGTGAAGCAAAATATATTATGTTTATTGACTATCTTTAACCCAAGAACCCAAACCATGAGTATATAGTACACAGCGCAAATAACGTCATTTAAACTACAATTTAATTAAATATGCAGTACCTGATTTTCTTACAAAATAATGTTTTTCAGTCCCTATTAATGTTAACTCAAAGTACAAATTATGAAGTGCTTGCATGTAAAATATTTGAAATAAAGATTTTTATTTAATATTTTGTTGATATTTTTAAAGTCGGGTATGATATACCCATGGTTAGTAGTGGTGTAGCTTTAATTGAGTGTTAGTTTTCCAGCGTTAACAGGGCCACACCAACAATGCATACAACTACGAGAAAATGCTTTTAAAGCTACGAATTACTATGAAGATCAAACGCCCAGGAATTCTGATGAAAGCTAATTTGTTTAATAAGAACAATGCTCCAGCACACAGGTTCTTGATTTAAATAGCTACTGTAGATGACCGTGGCTTTGAACTGCTTGATAAGCCACTCTGTCTTACTGATTTTTTTATCATCTCTTCGCAAGAGAAAAACACTTGATTAGTTATTGGAGTAGATAGATCTATCTATCGCGCGGTTTACACTCCACCCACGTCTATTGAACGGATTAAGAGGCTCATCCCTTGTTCACTGTTTAGGATCTGGTTTCCGGCTTTTTTTTTCACTATTACGTAGCCCCCTGCACATCAGTTGCGTTACCGCCTTGCTCGGGGTGATACGATTTAAAAAAAAGTAAGAAATATCTCATTTATTATAACGTCATATCTGCTTTAGATAACATTTTGACCAATAGGATGAAAAGTCAGTTTGAACAGTCATATACCAGTTTAATAAACTGTTAAGAAGGACGTCATAATAAGGAAGCTAGTTTGCTCCATAGATGATGAGCAAGTCATGCGCTTTGCTCAGCACGTACTCTGACGACAGTAAAGACATGGATTTCAAAATGATGGCCACGCTTCTTTACATGTTCTTTATCAGGAGGCAATTATTCTACCGGTAATCGACTGGTCATCATTAACTTCAATTTTTATCCAAGGTGAATAAAAAAAGATGTAAAGGTCGCGTGTTCGTTCTTATTTGATGCAAAGAATAAACCCACAACCAAAACAAAAACGAGCGTTGCTATTAAAAACAAAAGTTGGAAATAATTCATTCAAGATTTCACAGCTCTAGAATCACTCCCTCATAGTCAGACCATGAACATTTAAGCAGACCCTCATATGAGTCGGAAACATTACAGTGTTAGCTTTTGCCAACCTAGAAAACTAGAAGCAAAGTGTACAGAAAATCTAACCGTAAAACGCAATTATTTTCCACGATCATTCTGCTGTGCCGTATTTGATTTTTGTTTATTTTGTTTTTATTTTCGCATATAATCGTGATAAACAGAATCTTAATGAAATGTAAAGTTCTTAACTATTATTATCAGTGTTATCTTCACATCCTTTACAGCTTCTCAGACAATATGTGTATTTGCAAACATTGTACTGGAAAAAATCTACATATCCTGGTGACTTATTCATTATTGCGTACAGCGATCGCTCGAAGCATTTCAGAATCGATTCCATCCGCGAGCAATACGGATTTTACTTTCCAGACCGGCAAGGGACCTACATATTTTGGCACTCATACATAACTGCCCCCAGCAACCGGGGGTACGTATTCACCTGAACGCATTCATGACAATATATATATATATATATATAGTAATGTTTTGTAATTTGCTTGAAGCATTGCGTAAAATAGTTGCATGTGTTATATCTTGAAGGCTGTCACAATGAATGAAGGAAGGTCGGGAGGTGTTTGTATGACCGGTATTAATAATAATAAACAGGTCATGCAAACACCTCCCGACCTTCCTTTATTTTATTCAACGCATTGTGACAGCCTTCAAGACATATATATATATATATATATATATATATATATATATATATTACATATTATGTAATATATATATATATATATATATATATATATATATATATATATTGTGTGTATTTTGGCAGCATTTTTTCATTAATGCAGGTTTCGTTGAATAATATAGACATGTTTTGTCTATTAATTTTGTGTAGGATCCGTTCATACCGTCTGATATACTTGATGGTCATGTCATTGAAAGAAAACAAAAAATCACAGTATTTGTTGAATTTTTTATCGGGTCTAAGCTTTCGGCTCACATAAGCCATTATCAAAGAGTAAATATTAACACACAGTAAACATAGAACATTTAAGCTATTAACAATAAAGATAACTGAATTGAAAATAAGTCCATCCCTACCGTGGCGGATGGCCGAAGACAGTGACAAAATAGTGGTGTTGTGGTCCCTGGTCTGATTACAGACATTTGAGTACGTTATTGGAAATATCGAAATTGATTGTATTCAAACCAGGTTTAAATTGTTTAATGTAGAGTGCTTCGAGGATTTTTAGTTTCTGTTTATTATTTTCTTGTTTAAGTATGTACGTGTTATCAACAAGCGTTTTTCTCAGAAGTGTGCGTTGATAACCGTGTTGTTCTAAATGACGGAATATATTTGAATTTTCATTTAAGTGTAACGTCAGACGCCGTGAGAGCGAATTTATGGTGTGGCCAATGTAGATATTATTGAGGTTGTTAGAGATACATTCTCTAAATGGACATATGAATTTATATACTACATTGGTTTTTTGCAAATCACTAACGGTGGGGGAAGAGTCGTTGCGGACAAATGAATTAGATGTATTGGATTTAGTGTAATATATAATGAACTTAATTCTTTTGTTAGAGTCTGTCGGAGAAATATTAGTATTTATGAGTTTTTTTAGGATGTTTTCATCTAGTTGGTAGTTGGTGTGCATCTGGCTACGGTATAAGAGAGTGATATGTTTAGGATTGGTTGGGTTAGTATCATGTGTTGTTTTTTCCATGTTAAGCTTTTTAAGAAAATAATGTATTTGTTCATCAACTATGTAGTTGGGAAAATTATTATTGATGAGTGTCTGTTTTATGTTTTTTAGTTCACTGTAGAAGATCTGATTTGTAGATGAATTGACTTTTGCACGATATAATAGATTTTTTATGATGGCTATTTTGTAATAGTGGGGGCATTCACTAATATAATTGAGTATGGAGGAATTTTTATTAGTGGGTTTTTGATACGGTGAGATAGTAAATTTATAGTTGTCAGTGTTAATTAATATATCAAGAAAAGGAATTTTGTTATCTTTGCTAAGTTCATAAGTAAATTTTAAAACTGAGTTATTTTGAAACTGTTTTTGAAGTTGTAAGATTTCATCAGTATTTTTAATTGATAGTAGGATATCATCAACATATCGTAGATATATTGATGGTTTTGTAAATTTTGCAAAGGTAGTATTTTCAAGGTTAGACATGTAGAAATTACTAAAAATCGGACCAAGCACTGAACCCATGGAGACTCCGTCACGTTGTATATATATAGTGTTGTTTGGATCAACAAAAGGCACTTCAGTAGTACAAGCTAGTAGAATTTTTCTTAGGATGTTGGGATTAATTTTGAGTGGGGGTAATGAAGGATTACTGTAAACATTTCTTATAATTATATCAATAGTTTCACTGACGGGTATATTATATATGTATATATATATAAGGTTTTATATATATATAAGATTTTAAACAACGATATTCGCCTTAGGTGGAAGAGCATCTATCTAACAAATTGTTACTGCAGGTTATTGTTGTTATTTAGAAACAAATAAATTATTCTGAAAATTAGAATATCATCAAAAGCAGAGATTATGATCTAGAATTGAAATGGGAGCATTAATGCTATACAAATTGATTCCATCCTGAAATTTAACAATGTAGAGTAAGTGTTCTTTGGATGTCGGGAGTCACCAGTGAGGCCGTAGAGAGAGGGTTAATGTTTACTAAATCGACCTTGTGTCCGTAAATAACCGAAATCTCTAGAAGTTTTATCCAGAATTATCGGAAGGCTGTAGATTGGTTGGAATGTGTGAATTTGTGGAAGAATAAAATATACCTTTATGTTTGAATAGAAATCTATTAATAAATAGAACAACATCAATTGGTAGAAGTTACAAGTTCATGAGAAACAAGTAATGAATTAAAGGTATCTAGAGAATTCATATTAGTCCTTGCACGAGTGAGTTTGTGTGTATGTATGCATGAGCGTTTGTTACGTATGAGTTTCTTTGAAGTATTCGCTCAGGATTAATGGTGAAAAAGGAAGTAGGTGAGAGGTGAGAGGTGAGAGGTAAGAGAGAAATAGAGAGACAACAATAATAATGATCGCTTGAGGTTTGTATAAGTTCATTGCTTGTCATCTCTTACATGATAATCGGGCTTACTTGTCTTTTACTTGGTTCTGGAATTCACTCCCGGATGTGATTTTGGCCTTTCCACTGGACGAGAAATACTTAGCATCGAGTTGTGAAATTTCGCGGGTTTTTGTCTGTTAAGCAAATTTGTAAATTCGAGAAAATTCGTTTATTTCTTAGAATGAGTCACATTTAAATTTTTAAATCGAGAATTTGTTTTGTTCACTAAAACATCAAGTACACCCGTGTATGGCTCAGTTAAAGCAAATTTAAGATAGGTGATTTAAAACGAGATGTGCGTCGAGGTGCACTGGATACCGACTCCGAACGACAAATCGGGGAATTCGAATTCCAGTTAAATTCATTGCATTTACTTACGCACTAATACCCTTGGGAAAGATATTGTTCCGTCCCATCCGTCCAGTTATTGGTTAAATAATAGAACAGATGGCTTCTATAACCCTCGCTGGCAACCAGTCTACCGAAGTAAGTAATGGCAACCTACTGCGGGATAATCTTCTGCTCAGTCAGTCATATCTCTTTCGAGACATGATCGCCCATGCGTGTATCACGTATGGCACTTAACTGACTGACTGATTTAAAAACATCACCATATAATAGTCTGTGTTGGGGATAGTTTTTCACAAGACTGTAAGTTTCACCAAAACACTAACCTAAAACTCGAATCATATTCTAAAGCATAAAATTTCATTCAGAATTCATGTATTGCATAGTCATCATTCAGAAATATCTAAATAGTCGTCATACAAAATATTTCTATGAACAATGATAAAATATGGCTTCTATTGAATAACACCTGCAGGTCATAGCAGGGGCGATCCTTCTTCGTAACTTGCAGATCGATTTTATTGAACCACCAAAAAGAACTGGGGCAAATAACAAGAACGTTACACATAACTCAAAGAGAACATATTGTCATAATCAAGATGTTGACGTTCCACACTGCAATGAACAAAAGATATGAAAGAAAAACACCATCGATCCTCGAAGTAGCGATAATTTTAGTGCACGTGTAGTGATCCATTTACCCAGGTTTTTGTTTCTATCAAAAGGAGAGGAGCGTTCTTTTTTTTAAATTGAGACATATATATATATCGCTCATTCAGCAATGAATTAGTACACTATCTGCTATTTGGCGTATATAATGATAATATACACGCTAAAACGTCAGCCACCTTCTACCGAGCGCCCATAGCTCAGAGGTAGATTTGGCGACTGACGACAATTAGTTCGAGTTTCAATCCTGGGTAAAAAGCAATCGGCTGTCTAACCGTACTGATGAGCTGTGATGCAGCGAAACAGATCTGTCTACGGATGACTATATATATATATATATATACTAGAAGTATAGACCGGCGTTGCTCGGGTGTAATGAAAGCTTGGCACGAAAGACTAAAAAGCAATAGTTTCCAATTAAAGCGAAACCGTAGACCGAAAGAAAAATGAATGGATGTAAGTCAAATTTTGATTTTCTGGTATCGATATCAAATGAGTTTTTTTGTCGTAAACTGAATTTTGAAGGTTGAATAAGTCCTCTGAATAAATGGTATCATGGCTGAAACTAAGAACTACAATTATACCTGCTTAGAGCCAAACCCAAAGCAAAAACTAAAATAAAAGGGCCAAAAAATACAGACATACAGGCAGATAAACAGTCACACAAATAAAGATCTTGCCTTATATATATATATATATATATATATATATATATATATATATATATATATATAATCGATTTCCTGCACTATTGTAAGAACTGCAACCTTGAAACCTCTGAATATCGTATCGTGTGTATCAAATTTGATTAGACCACTCCTTCTATAACCCTATTTTTTCGATTATCGTTTTTCGATATTTATCGGGGATACCTTGAAAAAAACCTAGCTAAGAACACTTGCAGACGCTTATAGTACAACTGGGTAAATTTTCAAGAAAATCGGTTCAGCTGGTTTGGAGTCTATAGGTAGCGGACACACACACAGACACCCACACACAGACACCCACATACAGACAAAGTTCCATTTATAAATAATTTATATATATATATATATATATATATATATATATATAATGAGGAAAATCATTAGTATGGGTCGTCAAAGAAATAAGTATAAATTGAAATAATTATCCTATTCTTCCAATTAGTCACATTAAGTTTTTTCTTAATTTGGCTAAACTGTTACTTCCGCGCTACCGACAACTAATAACTCAAGGATCAAGCCGCATACCTTCCACTACCAAAGAAAAAATTACTACTTAAGTTCCGCAAGCTTCAACCTATAAAAACAATATTTTACAAACTCTTCTTTTACTAGAACAAACCTCTAGGCTTAGAATTTTCTTTGTTTATATGGGGTTGAAAATGCATGTCTTAAAATGACATGTTCAAAATGGGTATTTCCCTCTAAGCTTTATCTGAATTTACAGATAATATATATATATATATATATATATATATATATATATATATTAATTCCCAAAAAGATGATCAGATGAAGAAAATCCCAAAAATCCCAAAAACGTGATCCTAATAAATAGTAATTTCATTAATATTAAAAATGATCAAGGTGAACGGCTCGATGAAAATATTACATTCTCTTTACAGAGCCAAATATAAAAAATAAAACAAAGATTTTAATATTTAAATCCATAGGATACGCATTTCTACGATGAAATCCTCGCTTCTTCAGCAACTGCGAAACGAACATTATATATATATATATATATATATATATATATATATATATATATATATATATATATTTGTAAACGAGTTATTATGCGATCTAGGTTTCTATCATGAGTGGTGTTTTCAGGCGATTTGCAATAACGGATTTTACCGTTTACTGTTTTCTTTAAGAACGCTCACGTAACGGTATTTTTTTTTTAACGCTCACGTAGCAGGGAATTTTTGAACGCGCAATTTTTAAAATTACAAAGAATTATGGCGTTTTCCTCCATTTTAAATATTGTGCGTTCAGACATTCCCTGCCACATGAGCGTTCAAAAAACACTGTTTCGTGAGCGTTCTTAAAGAAAACGGTAAAAATCAGTTATTGCAAGACACGACTTATGGTAGAAACCTAGATCGCGTAATAACTGGTTTACAAATGGAAAATATTCAAAAGTTCTACAATATAAATGTATTGAGCACTTTTTAATGTGCACTGGTCTAATCTTATTATGACCAGAAACTAAGTAATTAAACTATCAATCAATATATATATATAAAAAGCAATCGGAGTCTAACCGTATTGATGAGCTGTGATACGGCGAAACAGATCTGTCTGCGGATGACAATATATATATATATAGTCATTCACAGACAGATCTGTTTTGCTGTATCACAGCTCATCATTACCGTTAGACATCCGGTTGCTTTTAACCCAGGATTGAAACCCGACTGATTTGGCGTCAGTCGGCGATTCTACCTATGGGCGCTCGGTAGAAAGAGATAGATTTTTTAGTGTATGTATCATACGCCAGTGACTAGAGTGCTCTAATTCATTACTGAATGTGCAATGCGTAGATTCTGGAGTATCTTCTGGAGTAGCTACTGATTTTTTCAATTCTTCCAGAGTGCTCAATCAGGTAGTGAGGGCGTAGGGCAACAACAAGATCAAGTGTAAGAAAAAGCGAGAAAAGTGAAATAGAAAAAGAAAAGAATCAGTCGGGTTTCAATCCTGGGTTAAAAGTGAAATAGAAAAAGAAAAGAAAGACCAAAACAAAGTCAGAGCGAGGGTAAAAACAAAAGCAATAGAGAACAACATCAAGTGAGAAAGAGATCAAGTGATAGCGAGAGCAAGAACAAAAGCAAGCGCAAGAGAGAAGTGAAAGCGAGAGGGAGCAGGAACAAGAGAAGTAGAAACCGAGGGAATAGTAAGAGCAAGAGATAGCGAGAGAGTAAAAAAACGAGGGAAAAATAAAAGATAGCTACAGATAGAGAGGGAGAGATATCGAGCGATCGAGAACGAGAGCAAGAGTGAACAGCAGAAGGTGTAAGACAGAGAGGTCAAGAGAAAAAGAGTGCACAAGTAAGAGAGAGCTAGAGCGAGTTAGAGCTAGTGAGAGTGAGAGCGAGAGTGAGTGCGAGAAATAGGAAAAGAAACAATGGAAATATTAAGAACTAGAGGGAGCGTGAAGAAGAGAGAGTGAGAGAACAAACAAAAGAGAAGAAGAGAAATTGAGAGCAAGAAAAATAGAGAAAAAGCGAAAGTGTAAGAGCAACAGCGATCGAGAGAAAAATAGATCACGTTAGAGCTAGAAGAAGAGGAAGAGAAAACTAGAGTAAGAGAGAGAAATAGAAAGTGAGAGAGAGAGAGGGGGGAGCGGAAACAAAGGCAAGGAAGAGTGAGAGCAAGAGAGAATCTAGTAATTGAATAGAGCAAGGGTGAGGGAGAGAAAGAGAGAGCAAGAAAGAGAGAGAGCGATGGCTATTGAAAGCGAAAGGTGAAAGAAGAGAGACCAAAAGAGAACATTGAAAAGAGTGAGAACAAAGGCGCGTGACAGATAGAGAGAGAGAGAGAGAGAGAGAGAGAGAGAGAGAGAGAGGAAAAGAGCGAGACCAAGAGAGAAGAACAAATAAATCAAGCCAGGGTGAGAGAGCGAGGGCAATTGAAAGCAAAAGGAAGCGAGAGGAAGAGCAAAAGAGAACGAGGAAAAGAGTGAGTGCAAAAGCGAGCAATAGAGAGAGAGAAAGAGAAATGGTTTAAGAAAGCGAGTACGAGGTAAATAAACAGGCCAGGGCTGAGCGAGAGGAAGAGATAGCAAGAGAGAGAGAGAGAGAGAGAGAGAGAGAGGGCTATTGAAAGCGAAAACAAGAATGACCGAGAGCAAGAGAGAACGAGTAAGAGTGAGAGCAAGGGCGTGCAAGAGAGAAAGAGAGAGAGAGGGAGAGAGAGAGAGCTAGGGTAAGTGCATGAGCAAGAGAAAACGAGGTAAATAGAGTGGGGGTGAGCGAGAGAAAAAGATAGCAAGAGACAGCGAAGACTATTGAAAGAGAAAACAATAGGGACCGACAGCAAGAGAGACCGAGTAAGAGTGAGAGCAAAACATGTGATTGAGAGAGAGAGAGAGAGAGAGAGAGAGAGAGAGAGAGAGAGAGAAAGAGCTAGGGTAAGGAAGTGAGCAAGAGAGAACGAGGTAACTAAACAGAGTGAAGGTGAGCGAGAGAAAGATATAGCAAAAAATAGCGAGGGCAATTGAAAGCGAAAGGAAGAGGAAAAAAGAGCAAGAGCAATAGAAAACGAGGAAAAGAGCAAGATCAAAGGCACTATGTATATATATATATATATATATATATATATATATATATATATATATAAAGAGATAGATAGGGAACGGACGAGAAAAACATGGCAAATAAATAGAGCAGAGGTCAGCAAGAGAAAGACGGGGTAATAGAGAGCGAGGTCAATCGAAAGAGAAAGCGAGAGCAAGAGCAATAAAGAAAAAGTGACAGCAAAGGCGCACGGTAGAGAGGCCAGGGAAAAGGCGAGAGCAAGGGATAGCAAGAGCAAATAAACCAGAGGAACTGCTTTGATCTACTGCTCAGTTACCCATGGAGAAATTACTTTTCTCTAAGTTTGTAAGTAAATCCTCCGAGTGAAATACCCACGAATCGATAAAACGTATTTATGCCGATGACCTGACGGATGAATTTCCGTATAACCAAATCGGATAAGTGCATGAATGGTATTTATACAGAAAAAAAATGGCATGATGTGATATTTATCAAAGGTTCAGCGGAATAGCTGATGCCTGTCAAAATAGATTGGAAAAACTTTAGAGCCTTTTAAGAGTCGCACACGCACATGCACCAAAGTACAGTAAGTTTCAAATGTAAAATTATTTGAATATATATCTACATAATATATAATGTTCGAATATTCTTCTACGAGTATGTCCTCCGTTTAAGGTTTCTAGATAATCACTATTGTAAATATCTAGGAATGCATATTTGTCTTTCTTCAATACCCACAGAGATAACCTATGATTTCTACTACAAGTATTTTAAGGTATTTCAACTATGCCAGACCATAGAATGGCTACCACACACAGGGTTGTTGAGTATGAAATATTTTTAAAAAATCTTTATTAAAGAGCGAGAGAAATAAATAATATTATGCAGATGACTAAATTTAACGATTGAAGTTGCACTTAATTTTTAAGATCAAAATTGACTGGAAACATAAAGCTGGAAGAGAGTTCCACAAGATGAAAGTGCGAGATAAGAAACTCTTAGCATAGGACTTACGGTTATATCTAGCCAATTAAACAGTAAGTTAATGAAAACTTTCTGGCAATCTATTCAGTCAGGTAAGTGCCATAAGTGATACAGGCTTGGGTGATCATGTCTCGAAAGAAACATGACTGACTGGGCAGAAGATTATCCCGCAGTAGATTGTCATTGCTTTCTGCGGTAGACTGGTTGCCAGCTAAGGCTAAAGAACTCAATCTGTCCTGTTATTTAACCAATAACTGGAGGGAAGTGATGGATGAATACTTTTCCCAAGGAAATTTGGGCGTAAGTTAATGGAAGGAATTCAATTGGAATTCTAAATCAGCTACCGATTTCTCGTTCCGAGCAAATATTCACTGCACCACAACGCACATATTTCGCTTAAATCTGAAATCTCTTGGTTCTGTGGGGGGAAATTTCATGGGAACGACGAAACTATTTATAGAAAGGGCACAGGGAAGCTAAATTATGAGAATGAGAAAGTGACTGAAGTCGTGATACAAATTACACGAGGAGCTGAAGTTGGAGCAAATAACACGTCGTTATCAGCAGTTTGAATAAGACCAGCAAGCTAAAATCCCAAGTATTGATGACTTGTGGCTTCGTTCTAGCACAATCACCGGCGATTGCCGAAAAGTTTCGTCGAGCTAATTTCGTACGTAACGCTCGGATCAGTCCATGGTATGAGTTTCAGTCATTTTCCCCACAAAGCTGCTCCCTCGAATCATCTATCCACATCGATGTTATAAAGAAAACAATAAGACTAACTAGTCTTAAATCTGACATCTCTTGGTTCTGTGGGGGAAATTTCATGGGAACAACGAAACTATTTATAGAAAAGGCACAGGGAAGCTAAATTATGAGAATGAGAAAGTGACTGAAGTCGTGAATACAAATTACACGAGGAGCTGAAGTAGGAGCGAATAACACGTCGTTATCAGCAGTTTGAGTAAGACCAGCAAGCTAAAATCCCAAGTATTGATGACTTGTGGCTTCGTTCTAGCACAATCACCGGCGATTGCCGAAAAGTTTCGTCGAGCTAATTTCGTACGTAACGCTCGGATCAGTCCATGGTATGAGTTTCAGTCATTTTCCCCACAAAGCTGCTCCCTCGAATCATCTATCCACATCGATGTTATAAAGAAAACAACAAAACTAACTAGTCTTTTAATTTAGCTGTCACTTTACGAATGAGTTATTAATGTTTAGTTTTGCAAAGTATTTAGAAGTGAGACCATCAGTATTTGCTATGTAGAAAAAGAATCATGTCTGGTTTGAAGAAAACACAATAATCAATTATATAAAATTGTATTCGTTTTAAAGTCTATTATGAAAAAGGGATTTATTTTCAAATGATTTATTGTCGGACTGAATATACGTTGTGGAGCAGAGGATATCCGCTAGGGATGAAAAATCGGGGAGCTGAGTTCGAATTCCTTGCATTCACTTACGAGCAAATAATATTGAGCAAAGTTTTAATTCGTCTCTTCCCTCCAGTCATGTGCTATATATTGGGTTCTATAGCCCTGGCTAGCAAACAATCTACGGCAGAAAATAATTGCAACCTACTGCGGGATAGTCAGTCATGTCGCTTTCCAGACATGATCGCCCAAGCGTGTGTCACATATGGCACTTAACTGACTGACTGATTGTCGATCAAATTTCTAAGGTTAACCGGTATATTCATAAGTGATGTTTTTATAAATCTTAGAAAAATAATTTATAACTAGAAAGCCTCAAGAAAAAATGCCGGAAAACTAAATTGGAAATTGACGCCTGCGATCTCGAACATTTACGAGACGATATTGCTAAAAAATATATTAAGAGATTAAAAGTGTATCATCAAGAATTTCCTCTTCTTCAGCAACATGTAACAACAAGTCTGATATGAAGGTTAACAATGAAAAACAAAAACTGCACTGAAACAAACATGGAAAATGCTCGACGCTTATAGAAATGAGAAAGAGAGATTATTTATAATATGAACAACAGCTGTAGACATAAATAAATAATTCCTGAATTGCTTTCATAGTTCGTTTAATTACTATGGACTGCTGTTTAGAGTCAAAAATATAAATAAAACAATTTTTGTACCGGTTAAGAAAACGAAACCTTTATCTCATCCCTTTTCATTAAAGCTGTTATTTTTTAAGCGTTTCCTGCGACCACTAAATGTCTTAATAATGGGTCACAAGTATAACCCTTTAAAATTACGGCTTTTTCTGTCGGATATTTAAAATTGAATTATTTTGACTGACACTAGAATTTGCCTTTTAAGATGAAACCTGCTTGACGAAGCAGTATTTCAACGTTAAGAAAACTTGGCGCTTATCTGTGGTTGTCGCTCGACAGTGAGACCTTGATGACTCCTGCTGTGTTCCTGCTGACGAACCTTTGAGCTAAGGGAGAATGATAAGATGATGTCATTCTACATTCTGTATAAAGGCACAAACCAAATGCCCTGAGGCAAAAAAAAAATGCCTAAAAGGCATGAACTCGGTATTTTATGAGCATCTCTAAGGCGTCTCTAAACGAGTCAATTTGCATATGCACGAGAAGACACTACAGCGGCACATTAAATAATCAATTACCATTTCTTTCCTTTACTTGCTAGTATATAAAGATTGTTAATAAAACAGATGAAAATTAACGTCTGCGAAAAAAAAAAACACTTTAAACTAGCAAATGTGCTGTAGTCTGCTAGCTTCATATTTGACTATAGACATTAGAACTGGTCTGATTGCATCTTCAAAAGAAGTTTCTCCAGAACGAAACACTTTGCAAACCAGTTTTATATTTACAAGTCAGTCTTATTATGAACACTCTGTAAGTATTCAAGAAGTGACAATCGCGATAGTCCATGAACTCACTTAATATAATGGGATTTGTTTCGTCGTCTTTGGTGGCTCCACACATTAGACTTTGTACCACATCTAAGAAAATTATTTGTAAGCACGTCAACGTGGTGAAGTCGTTAGCAAGCTTATAAATTACACCTGAACAGTGAATTCAATCCTCACTGACTGTCCCTTATATGCGACTACATCTAAATCGAGGATATAGTATCCAATCGGTCTTGCTATTTAACTCATAGTTGAAGGGAGAAGTGGTTGATTCAAAACTTTCTAAGGGCATTTGCGCAAAAGCGAATGCAACGAATTCAACTAAAATTTGAAAATTTGCTCTGCAGATTCCGCATTCTGAGTCAATATTAATTACACTACAAAACACATCTAAAGCAATAATCTTATTTGACTTAAATGCCAGTCTATTAGCGTGGTTGCTAAATTTATTTTTAAACTACTGTGTACGCTGAGAAATTGTATAACGCACAATTGTATATTCGACATTTATTCCTAACTGCCACGAATCTGTCATGAAAACACTGCTACGAGTGCGCAGGATCGCCTCATCAGTGATGTCATGCCTTGGGTATATGTCAAGTTTCGGGTCTTTCAACATCATAGTTGTTCACCCAAGAGATCCTGTCGGAAAATACTATTCCAGCAGGCGATTCAATAACCACCAAGCTCACAACAAAAGGCATATAACTGCGACTGTCGATTATAACATAGCAAGCAACTAATCAAAAAAGTCGTACATCTCTTCCCCCCTCAACTAAGACAAAACAAAAAAGAGGGCAATTTTTTTTATAAATGAATGATATTAGCGTGGTACATTTTAAAATTAGTTTCCAAACATGGAAATTATCCATGACAAATTAATTATTTACTTAAAAGCCGAAATCATCAAGACAATCATTACTTTCTAAAATTAATAGAGTATTTATTTGATTCTCTTAGTTTCTATGCTTTCGTGTTAACTTGGAATTCACCTTGAAAGGAAAAGTGGCAAGAATAAGTGAATCATCAATCTGTGATTAAAATATTTTCCGAATTCAGTGTATTTTATAAACTGTTCAGTTTTTCTACTACGAGAAGTGCTTTAACCTTTACTTGTCGGTGTAATATGTTTACGATTGATGAATTGCAATCAAAGACACTAATTCAATGGTTGGAATCTTAATTCACAGACTGACACATTAAAAGTTAAAGTGTAATTATATTAGGTTGATGCAGACGTTCGTTTCGCCTTTGCGTAATATTTTAGAAGAGATTTTATCTTGGTTTTCTAGCAAGAAATTATCGTACGTAGTATGTGGCTAAGTGTTTCTGTGTTTGTGTATGTCTGCCTGTTTGTTGCGTAGTGCTTTTTAGCAAATGCGAGTCGGTTTAATTTTGAGGTTTAATATATATATATATATATATATATATATATATATATATATATATATATAAAGTCAAAATTAAGATATAAAAAAACAAAATAGCATAAACCGCCTCACGTAACATGAAGACATTATATGATCTATACAAGCATATGGATGGCCACTAGTATCCAAGCATATCCGTGTGATTGGGCGGCTAGCCAATTCCAATTGCTTTCGTTCAACACCAGCAGAGATCTCTATTTGCGTGGTCTCTAATGTAAATATTTTGAGGGGACCTCAGTCTTAGTTTCTTGGAGAGACGGCGTTATATAGCGCGATCAACAGTCTGAGCACTCGCGAACCCTCAATCACGATGACTTGTAGTTTCATGCTAGAATAACCATCGAGTGCTCTCTTTCGTCGACCCAATTAAACTCATAAGGCTTGGATCAACTGTGGTTTTGTTTTCAGGCACTTTTAAATGTACTGTTTGCTTGGATCATCTACCCCATATCGGTAAGAAGAAAAAGTAACCTTCCTGACAAATCGATCATGGGAAGATTCGAACCCGGATTTCATAGTCGGAAAGTGAAACTTCTAACCACTTATAAACCGTGTGTGTGTGTATGTTTGTGCGTCAGAGATTGTATGCGTGTGGTGATTGGAATGTCTTACTGAGATGAGAGTCACCAAGCACGCCTTTCATGCATCAGTTGTGATGGCTTTTGTCATGTTTTGGCGTCGATGTCTCTTAAGGTGAGTTTCAAAGTCAGCTTTCGATTTCATAGGAATCATCCATAGAGGACACACAAACATTCCTTGATTGATTTGATTGTATCTGCACGCACTACAACAACCATGTACCTTCTCATTTATAAGTATTTAGAAACATTGTTGTACACAACACAGGTATGGTCTGCAAAATGGTTTGGCAGAATGGTATAGTTGTCTTAATTCGGATTGATATGATGACCTTAGAGATCATTTATATAATCTGCCCATCAAGATGTCAATCACTTAAATATCATACGTGATACACGCTTAGACTATCATGTCTCGAAATATACCTGACTGACTGGGTAGATGTTCCCGCAGTAGATTGCCATTACTTTCTGGTTGCCAGCCAAATATACAGAACCTAATCTTCCCTGCTATTTAACACGTAGCTGGAGGGAGATGTGACAGATTATGTCCTTTCCTAAGGGCATTTTCGCGTAAGTGAATGCAATGAATTCAGTTGGAATTCGAACAGGGCTCTCTGATTTGTTGTTCACAAACGATATCCACTGCACCACAACACACATCCCTAAGAAGCCTATAAATAAAAATCATGTCTATAGTACGCAGATAATCAAACTGCAGGGTGAATCCAAGATGATATGACAGAATATCCCGAAACAATGACCTACGATACTAAAATATCTGCCTTATAATGAAAAACGCCTCTGCAAAAAAAGTGCCACTCTCTGAAGTCGCCATGAGTATTACCCAGTGATAAGCGAAGGCAAAAAAAAACTCTTATTTCTCTTTCCTGAATTTACCTACAAACACACCCATTGAGAGAAAGAAAAAAAAATTAACATTAAGATCTGTTCTATTCTTTAATAACATAATGTAAAAGCATGACACAGACTGTCACACTGAAGGAGTTCTAAAACTAAAATATTCTGTTAATATTTTTGAATGATTTGTGAGCGTTTTTTATAGTTGATAACACTGTTTGTTTATAAATAAAGTTAATTTCGTCTTTTAGCCTTCATAAAGTCCATCATATATAGTGGTACACACTAATGGGTTGGCAGTCCACTGTTTGTATTTTATTACTTTTATCAATATTTACTAAAGCATTATATATGGTAATATTTTTATTATAAGTTTATAATAAAACACAGTTTACGGCAACACCAGTGCCATTGTACTCTCTTTTGGCACCTCAAAAAACCAGTATAAAAGAATACCTGATGAGGTGCTAATAAGATAGTAATGAAAAACAGCGGCTCTTGTGTTGCAGTAAACTATTTTTCCTTATACACCTATAATATATATATATATATATATATATATATATATATATATATATATATATATATAATCAATCTTATTGCTAATTTTTTTTAATCAGTTCACCCCAAACAAAGCATTCCATTACCACTATTGCCCATTGGGCTACGTAGGGGAAGGTAAAGAGGAGGAGAGGTTAGGTGTAGGAAATGTCAGAAGGGAGGTGATAGATGGGTAAGGTTACCGAGGATGAGGGTTGGGCAGATGGGAAGAGTGTTTGAAAGAATGGGAGCGAGTTAGTGTGTTAGGAGGTGTCTATTGACCTTACATTTAAACTACTGGAGATTGTAGCCGTCGGGGAAGCAATCATGTGGAAGGGAATTCTACAGTCGGGAAGTGCGAGAAAAGAAACTGTTGGAGTAGAAGTTGCGGTTGTATTTTATCGGTTTCACTGTAAAAGGGTGGGATCTAGTTGCTAATCTAGTTTCTCGTGCAAAATCGTATCTAGGGGGCAGCAGTAATCTATGTTCATTGGAGCAGAAGCCGTGAAAGTATTTATAGAAGAGACACAGGGAAGCCACGTCGCGCCGGTGAGAGAGAGACTTCAGGCGGTCTGCCAAGTTGGTATCGATCACATTACAGACCTCCGCTGTACCTTGTCAAGAAGCCCGAGGAGAATAGCAGGAGCATCCGACCAGATATGGCACCAGTATTCAATGCACGGGCGGATGGTAGATTTATAAATGTGCAAGATAGATTCAGACGGAAAAAACTTCCAGGCCCTGCACAGAAAACCGACATTCATAGCAGCGGATTTAGCAATGGATTCGACATGGTCATTCCATTTGAGGTCCGCTGTAAGTGTGAGACTAAGGAGGCGTAGTGTTTTGCTCTCTGGGAGGCAAGCCTGGTACATGCTAATGGGAGGTAGGTGCGATTGTCTATGATGGTTAATTGATAGTAGCTTTGTTTTAGAAGCATTAAAGCTTACGAGCCATTTCTTACCCCAGTCCACTACGGATTGGAGGTACTTTTCAAGCTCGGCTGCAAGGTTATCTTTGTCGCCTACACCAGATTTTTAGTCGAGGCGAGAGTAAACTGTGGTGCCATCGGCGTACATACCTACTTGGGATATTATGGAATCAGGGAGATCATTAATGTATATCAGAAAGAGCGTAGGACCTAGGATAGAGACTTGAGGGACACCTTCGTTCGTAACAACATTTTGTGTTATTACTCAAGTTTCATATGTTTATTAAATCTGCATCTTATAGGAGCCACACATGGGCGATTTTTATTTCAATTATATATATATATATATATATAAACTGAAGAGAAATGAAAAATATAAAACAGCTTCATTGAAACAAGATTTGATTACGAGCTTCGCCTTTCGAGGTTTCAACCTTTTCAAAAAGAATATGTGTGTGTATGTATGTGTATGCTTAAGTAATAATTCATTTTATATTATATTTTACACACTCACACACAGACACACACACACATACACATACACACACACAGGGTAGTGAGTAGTAAGTTATCTGGTTCCTCAATCCTATCCGATTATTAGCATCTTTTAAAATGTTAATAATTCTCTAAAATCGCAAGAGCATTTTTGTCAAACTAGTCGTCTCAAGTGTTGGCTCCAGTTATTATTTTTGTCAAACTAGTCGTCTCAAGTGTTGGCTCCAGTTATTATTTTGTACTTTTCCCCACCTCTTAAAATCGCCACTTTTTCTCGCATGTCCAGCGGGCTAGATTTCATTCAGGCTTGAATTCTTCAAATGTAAGTCGTTGTCATGTCTGCATTTCTCTATGCCTATATTTATTTTGCTCTGCTCAATTGAAAGTTTTTCTCTTTTTTTTTTCTGTTTTAACGTGTTAGAGATTTCTGTTGCAGTTAATCTTCACTTTAATTCACTTATATATATATATATATATATTTTTTAATTCAGATACTTCAATCCAAGGGAAAAAAGCAGGAAGGTAAATTCCAAAAAACCCGATCCTAATTAATATTAAAAATTTATTTTAATATTAAAAAATGATACAGGAAGAGAGCTCCATGTAATAAAATATTACAGAGCAAATATATATATTAAAAAAGGATTAATTCAAAGATGTTGAATGGCCATTTCGATATGAAGATCCCCACGGGGGACGACACATCACCTCAGCAACAGAAAAAACCTTTCAGAAACTGGAGAAAAATTAGTCTACTTTTCCTTTTTAAATAGATTGCAAAGAAATTAAAAAATAAATAATAAAATAAAATAAAATAAAATAAATATATAAAATAAAATAAAATAAATATATATATATATATATATATATAATCGTGTCACCCCAAGCAAGGCATTCCACTGCCACTATAGCGCAGGGGGTTACATAGAGGGTATGGGGGTAGGAAATGTCAGAAGGAGGGTGATAGACGACTTAGGATGTGCATAGGGAGAGAGTGGGTGTGAGTTAATATGTTAGGTGGTGTCTACTGACCTTACATTTAAACTCCTGGAGGTTGTAGCCGCCGGAAAAGTAAGCATGCGGTAGGGAATTCCACAAGCGGGAAATATATATAATTAGTTTATGGACATAATTAGATTAGACCTGTACACGGTTGTATTAAAAATGTTTAATACATTTATATTGTAGAACTTTGAATATTTTTAAGTTGAAAATAAATTATTTCCGCAACCTTCGTTTCATTCTTTCGGAATCTTACTTTACCGTTTTGCAAACTTTCGACCAAGGATTTATGCGAACGCGTGACTGGAATTTTCAAACAACCTAAGAATTCAAAATTAGGGTGGTGTTTTTTAAGGATCATAAAATCTTTTCATCTATGTTTGTATAATATCAAATCTATCTATCTATCTATCTATCTATCTATCTATCTATCTATCTATATATATATATATATATATATATATATATATATGTATATATGTGGATATCATTACATATGGACATAATTTCTGATCTTTCATTTAGTAAATTTTTTTGTTCTGAGAGCAAAATAATAGCTAAATTTACCTCCTGGAACAAGCTGCATATATCGCCACTGTGGTAGGGTTTTGCTATTTTAACTATACTCTAAGTTATATAAGGGTCGTTTCCATTTTTCAATTTTAATTCTCACACATGGCTAGCCAGTTTGGTACAATGCTTGAGGTTTTCTAGTTTAAACGTAAATTCATGATTAAAATATTAAAACTATCTTTTGTTGACCCTAAATACGTTTTTCTTTGTCCATCTCTCCTTTGTAAATAAACCATTCTGTATTAGAATGTCCGTTAGGAGGGAATTTTTTTGTTCCTAGTTACATTCCTTGTTAATGATGTTATTTTGTACGTTGATATTTAAATGACTGGCGTCTTTTTAATATGTAATTTTCCAAATTACTAGTACAGTTATAATTTAATTTGATTGAAATCTTATTTAGAATTTTGCTTAATTCTGATTTTTAGGGAAGTATTTCTTAATTAATTTAAAAACTATTTTTCCTGTTTGGGATTTTATATCGACGTTAAACAGTTGGTTGAACCAAATAATGTTCCGATTTCTATCATTGGTTTTTGTGCATTTGTTAAACTGAAGATTGTGTTTTAAATTGCACTTCAGGCCAGTTTACTTTAAGGCATTTTCATAATCTTTTTTTTATCTAAACTTATATAAAAATGGAACTTTGTCTGTGTGTGTGTCTGTGTGTGTATCCGTTACCTATAGACTCTGAAACGGCTGAACCGATTTTCTTGAGAATTTACACAGTTGTACTATAAGCGTCTGCGACTGTTCTTAGCTAGGTTTTGTGCCGAGTGACCCCCGATAAATCGAAAAAATTGGGTTATAGAAGGAGTGGTGCGATTTTAATCCAATTTGATACACTCATAGGCAAAAACATAAAAACCGATATTCAAAAGTATCAACGTTGCAGTTCTTATAATAGTGCAGTTAATCTTTATGATATATATATATATATATATATATATATATATATATATATATATATATATAAAAGCCAAGATGGGCTTGTGTGTTTCTGTTTATCTGCCTGTATATCTGTATTTTTCCAGCCCTTTTATTTTAGTTTTTGCGTTGTATTTGGCTCTAAGTAGGTATAATTGTAGTTCTTAATCTCAGCCATGATACCATTTACTCAGAGGATTTCAAAATTCACTTTACGACGAAAAAACTTATTTGATATCGATACCAGGAAATCAAAATTTTACTTACATCCATTCATTATTCTTTCAGTCTACGGTTTCGTTTTAACTTGAAACAACTATTGCTTTTTAGTCTTTCGTGCCAACGTCCAAAGAGTCTGAGCTCCAGGACCATGGATTAGTTTTAAAGCAATAAAAAGGGATTTGTATGACAAAGTTTTTAATAGCCTCTGCTCTATTCTCTTATGGATATGCTTGATTATGCTTGTTGGATGGTTAGACCTTATATAACTCTATTTTTAGCATATAATACTATAATATTGCATGTGAAAAAACATGATACTATTTTAATACGACGGAGCGAAAGATATTATTACTAGTGGTATTATTGTCAATCGTAATATCAGTTTAGTTAACAAGCTAAATATTTATTACAAATTTGTAAAATCTGAAAAAAACAACTGAAAATTGAAGAGAATAGAAAGGAAAATGCAGCTGGGGGCTGTAGGTCAAGCAAGGTCATCATTGGCAGCCATTATGTGATAAAGGGGAAAAGGATGGGCACCTTGGGCCTTACGGCTGGTGGAAGTGAAAAATATAGATAGTCAAAACATGTTTTTCAACGACTGTCGAAAATTATTTGATGATTGCAAAAAGATTAAATTTTGACTGTGAGAGATAAGTTGAATTAAAATTTCCAACATAAAACTTAGATTGTTGATTTAGTCAATTGAATCAGAAGAAGAAGACGAAAAAGAATGACGTCAACATAAATATTGCTATTTCATTGGTTAAACCAATGGAATAAAATCACTCCGCCTCATGATACGAGCTAGGAGTGATCTCATTGGTTAAAGATTTGATTTGTATGGACACCCCGTGTCCATCACGCACATCCCAAGAGAATTTGGGACAAGCATAAATACGAGTGCCCCAAAGATCTAAGTCAGTTATTTCTGTCGGGCCAAGCTAAGGCAGGCAAAACGAATTTACCGCTTTCGTCACAAAGACCCAACTTCGGCTGTTTTCGTAGGGCTTCGGTGAAAAGCCCTGATAAGACTTTTTTGAACCCTCAAAACTTTAAAAAAAGTGAAATCTTCGATTGGAGAGAACAAACAGTAATCTAAAACTAAAACTTTCGTTCCATTGTAAGACTAGGAATTCGACGACTGTTATATTCTATTTCTATTTACTGTTTGTTTTATATATATATAAAGACTATTTCGCAACTTATCCAGGCGTCATCGAATTTGCCTTTTTTTTGTGCCGTTTTTTTATTAATTCAAATCTATACGCGTGTCTGGCCTGGTTTGACGTGGTAAAGATACCGCTAGAAAGATTTCTACGTGCCTTCCTTGGGATCAAAATTTACAGGGTGGGCAACGATGAACACTGTTGTAATAGACGACTTGAACACCAGCAACTGTGTCGAAGCCATCAAGACGAGCGACCTGAGAGCGTCGTTACACTTATATTTACGTACTTTAAATATGTCTTTGTTTTCATATATGAAGAGATACTGCCAGTTTGTAAATTAAATTCTACATCTAAACATTAGACTACCTTCTTATTTGTTTCAACTATTATTTCAAAATCTAGATCTTTACAGAATTTGAAAAAAAAATTTTCTTATTCTATCATTCTCTCTTTTGTTGTTAGATTAATTCATCATCTCTGTATTATTCCATGGTTGTCTATGTGGATTATTTCATTAATTTTATCAAAATGTGTATTCCCATCAATTCTAAATTTCGCATCCGTCAAACAAGCCTTGTGATTCATGAAATATGTCTTTTTTATTTTTAATCCATTCTTAAAACTTTCAACGCAAGTAAAAATATTTACACTAAGGCCCTTCAAAACAGCGGATATAAGAAGAAGTTAACATATAATAAAACCTACAATAGACTCCGAATCATCCAAAAATAAAAATAAAGGAAACTGTAGAAAAAGAAAGATACTTTGGTTTATCCCCCTTATTGTAAACTAACATCAATATTGGTAAATATTTTCTCAAGTTAAGAGACAAACATTTTAATAACAGTAACCCTCTACGGAAGATTTTTAATAGGTACACCCTTAAAATTAGTTATTCTTGCACCCCCAATATGGACAGCCTTATTAGTTCCCATAATAGGAGAATTCTGGTGAACTTGCGCAATGCTGAATCTAGGTCCGGAATTCTAAACAAATGCAACTGTAATTCTGTGGACGCCTGGAGGGAAAATGCAAATCCACTCAGGTGATTTATGAAGCCCGCATTTCTCCATCTAACAAGAAAAAAACGACTTCCGGACCTATATCGGTATGTCCGCCGGTCCTTTCAAACAAAGACTGTATAACCACAGGTACTTCTTCTCGAACCCCGGTCAGAGGTACCAGACAGCCCTTTCGCGGGCATTCTGGAAAATGAAAGAAGGAGGGCTGGATCCTGAAATTAGCTGGAAACTGATAGGTTCAGCCGTATTCCGAGGAATTTTCGTGATAGGTGCTGTCTATGTTTACTGGAAAAAATTTCAATACTAAAATACCCCCACTTAACACCGGCTACTGAATCTTAGGAGGGAATTCATCAATAAGTGCCGCCACAAGGGAAATTATTCGAATACTTAAATTTAGAATTTAAATCCCCGTTAGAATATAAATTAAAAGGATTCAATTTCAGTTTTAATCTTAATTTTACCCTAACGTTAACATTAAAAAGTATTTAAAAACCCCTACCTTCCTACCCCAAGCTCCTTTAATTGCCTATCTTTAGAAAATATGGATTCTTTTACTAAACCCCTTTTTCCTTGGTTAACACATATATATATATATATATTTTCTCTAATATTTTTTCTCTAATAATTTTTAAACTGATAACTTCCTGTAATTGGCAGTTAACTCGCTTCTACCTAAAAGGTTTAATCAAATAAACTTTATTTTTTTTTAAAATCTTATGTTGAAAACCATTCCTTCTCGCCTAAATACGCCTCTTCAAACAGCCCAAAATCTTAACTTTAAGAAGTAATTTAACTCATTTAGTTGTCTATCTTTATAAAAAATAAACCCCTATTCCTCCCCTTCCTAAATATACCATTCCAACACCCCGCGAATACCAGCTCTGTCCGTTTCCACTTTGTGACCGTTTTTAACCAAAATGCCCTCTACACTCTAACCCAGGGCCTTCGCCATTTTGAAAAACAATGTCGCTGACGTGATGTAGAGTCTCTATTAGAGATCCTATGTCGAAATGTACATCCGACACCTTTGAATTTTGAAAGTTTCTCTAATTTATATTGGCTCTGTAT
The DNA here is from genome assembly GCA_037127315.1 of Ascarosepion bandense. NCBI lineage: Eukaryota > Metazoa > Mollusca > Cephalopoda > Sepiida > Sepiidae > Ascarosepion > Ascarosepion bandense. Next base: position 1,565,942 of record JBBBDQ010002022.1, read on the forward strand.
TCTTAATACATTGAGCTCTCTGCCTGCATCACTTTTTAATGTTAAAATTTTTTAATTTTGATTAGGATCAGGTTCTTGGAATTTACCTTCCTATTCTTCCACTTTGGATTAAAGAAAAACAATATATATATATATATATATATATATATATATATATATATATATATATAATGTTAAATATAACAAACAATGAATGTCTATAATGTGTAATCATGATCTGTTCCAAACATCGCATTTTGGCTTTCAGGTGAAAATAACGACAAAAATTTCCAACATTTGGATATTTTTATTTTGTGGAAGTTAAGCTTTGGCTCACATGAGCCATCTTCAGAGACGTTACAAAACTAACATAATAAAAAAAAACATGTAAAAATTTATCGAAAAAATAAATAAATAAATTGGTAGTTAATAAATGTTGGAAAATGTTTGTCTTTATTTTATATTCCATTGATAAAACCCAAATTCACCCAGATAGCTTATTTCCTAGAACTACTAATTTGTAAAATAAATTACCGAGAGATGTTTTCCTGACACCTACAACCTAGTTCTCTTTATGTCAACCGATATCTATCCTAATCGTTCTCAAAATTTTAATATACGGTCCCCTTTCACTTTCCTGTGAATCTTATTCGGTAAACCTATACCATGAGTGGCTCTTGGGCATTTATTAAAATATCAGTAAAAAAAGAGGATTAAGTGTTCTGTTATTGAGATTTGTATTCTTGCTATGTCGTTTCCGATTGATTAACTTGTTTATCTTTTTCTTCCGTCATCTGTAAAAATGTTGCACCTTCGTTACTCTTTTTCCTCTGTTAGTCGCATATCTTGTGTCATACTTTCTGTTTGCCTAATCCAGTATTCATTACATTCTTGAGTCTGTTCATCGATCGTGAAATCATCCATTTTAGACTTCACCGGCTTGATTTAAAGCGAGGTGGCAATACGATACAGTTTCAATAAATAAATAAAAATACAGAAAGAAATAGATAAATAGAGAAACAAGCTGATGTGAATCCTGTAAAATTACAAGTTCAGTTGAATCTTGCAAATTCCGGGACTTACATAATTTCACCCGCAGCAATAAATAAATCGATAAATATACAAATAAGGTGGGTACTCAACTGACAGACAGAAAAAGAAGCATTTGCTTTTCACATCAAGCATTGAAACGGGTTGCATTAAAAGGTTGAGGACGTAAAGAAAATTTTTCTCAAAGCAGACGCGCACATCTCCTGGCCTAAAGCTAAAGAGGAAATTCTGACTTGCAATGAATTTTATATGAGACGGCCATCTTGACGGCCATTCTGCTGAGGCTGACTTGATTTGTGCAATTCGAAGTAACGCCGGAAAGAGAGCTGGAGGTTAGAATTTTGGGATATTTAGGATGACAATTCTGTCTTCACTTTTTTGAATATTTTCCATCGCTTTTCTTCGTAAGAGTTTACTTAACTTCGAGGCACGTACTATCCTCCATTTTAGTTTATTTCTTTCTGCTTATATTGGGATTCTAAATAGTTTATTGTTGCTAATTTATCTATCTCACACTGAAGCATATATTT